>ML685808.1:4596105-4865497 GCA_007922175.1 Pelusios castaneus
AACAAACACTTGTTATTAAAATTGCTTAGACTAGGTTTGCATTGTATTTACATCTTTGAAAAACTGGAGAGTTACATACTCTGAGACAGTTGTTTTTATACTTTATGGCCTCATTTCAAATAAACTGCACTTTTATTCAGTGCTTGCATGACATTGAAATAACTGAAGGATTAGTTTAGATGAAAGATTAGCCTTCCAAGAACCACAGTGCTCTGCATGTGTGGTAGCAGTAAAATTGAAGAATTGTTTAAAAAAAAAAAAAAAACACAACAGAAAGCACCACTGCCTATATTTTACTAGCTAGCATTGCATTTATTGCTCAAATTAATATCTAATGTAGAAACAGGAAAGAGACTTAGTCTAACTCTTCAACTTGAGTACTTGTTATTTCTTATTTGAAGAATCGTGATCATTTCAGGCTATCCAAGAATCCTTTCCTGCTCCTCATGGTTGGGAACTAATTTGTAACATTTTCCCCCCATATAGCATAGTCTTCTAAACAGCCAAACATACACTGATAAGAAATGGTTTAAGTTGGAATAATGGATCCAACTGAGACAGGAGAATATGTGATGAGAGGGGGGAGTGAGGTCAACCATATTAGGCGGTGGAATATTTTCTAAGAAGAGGTGAAGGCACATCTGGTGCTATATTTAACAGTAAAGTGGACAAAATGAAATAAGTGTTCTGCATTACACATTCATGCATGGGCTTTGATATAGATGAATAATTATTTTTAAGCTCAGAAGTCTGTCTGATTCACACAAACTGAATGTTAGTGTTCATCCTTTTGTTCCATGTTCACCATGTACATCCCTTGATTCTACAATAGCTTCTTACATTTTCCCATGCTGCTTTCACTTGCCATTTCTTGCTGTAAGCACTCCTGCCTGTGTCTGAGAATGTGTGATGTTGAGGCTACCACTGTTATCTTTCTCTTTTCGAATAAATAAATAAAATAAAAAAAGTACAGTTCCATTAAAGCATTCACAGTCTGCTCTTTATGTGCCTCTGCTACTTGAACTGGCAGAGGTAAGCTTTTTAAGATCAAAATATTCTATTGTACTATAAAATAAAGTGTGTATGTATATGTAAACGATTTACTACCACACAAAGGAGTATTTTGCAGAAGCATGAAAACACACACACACACACACACACACACACACACACACACACACACACGCCAGTCTGACTCATGCTGCTAAAAGACTTTATAATTACACTAAAAACATAGATCCTTTGAAACTTGTAATTTATTAGAATGTCTGGAGGACATCAATATTCAGCTTGAAATTTTTACAATGCAGGACAGTAATGTTGAAAGTTATTGTGATCACACTAGCTATTTTGTGTTGTACAGCTTCAAATTTAATCTATTTTATAGTTGTTATATGGTTTTCAGTAAGAGAACCGATTCATGACTATTGACACTTGCTCCAATACCCCTTGAATCAATGAGAGGATCTTATCGACTTCAACAGATATTGGATTTGGCACCAGATGCCTGCATATCATTTCTAAAAAGAAAAGCAGATATAATATTACATTACAAAAGTATCCTCAGACCCTTTCAGGCAATCACAAGCTCCCAATGATGTCAAAAAAAAATACCTTTTCCATAAACTCTCACCACTTCTTCACATACCTACTGGAGAAAACAGGCCTTGGTATAAATACTATGGTAAGGCTAAAAGAGCTTTCTAGATTACAACCAACCTCAGAAACTAATTGTAAGATGACATGCCTCAGAAATCAAGACTATAATGTACTCCCTGTATTAAGTATTGTTTAAGAAGAGGACAGTCACACTACTACTGCTCTAGTATACAGATGGCAAAAGAGATTGCACTAATTTAAAAATTGCATCAGCAACAATTTACAAAGACTGGAGAGCTTTGTTTAGGGGGAAAAAAAAACTTCTGAGCAAATATGCATCAGCTGAAGTCTGACCCTCATAATGAATCACCCATACTACAGTAAATAAATAGTTATACTGATATAATCCCTTATCAAGACTCCTAGAGGATTTGATTACAGGAATAATGAGTTAGGACTGAATTTAATTTTTCCCTTCCAATATTTATTTTCTTTTACAGTTTTCTAGATTTCAATAAGTATAGGATCAGGCTTTGTAATAGTGTACAATTTTATCCCCTGACTTCATTTTATAACTTCTCTCTTCCTCTTTTATGTTTGTTTGGTGTAGATCCACTCTATTTTTATATTCTGCTTAAACTTGTGACTAATATTCCATCATCCAAGATGATGAAAAATGCATACATTAGTTTCTAAGTTATATTAACACATGCAACATTGAATCATAGAAATCATATCCTGGAATGTTCCATGACGTTTTGTATCCAAAAGCTTTTTCCAGTTTATACATTTTTTGAAGAAGTAGGGAATGGCGCCCATGTGGAGTTTCTCCTTTTATGTGCTGGAAGTGAATAGACAGCAGCAGTGCAAGCATTCTACATCTATGGCTGCAACTCAAGCACTTGTAGATACCAGTCTCTAAATTATTATTGCCTAGTGGCTCCTCATGAAGACGCTAATTGACACCCTACAGTACTTTTAGGTGACCAAAGTGGTCAGTGAGGATGATGCAGAAGAGAAATGCCCATTAGTCTGTGAAGATAATAGTGGAAAGGTATCTACAGGACATGATGATGGGTGCCCACTGACTTGTACCTCCTTTGCCATTGACAGCTAAGGAAAGATGTGTCTGTCACCCACCCTCTTGCTCACTATCAAGCAATGGTGAGATAGACCCATCTCTCAAGTAACAGAAATAGCTGAATCTGAGTTCTTTATGTGGCATCAGTCATCATTTATGATCTGAAAAAGGCTCCCCCATTCCTGTCTATCATCCTGTTTGTTGAAATGGTTATCTTTTATGTTTCTATATCTTACCTATGAGGCTAGCCTTGTTAGCCTATTGTTCATTCTCCAGGCTGGCTGAGTATGGGGCTGCTTTTTGTTGGTTTCTGCACTGTGTGGCCAGTCCAGTTTGGGTGGTCTGGTCCATCTGTAAGGACTGCACCTTGTCACGGTATGAAGACCTGTGTGTTCCAATGACCCTGACAGCTATGCTGGTGGGAGTTTTAAGTCCTGATAGACCATTATTTACCACAGCTTTTTTAGCAAAACAAGAGCAGCTTCAGTTAAAGCACATGAAGCACTGCCATTCCATGTTGGAAGATGGAAGCATAACCCTCTCCAGCTCCTTCACACTTTCTGTGCCTGGTTCCATGCTCTGATAATCGTGTTTTGTCTGCTCTGTAAAAACACTGCTAATGCTTGCTGAGAGACGCTACTGGACTTAACTGATGAAAAGGTGGGATGTGTTGGTGGTGTCAAGCTCTACACTTCAGTAGATCCTGTTTCCTTTTCTTCCCAGTCTGCCTTTTTATGGCATGTTTGTGCTGCTATTATATATATATATATCGTGTCATGCCTGATGTCCCTGGTCTTTTGCCATTGTGGTTCAGACAGATGCAAACACCAGCATCAGAATTAACTAACAAACAAAATGAAGAAATACAACGTTAGTTCTTCGAGGCAGGGAAGACTGTGTGTCTTTTAAAATAGTTTATCTTAACCAAACATTTAAATGAACCCTTCTCCATGGATGGGACAAGGGAGAAAAGTGGTCCCTGAGGCTAGTGCCAGGCTCCAGAGCTGGATAATAGTTTCAGGCCACCATTTTGGGAATGCCTTCCTCTGTTCCTCAAAGAGGTCTGGTAGACACTCCTGAACCTCTGCAGCATTTCTCTTGCTGCAGCTCTCTACTTGCGCTCCTGCAGCACCTTGGCATGAGCTAGGACCTCCTCCCTCTCTTCTTACTGAGGAAAGCAGTGTGGTCACCTGCTCCATGATGGACTGCAAGTGCAGCTGTGACTGATTACACTCCTCTGGGACAGGGCCCAGGAGAAGTGTGACTGTTGGCTCCTGCCTGCAAAAGAGTGGGGGCTGAGGAGCTAGCATGACGGGTTGGAGTGGTTGGCTTTAGGAAGCACAGAGGAACACTAGGAATGGGTCTTGGATGATCCCCTAGCACTTCTATTTACCATCTCTCCTTGGTCATTTGGGAGATACTGTCATAAGGGTGGCAGACATGAAAGTGCTTCTAAACTCGTGGAGTGTTGTCCCATTCAGTGATGAGGAGCACCTTCCTTCCATTTATTTCTACGCGAGCCTTCTTATCCCCCATTCAAGGGAGCATTTTATTTTCATTTCTGAAAGACAAAAGTAACCAACTCCTACCTTCCATCTCCCCTCCCTTCTCTGCAATGACAGCTGTTGAATCAGAATTAAAATGGCTTGTGGTTGAATTCCTGCTCTGAGTCAGAAAAGGTCAAAACGCCCTGTTTCAGCATTGTCTACCCTAAACATTTCATGTTTGCAAAATGGAAATATTTGGCTTGTTCTCACAAAACAAAATAAAACAAAACACACACACCACACATCAATCCCCCCCAAACCAAAACAACCCCCCCCCCCAAAAAAAACAAACACACATGCGCACACACGAATGTTCTATATTAAATCTGTTTAGTTCACTAAGTGTTGGAAGCCAGGAGTCAGGATTTCCTGATGTTGCCAGAAAATACAAGAATTAATGTTGATGTGAAGTCTGCAGATAGGTTGGTGCTAAGGTGTTAATTAACCAAGCTGGTGGACATTTTCAATATCGCTTCTTCTTTTAACTGTCGTACTGCTTACCCTAATCCAAAACAACATTTTAACATCATCATCATTTGTTTAATCTTTCACACTCTAGGAATTTCATTGTTTTTTCACTGCTACCTATATAGCGGAAATTTCCTTTTTGTGGTAAATAATCCCCATCTTAATTCTTCCAAAAGAAAAAAAAAATCAGGGCAAGTTAAAAATCAGTCCTTCCATAAAGATTCATCAGCCACATAGCACTAGTACCTAACTAAATTAAACCACCCTTCTTTTAAATATGAGCTGCAGGGGGAAAGGACTGATGAGGGAATACAAAATTAGAAATATAATAAAGCAGAAGGAAGATGCTCACAGCTAATCAAATGCCTAGGACATTAAATCCCTTGGTTTAAAGTTAGGGCGTACAGCGCTGAACACATACAGCAATACCTCTACTACAATTGATGAGAATGAACTTAGCAAAGCTTGGTTCTATATTCCAGATTCTTATCAAGTGCAATACATTTACAATGATGTCTGAAAGTTTCTGGCAAACCAGATACCAGAGCTGCCAAAGGAATGAAGTGGTTTACTGATCATCTTTTGGTTTCATCAGAGAAATACTATAATTAGGGCAGACCAGAAAATAAGAAATCAGTTTCATGCAAAACATTGATGTTTTGCTATTTCCTTGTATTCCAGTGTGGAACAAAGCCAACCTAGCTGGTTACGGCCCTCACCTGGGGTGGAAGAGATTCACCTTCAAATCTGGGCTCTTAATCAGGCAGACTTGAAAATTGAACCTGAGTCTCCCACATCCCGGGTGAATTCCCGAAACCACCAAGAGTGGCGTGAGTGAGTTGACAGATCCAGAAACTCCATCCTGAGAAACCTTCTCTTCAAAACCAATAAATTTACACAAAACTTTTCAGTTTTGAAAAATTTGCATTTTCTAGTTCCTGACTAACTGTAATGATGGTAAGCAAAGCCCACTATCCTAAAGGGGAAAAACAACAGAGTCCTGTGGCACTTTTAACGACTAACAGATTTATTTATCGCATGAGCTTTTGTGGGAGAAAATCCCACTTTGTCAGATGCTTTGAAGATGGGAGAATGGGAGGATGGGAGGAATGGGAGGAACTTACAGAATGGGAGGAAATTAAATGCAGGGGAGTGTATGACATAGGATCAGGTCAGGCTGTACCAGCAAATCAACATAGGTGTTAGGATTCAAACACTGGGGAACAGCACATAGAAGAAGGTGAGGTCAAATCACCAAAGGGGTTGAGGTATTGTTAAAAAGTACTGGAAGATCAAATTAAATTTGTGCACAATTCTCTCAATCCATTTGAAAAAGCCACCCTTGTAAGAGTATGCCTGGTCCTGGAAAGACCAGGAGTGGGGTTATTTAGAGGGTATATTTAACCCGGATAGAAGTAAAAATTCTCTGACAGTTTGCTTCATATCACAATCTAAAAAGCATCTGCTTTTTTTGGCCATGCTTCTGAGTGTATTCAGCCTGTCAGTTCTTAAATGAGTTACTTCTGATTTCAGACATGCAGAGTAATTAAAATTATGTTCTTAAAATAACCAGGAAAGTTGAGAGTTATTGCCTATATATATATATATATATATATATATATATATATATATATATATTTATAAAATATATTACTGCAGAAAGCTTTAGGAGTTAGTCAGACTGATGTTGGTCTCAAAAACAAAATGTGCCCTTTAAAGTAAATCTAGGGCTTATTTGAACTCTTAAATTTGTTTTGAGTTATTACTGTGAGAAAAGAGGTCATATTAAGAGAAAAATGACTCAAGTGTAGTTTTGAAAGCTTGGTTAGTTCCCCCTTTCGCTCCTGACCTGCTTTTAAAATAGTGATAACTAAAGAAATGTAAGGAAATTCTAATGCATGTTTTGTTCTTGTAGTTGAAGAATGATCTGACCTTTGGAGGAAAACCGGGATGTGAATGTGTGTGAACTTGCAATATTTGCAATATTTCAAACGAACCAAAATAAAAGGGGGTGGATTTAACTAGTGACTATATTTTCTTTAAATTAATTCCTGCTGTGAATGGTATTAAGGCTCTGATTAATATCTGGGCTACACTTAAACATTTAAATTAAACTACTTATTGTAATTAAACACTCATCTCTGTCTCTCTCCCACTCACGGTATAAATGAGCTCTAAGAGTTATGACAAAATGTTCATTAATCTAGTGTATTAAGTTACAGAGTTAAAGAAAGAATCTGCATTACTGTAAACTGAACAGTTAATCACAGCTGCAATAATGGGTCCTAAACATGAATTTAAATAGAGTCTTTAAAGGATTCCAGAGTGACTTACAAACTGAGGGCCAGGTTGGGCCAAGTGTTGCAATGACTGGAATGTCGCACTACCTTCCCACCATTCTCTCTTCTGTGCAAAGGCTGATGTTTATTATATCCACAGTGATTCCTGAGCACTTGGAAATCTCTGTGCTATCTATTGCCCTTGTGGGATGCTTGGTACCTTTAGAGAGGTCAAGGAGGTGGCAGGGCCAGTGATAAGCTGGCAGGCAGAAAAATGAGACATCATGTGGTATCACTCCCTGAGATCCAGAACCTTGAGAGATGCTGGTCCAGTGTCTGGCAGGAGATTACTAGGCACTTGTAAGACCTATCTTCAATTCTCTTTTCTGCACCATGTTCCTGTGTAAACTTGGGCAAATCAGTTAGTATCTTTGTGCCCCAATCCACCTCTCTGTAAAAGGGGGATGAAAGTACTACCCTACCTCATGGAGTGCTGCATGAGATGATGAAATTCAGTCGGGGTCCTAAGATAAACTGTTGTCTCCTTGAAGCACAATTCTTCCCAGAGCTCATCCTGAGGTGGGGTGGTTCCATGCTGTCATTGCAGCAGCATATTGAGAAGAATAACCTGCCCCATGGGATCTCCACTGCAGTGTTGCTATCAGGATCACGTCCATCCTGCTGTCCCCACATTGATTAATGGGAGGAGGTTCCTGCCTAGATGGCAAAGAGGTCTCAAAATTGAAAAGGCTGAGAATCATTGCCACAATAAATCTGGCTGGTAGGACTTTTCGTGCAGGAAGGATCCAGTATCAGAGCTTGCACCTGCCCACATCAACATACCATGTGATTTTGAATGACCAAAGCTGGTTAGCACTACAGTTTTTCTTTTCTGAAATGCTGCTCTTCCAGAAACACCATGTATCTCGCCAGAAAATAATGGTTTTAGTTCAGTGCTGACTCAAACGGAAGATTGACATCTATGGAGTTTGTTTTAGTTGTCCCTTGGGAATGTCCTTTTCAGCTGCTTTTACTGTTTAACTTAAGTGATTGGAGAGCTTTGCATAACTTCTCTAGTTGCACAGGAAGCTCATACCTTTAGTCTTTCCTGGCATCTCAGAGAGAAATGTATTCACAAAGAAACAGGTTAAGGATTACTTCATGTAACTGCACTCCTAGGTAATGGTTTACAGGATAGTCATCTATAAACAGTCTAGGGTGATAATTCTTCATACCCTGAAACAAACTGAGTAAATTTAGCTATTTTTACTTAAAATTATTGCCTGTTCTCATGAAGTGTGTTTTCCAGAACAGAGTACTCCTTCAATTTTTAGTCAGAGAACCAAAAACATAAAATGCTTTGCTGCATCAGAAAACCTATGGACACTTGAATAATTATAGTGATGATGGTCAGAGAGGTTCCCTGCTCTGGAGCATTGAGGGCTTCTCATTGTTGGTTGGTATTGCATATTGTTTAACAGCAAGCGTACCAAGACTTTGCAAATCAAATGTAGTTTGTGTTAAGGGGAAAAAGCTTTCCCCAAGCATTTTTTGGAACTGCACAAGTGTTGAAGTAACATTTCTTCACATATTTTGATCCATAGAAAATGTATAATATCAAAATTAGCATTTCTTTCTTCTTGGAACTCTTTCTCAACTACTCATTTATCTCTCTGAAGAAAAGAAAGGGATTACATTACCCTGAATGTATTAAACCTAAGTCTATACCTTAAAATATTTAATACTGAATTAGCACTCAAAAGAACATATAATTCACTGGGGCATATGCCTATATATCAGATGTACCATCAGAATGAATTGTGATTGTGACATTAACAGTCTCCTGAAAAAAAAAAGTGATAAAATGTTTCTCAGAAGCTTTTCAGAAATATAATTAACATGGATTAAGAGCACCAAGAAGTGCTTTGCTTGATTAATTTAGAGTTCATAGGTTAACCAAATTCAATAGCCCTTAGCAAAAGGTATATGTTGTAATGGCAGGTTAACCCCTTAGATATACAGTCAAAATGCACTTCAATTCCTCTAAGGAAATATTGAACTGTTGGCTTCTGCCTGACCTCTGAAATTAATTTTAACACCTTTCTATACAGAGAGAAGCCTGACAATCCTAGGAATACAATGTGAGAGAACACATACTCATGAAGAAGGAACATTTGCTACTGCTTTACATAGCAGGAGTGTACATCATACAGCCTTCAGGCAAATGTGAGAGAAGTCCTAAAATGCAGCCTACAGAGCTCCTCTAATTGCAGGATGATTATAAAACTAATCAACATGAACTAATTGTTGTTAGCAATTTCAGCTAATAAGCATCATTTCTCCTCCCCACCCATCCCCTTCATATTCACCAATCAAGGAAGACACAGTATAGTGAAAAAATATGGTTGTGCATTTATTTTATTAATATTAACTCTCTCATATATGTGATGCAGACCTGTGAGCTTCTAGGAGGTTTCCAGCACGTCCCTCAGTTTCACAGCAGTTGGATATATCTGTTTATAGAGTAGCTGTGCCATGACACCTGCTCATATTTTTCTTCTAAAGTAATTTCAAATTGACTGTTTCCAGAAAACAAAGCGTACAGTATCCTGGCATTGAAGGGTGCATAATGAGTACATAGCAAGCAAAGACAGGAGGCAGCATGTGTGGGAAGAAAGTATCTTTATCCTGTTGCAGAAGGAATGGCAGTGACCAAAGGGAACAAGTTTGGGAGAGAATTGATAGAGATTAAAATGTCAGTTATGATAGACTGATGATCCATTTGTTTGATTTAAGATTAAAGATTTTTTTAAAACTCTCTCTTTAACATAAGGTTGGCTCCACTTTTGTGTCTCTAGTCCAATATCCTGCAAGTCTGAATTAAAACCTGCACTACATATAGGCAATTTGAAATAAAACTGGCAATTAGCTTTCTTTAGTTAATTGTTGTATCTGGCAATTTCAGAGAAAGGAATATCACCTCCTTCATATTGACAAGGTTGTGTGTTAGTCTGCCTAATATAGGAAAGAGAAGCTAAAAAAAAAAAAAAAAAAGAGTTGGGAATGCTAGGCACTAGGGGAATAAATATTAAAGAACTGTGGCTCTTAAATTGGAGAAGAGAAATCATTTAGAGAAACACGTTTTATTCTCCAGACAAAGCATATTTGCTACAAGTAAAAGAGCCTAGAACATGACACAAAGTGTCTGAATGATCAAAGGCTAAAAGGTACCTGTTATGTTAAAAGTGCTTTTTTTATGGGAAGAAAAAGGAACTTTTTACTGAATGATAGAAAAGGATAAATTGAGATGTTGAGACCCTAGAAAACTGTACTAGTACAGAAAAAGCTAAGAGAAAAGTGGATCATTAATGTTGATATTTTGCTTGCTTATTGATATTTTGTTACTAGACAAAGGAAAAAATGTAACACAGCTCCTAGCAAAGAGTGAACAGATTTATGTTTAGATAAAGATGCTAGTTTATTCAGATGCTTTTATAGAGTCCAGCCCTGTGGCTTCTGGACACCCCAGATTAAGCTTGAAAAGCAATTAAGAACAGTGAGAATCATCAAAAGAGCAACTCAATATAATTATTACAGAGGGCCCAGATCTTGCCATTTAGTCAAGATTATAGTAACTAGTTAACATTACAGAGCACACTTATAACGTTATGTGAAACTCTTCTAATATCAGGCAGTGGCAGAGGACCCAAGAGAAGACCCTGTAGTGAGAATACACTCTCACTCGTCCCAGGGAGTTTCAATCTAGAATCTGACATCAAAAGTGACCCAAGAGAATCTTGCCACCATGGAAGATAAAATTCTAAGAAAGAATCAAAATTTCAAAGGGACCACAATCTGTCTTGCAAAGCAGCAGTCACAATTTTGCAAATATTTTTCCCATTTGACCCCCTGAAAGTCTGTATACATATGTGATAGGGGTGTTCATCCTACACCAGGCCTGAAGGAGTAAATTAAACCAACTGACGTATAGGTGGCACCTGCAAGAAAGCTGGGGGGAAAGGGGAGCTAAGGACTATTTTCTGATTAAGTCCTGCTGCGGGAGTAGCTGGGCCAAGGAAACTGGAAATAGAACAAGGCTGCAGGGAGGAGGTCTGCAATCATACCCTGGGAGAAGGGAGGTATTTGGGGTCTAGAGGTAGGTAGCCTACAGTTACTCCCTGAGAGGAGGGAGTTTTGAAGCTGACAAACCCAGAGATGGGGAAGAACCAGAAAGTAAGGAAAGGCTCAGGGAAAAGGCAGTAAAATCTAGGAGTGAAAAGGGCTTGGCTGTTGATTAGAAGGTCTTTAGTTGGGAACTCAGAATAGAAGATGGGCCTGAGTTCTCTACCAGATGCAGGGGAAGTGGCTCCAGAGGGGCACTGAATGTGAAAACTGCCTAAGACTGCTAGAAGGGAAAGACTTGGACACCCTGGAAGGGGGAAATATGCTGAGTGACCTGGCTGGAAGGCCAAGTCATGATGAAGAACAGAGGTGGCCTTAGGCAACTGGGGACCCTAGGTGAAGGCCCATTGTGGGGCCCCCTATAGGACCCCATGGCCTCTGCTTTCTCAGCTCCCCACCACTGCCCCCTTCCCCCCAAGGTCCCATCTCCCCATTGCCCCAGCTCCCCCTCCCCCAGCCCTGGTGAAATAGCAATATGCATCATACTAAACTTAATTGCTTGGTGTTTTAGTTTTTAATTTTAGTCCTGAGTTAGGCCTTTGTTATCTCCATTTTATTTTAGTACTTTTAAGTCATATGCACTCACCATTTTACTCCCTTGCTGCATGTAAAATGGCCTTGATCATTTTTCTGTTCCCATGATTCTGACCACTTGCTCCTTTTAACTTTCTTAGTTAATTGTCTTTCTTCCCTTCCTCCCCCCTGTTTAAATAAATCTTGTTTGAGGACTGCCTTTTTCGACAACTTACAGGAAGTTTTTTTGCTCTTATTTTGCTTGTGTGAAATCCAGTGTAAAGAATTAATTGTGTGTCACATCCACAATAAAAGTCTCCATTATTTGAACTGGAACTTACTTTGCAAATCAGAGGTAATATGTACTGGGTTCTACATCCCTTAAACATCGGGTTATATTTAATACTACAGCACATCTTCAGACTAGATGTACAATCTGATAAAATGTCACCTAATCTGGCATAGTAAAATAATGTATTAGAAATGTATACTGAGCAAAATTAAAAAAAAAATACTTTATAACTAGTTCACAAACATTATTGAAAGTGTAAGGAACTCATACTGGTCAAGAAGAAAGTTTAGCTATACTCAGTCCAAATATAGAAAAGATTAAATAACTATTTTGTAACTTGGTAAGTGTAACATCAGATGGGTCAAATCCATCAAAATCTGACTATCATAATGTAAATTTAATGTTACTGCTAAAAGGTGAAGACATATTTTAGACTTACTATTCAGAACAAAGGGCATGCAATTTTTTTATTTTACTGCCGTTTTATCTGTATTAACAAGTGGCTCTCATTTCAGGTCTGATACTGTCCCACAGAAAAGAGCATGATGTAGCAATTTGATATTTTTACAAAGGATATAACTCATGAAATTGAATTGGTTAAAATGCCTTATCCACTAGCCTCAGATGGTGTCTATACAGTGCCAACCCCCTTCCCGTCCACCCCCGCCAAAAAACCAAAAACAATGATAGCCACTCTCAGACAAAGGGTCGTCTGATTTGCACTTGCCCTCCAAGCTAAAAATAAGGATGCAGATGTTGCAGTCTGGGCTCTAAAACCTGTTAAGCGGTAGTGTCTCAGAGCCCAAACATGTACACTGTTGTTTTTAGCTCAATTTGAGATGTTTGCGGCTGTGGATTTGCTACCATGCAGTTTTTCTTTTTCTCTAGATGGACACTTACTGTCAATATTCTTTGGGTTTTGTTTTTCCCCCCAACTCTTCAGTCTTACCATACAGAAATTATGATCATCTCTGATACCACCTATTATGTATGCTCTGGCACCCTGAAGAGTTGATCCAAATTTCCTTCCAATATACAGATGGTCAGTGTGGTTCCTGGTAACACCCTCAGGGGAATTTCAAACTAATTTATGGATATTTTTGAGAGGGAAAAGTGTTTCACCAATTAGGAGCCCTGATACAGGCACACTTGTATCAGTCTTTCACTGTTCTGATTTTGGGAGCCAAGTCTGTGCTTGCACATTACTTTATTCTGTCCATTGTTGGCCTCCCCAAACCTGGTATTGAAGACCACTATTACTAAGCAGATGTCATGCTTAGTAATGTTGTCAATAGGAGTTTGTAGGCAATTCTAGAATTCATCTTTGATTTTATCATCATACCTGTCAGGGAATAACACTGTACAATTATGAAGTTTATGTATCATGCTCTGAAACTTGGATCAGAGCAATCAGTCATTAACCGGCTCCCAGTCTGGGTTGACCCTCCAGCTTTAGAAGTCATAATTAATGTTACTCTTTCATAGTGGCAGCCATATTGTCTTCCCAATTATAATAGTTTTGTTAAAGTATTTTAAAATCTATATGTGTATACAGTATATATGCCTATGTATGTTGGTGGATATGTTCATGTAGTTCTTTTTTGTATTAGACACGTAGGCTAGAAATTCTAAGAAATAGTATAATGAATATTATGCTTTTAAGCATGACATTGTACTGATTGATTTCCAAAATTATGATGTCTATCTCTTTTTGGCATCATTATTTTTAGTCACCTTTTTTTTTTTAGAGGATGGTATAGCATTGATGTTTTTACAAAGACCAGCCATGTTGAAGACATGCAAGTTATGATCCTTTGTTCCCTTTGAAAAGGAAACCAGTCTTCTTCTATTTAAAATTCTTAGGGAAAACCAGGCTTCCAAATTGCCTTAATTGATTTTTTTTTTATACACTGCCCAATCAATGTTTCTAATCAGTTACTGCCTTATCTACTTGTTACAGTAGTTTGTAAAAGAGGACAAAGAAAATCATGTAACTCAAGGTTTCATATGTTCTTTTATATGTGTCATGGAAATATCTATCCTAAAATGTTTTCTCTTTAATTTATACAACTAGGAACAACCTAGAACAATTTTTGACATTTAAACCCTGGTCCTCCACTCAATATATTTCCTCCTCTCTAACTAATTTGATAAACTTTCAGACCTCAGACATCTTATGACATCACCTGAACATTACAGTTAGATAAAAAATCAATATAGTGTGTATTTTAAGAGCAATTTACATAGTATTGATTTGATTTACTTTTTAATTAGTTGAATGCCTCCAGATGATAATGGAGGATAGATAACAACAGAAATCTATGAAGCTACAAATGCTGAAAAAGTTTATTTTAGAAAAAGAGACAGATGAAAGGAAACAAGGTTGACAAAATCTAGTTTCTCCATCCTCATTTGTGAGGAGAAATATTGTGAAAAGGTAAGTGCTACAGCACCTTGAAAGATAATGAATTTCAAAATGTGTGTTATGAAAACAGGTCAGTATTGAAATATAAGAGAAGAGCCAATGGTAGGGAATATTTTCATGTGGAAGTACTGAGACTTTCTCCTCCAGATCTTTTGCATCCATTGCTTTTGCAGTCCCTTTATATTTTGTCTGTCCTTTCACTTAAGTAGCCCTGAGCATCTGCCTCTCCCTTCCATGTACATTTTCCTATTTATTTTCCAGGCCTACCAGTCTTCAAGACCACACATTCTTGCTATCAGTCTTCCCAGTGAAGCGACTCAAACTCCTTTTAGAACTGGATGCACTTTGTTCTCAATTGGTCAGGGGATTTGTGACACCCCAGGAAGAGGTACCAGCAGCAGTCCAATTTGGATAATTCACCAGGCAGTGCAGAGTATTAACAAGGCCCACTTCACTTAACTAAGTTCTGCCCTAGGTCTGTTTAAATAAACTGTCTGGATCATTTAGGAAGAATTAGTGCACAAATCATTTCTACCAAGCAGGGCCAGCCCAACAATATAGATGAATTAGGTGGTTGCCCAGGGTGCCAGGCTTTAAGGATCACCAAATTAAATGGAAGTGATTTTTTTCTTTATTGAAAAAATATATATATTAATATGTTATCTCTTATAACATGTGGTGGGGGGTACCAAAATCATAGTTTGCCTAGAGCACCCAAACCCCTTGGGCCAGCCCTGCTACCAAGAAGTAAGCGCTACTGATATTCAAAAGAGTTGTTTTGAGGTAAATCTGCTTGAAGAGGTTGAGAGCCTTTTCTCTATTCCAAGAAATCTATGGAGTGCAAGAGTCTCTTCTGGAAATGAGGTGATTGAAGGACCTCAAGACATTCTAAGTCAAGTCCACATACTTCATGCTGCCGCTGTAGAATGGTGATAAAGGTTTTGAAAAGCTGGCCTAGAATGGCTCAGTTAAAAAAAAAATGTATTCAAGAACCAGCCTCATCCAGCTTGCTAATGATTCTAGTTTGTCCCTAGGTTAAATGCATTGAATTGGCTGGGCAAACCGTGTTCTGTGTTTGGGCTTGGTATGCGCATATAACCTGCAGTGAACACCAACAGAGATGTGAATTTGACTCAGGACCAGTGGGTGACTTTTAAATGAGTTCAACATGCTTGTGCATCTGGACTTGTTTATTGCCAAAAGAATTAGATTTTTACTTACCTACTTTTTTCATTATATCTCATGGTTAAATTGGCATGCTTAGCTTCACTTTTGTCCAATTCTGTTCTTTCTCAAAGCCAGCTATTACAATTATGTATTTATGATAGCTTCATTCCTGGAACTTTTTATTAATATCAGAGCTACATAGTAAAAAAAAAATCTAAAACAGTTACTTATCTGTTCTATGCACATACCTTTGACATTTTTTTCCTCAATATATCCATGGATCAAGGCAAATCCTGACAAGGAGGGGGAATAAAAACAACAACAACAACAAAAAACCCCCAAAACCTTTCTGTATTAAGTTCCATACAGAGACAGAAATTGGCTTCTGTTAAGGAAATAGATGATTAAATTGCTACTGGTGATTGAAGCCCAGTAGAAAAGATTTGCTGGTATATCTATACTGTTTTTGCTGGGATAGTTTAAACTATGAATACTCACTGAAGCATGGACTTAAACTCACCCATATCTTAGGGGAGCACCCTACCCACTAGTCTACAGAATCGTTCTAATACTTCTTGGCCCAATGACTACTGAAATGTTTTAGACAAAATGGAACAGCCTCAACAGAAGATATTGACAGAGGCCTGCTCTGAAATAGCTTATAGCCTATCTCAAGGCATACCTACCTAGGTACATGGGTACCTGGATTCAAATAAAGTGGGGAGCTGAACCTGGGTCTCCCCTGTCCAAGGAGAGTTTTCCAATGATTGAGTTAAAATATCTATGAAGGGGTACCTCCTTTTACTGACATTTTGTGAGTATACCCCTTTAAAAATATTCAAAAACAAAATGTTTCAGGTCAAATAATATTCTATTAAACCCCCAAATTGATTTTTTTTCCATTTGCTAAAAATTTTGGATTTATTTTCCTGGTTGTTTTTTGTTTTGTTCTGGGTTTGTTGAAACTGCCAGTAAACAAACAAACAAACCCCCCCCCCCCACAGTCTTATTTATTGTTATATATGTTATTACCATTCTCACGTGTAAGGAAATGAACCTCATTTTTCTGGTGAAATTCCAGATCAAATGCGTACCTACCTTCCACCCCCGTTTCAATAAGTTTACAATGTATTACTTTGTCTTGTGGCCTAAGGGATCATGTGGTTCTGAGTGTGCTGTTAAAAGCTTGCAATTATCTCCCACAGAGGTGGCTACATCACAATGCTGAGTTAAATGACATCATGTATCCTGTACAAAAATGTTGTACAGATAAGTTAAGTTTGGGAATTACAGATGAAAGGTTTAATGGTAAAAATTTCCATATTTGTAACAATTAATATTTATAAGTATATGCATGATACTCGGGAGAAACTCATTGAGCTGCTTGGGCTTGCTAAGCTGTCAGCGGAGATGTAGGAAATTTATGTAGCACAACAATGAGCATTTTCTTTTTGTAGTTTATTATGACTAGTAATAGGTCAAAGATGAAGACGCAGCTTTTCTTTTGTCTGCAATTATCCTCTAATGAAAAAACAATTTTGACAATTCTCATGAGTTTTTATCATGTCTTGTGATATTTTGGGTCTGTCTTAAAGTCAAGGCTGCTAGTCATGTGAATGCACCAAAATATCAGCTTTCATTTTTTAAAGAAAAAAATTAAGTGTCTGGCTTTCATAGCTGTAGATGAAAGCTTAAAAATGAACATTAAAGAATTCAAAAACAAAAGTCATATAAAGAGAAAATTAAACTTATTATTTTTTTAAATCCCCTAAATTTTATGTCAATATCCTGTTTCTTTTGGGGCCTGACTGATGATGTTAGGGGTTTGCAGTTGACAATATTGGAACAGAGAGACAACAGAGGAAGCTTACAGAGATTACTGCAACAGAAACTGTTAGTATATGCTGCCTGGAACTGAGCAAAGTATGATAAACGGTGCTTTTTTTGTGATGGTATGCTCTGGTATGGAGTACTGGCGGGCTGTGGCTCCTGCTGCTGCAGCTGGTGGTGGCCCCAGATCCTTAGTCAGGGCTGGGTCTGGTGGCCCTGGGTTCCCGGGTGGGGCTGGATTGGGCAGCTGCTGCTGCAGCAGCCCGGCCCCAGGTCCCCAGCTGGGGTCAGAGCTGGATCAGGCTGAGTACCGGCACTTTTTTTTTTAAAAACGAAAAAAACACTGATGATAAATAATACTACTTTGAAAAAGTGAAGATTCCTTGATTCTCACTCTGCCCTGGACAAGTAGGAATGTGAAATATTAAGTTTCTGCACCACAACAAATTCTTTAAAGAGGGCACAGAAGGTACATTCTTTGTACATAGGTATTGTACAGAAGTTTACTTGCAAAAGTAAAGCTAGGCAGCCTGACATTAATGCTGCTTTCTGGGAAATCATACCTCATATTAGTCAAAAAGAACATGTCACTTTAAATTGCTTTGTGTGTAACTTTTTTTTCAGGTACAGTTTCCAGTAATTTCAAATGCAACTTAATATAAAATGTCTATAAATCCACAGCAAGTTAAAGTAGATGAATGTGACAAATGAGCAAACATGAATGATGGCCACTTGGAAAGAAGCTTTGTGAGCAGCTTTGCAAATATTAAAGCATTGCACATGGTTGAAGGAGATGGGTGACGGTGGATAATTTTAGCACTAAAGAGTGGAGGCAGCAAAATGTAGTGGGATGAGAAAGAAGATCTGACTTCGATTTCTTTAGATCCTAATCTATTGTTTAAATAACTTTTTAGCATTTCATTATTTAAGTATCTTGTATCTTTCCACAGTCTAGCCCTTTTAGATGGAGATCTATCTAAAAGGCTCTAGAATTAATAAAGATCTTAAATATATATGATACATCTAACAAGTACATCTTTAGACAAATCATTCTAAATCCACAACAGTTTTCATACCCATTTAGCCTATTTACCCATCATCATACCTATTTTGATTCCCATTCATCTCTGATTCAATAGCCTCACATTTTGATATTACATCTTGTAAGAATACTTCTGTGTTATAAATACACATGTTTCTGTGCTCTTGGAGTTTGCTCACAGCATAGCATGACAATGTTACTTCACGCTTAGGAGGGGGTGCCATTTCACTTTTGGCTGACTTCACAGTTTTCCATATATGCTCCCGTATGGTCATAGAACATTTTAATATTGATGGATGGTGCAGTGTAAATATAAGTATTTTGAATGGGGGAGAAATATATTAGATGCCCTCATGAGGATTCCCCCCATCCAATTATTTCAGACAACCGGCAGGAACATTCTCTGAAATGGTTTTTCATATAATAATAGGAGTAGGAAGTCCTTAGAAGTCATATGTACCGTCTTTGAATATGCATGCAGAAAGAAAAAAGTCTTCATGGAAACTATTAGAAATGCATTATAGCAAGCAGCTGTTAAATCAACAGTGAACAATCCCAGTAGCAGTAGAACTTTAAATAATATAAAGGCTTCAAGCATATGGATAAGCATTATCTGTTCGTGTTCATATTTAAGTAACAGCTCTGTATAGAAGGAAGTACTCTAAATTTCTGTGAGATAAAAAAAGCCCTATTGTCTGAGAATAAGGCTGCTACTCCTCAATCTCCACCCCTCTTGCTCATTTCCTGAAGAAGTTGATGTATAAAGAGATATGTGAGCTACAGGATTAATGGCTTTATGTCATTAATAATATAGAAAAAATCCTCTAGGTTTAGGAAGTTATTCATATAAACAGGAATATATTTTCCCATAAGGTACAAATTTACCTCACAACCATTCATGCTCTTGTGCATGAAACAATGAGAAAAGCTAAGGGATTCAACCCCAAGGTTCTACCCAGTATGGTAAGAGATCAACTACAGTCTCGTAATAGAGGCAGTTACATATGGACACACTGGTTCTATTTTGGAAAGGCAGGGTTCTCTAAGTTCCTATAGTTAGAAACAGTTTATTCTGAGGATAAGAACAGAATTCTTGGGATTCACACTTAAGTCAACATTTAAGTATTAATGAACCATTCTCTGTATCCATGTGCATAAGATGTGTAGAAGCAACATGCTGTCAATGTAAAGTAGCCATTTTCCTAATTGTTCCATGGGGGGGGGAAGGGAATTACACATAAGATGGAAGACCAGCCCAGTTATTTAAATGTGTTATGTAAGACCAACATGAGAAGTAATTCTTCCGCCCCGTTCCATGCTGATTAGGTCTCAACTGGAGTATTGTGACCAGTTTTGGACACCTCATTTCAGGAAATATGTGGACAAATTGGAGAATGTCCAGAGAAGAACAACAAAAATGATTAAGTGTCTGGAATATTTGACTTACAAGGGAGGATAGAGAGAACTGGGTTTGTTTAGTCTGGAAAAGAGGAGACTGAGAGGGGACAAGAGAACAGTTTTCAAGTACCTAAAAAGTTGTTGTGAAGAGGAGGGAGACAAATTATTCTCCTTTGCCGATGTTGATAGGACAAGAAGCAATGGATTTAAATTACAGTAAGGGAGGTTTAATTTGGACATTAGGAAAAAATTCCTAAGTGTCAGGGTGATTAACCACTGGAATAAGTTGCTTAGGGAGATTGTGATATCTCCATCATTGGAAATTTTTAAGAGCAAGGTAGACAAACATCTGTCAGGGATGGTCTAGAATTGATTGTACTTGGTCCTACCATGAATGCAGAGGTCTGGACTCGATGACCTCTCATGGTCCCTTCCAGTTTCTATGATTCTATCTATGCGCATGGTGTAGGAGTTCAGTATTCTGCTCTGGCATCATTGTGTAATGATCCTTTCCAAAGCTTTCCTTTCTTTGGCTCTTTTTCGAGAAACAGAGACGGTTGGAGTCATGTGAAGTACGCTATGATATAGGCGCTTGATAAGATGTCAGTCAGCAGTAACAAACAGTGTTAGTTGTTCTGGGCATTTCCCCAGTAGGACAAGGTGGTATGATTTTCATATTTCATATTCAGATCTGTTTGATGATGAACAAAGCTAATAATTATGGTCAACGTTATCATCTGTGTTCTGCTTTCTTACATCATCTCCAAGTTTCGCTGCTGACAAATCACTGAGCTTCTCTCTGGATTCAGAGTCAAAACTCCCTTTCTGTGTAACTGTACCACGTAGCACTAATAAAAAACCTTCCATGAAAAATATTTGACAGTATAAAAAGAATCTGTTTTTCTCTGACCTTCTGAACCCCAGCATCTCGGGTATCCTTTTCTTAAAGCTCATAATCATACAGAGAACAACCCATTCTTTTCAAGGGAGGAGTCCTCTGCGCCTCTGGGAAATGGAAGCAGCAGAAACTTTAAAATGTGTAATCAAACAAGTGCAGTCTGCAACTGGATGCCACATAAAAGAACTGCTGGAGTTAGTGAAAGTAAACATAGACTATAAAACAAATCTTTTTCAGCTCTCATCCGATCAGTTTCCTGCAATTTTGTCCCTTGTGTGATAGTAGAGCTGTCACTCCCTCCTAAAGACCTACTGTCTGTAAGTCATCAACTTTTATTCTTTATGTACAGTTTTCCTCTTAAGACTGAAGAATGGCATTGATTTTTAGCACATCAGGAGTATAGCCACAAAAATATTTCATTGGTTGGATTAATATCTGAATAATCCAACTAAAGACCCAGCGTATGCGAGATATTTTACCTTTGTGTGTAAAAAATGTGTGTAAATGCATGACTGGGAAATCTGAATAGTCTGAGTGGTCTGATGGTTAGACCACAGAGCCTGAGATCAGGACTCTAAACGCTGCTTTGGCAATGCCATTTGCTCATTGTGAAATTCTGGGTACATTACTTAATATCTGTTTGCCTCCATTTAGCAATCTGTAAAATGGATGTTCAGTTCCCTTAACTGGGAAATCTGCTGACTCTGATAACTCCTGGGGAACAAGTAAAAGCTTGATTAATTTTGACCAAATACGAAAGACTGCTGCTCAGTGGGGAAGGCCATTGCTATGTAAGGTGGATTTTTAGGCATTTCTATGTTACAACCTCATGCTTCTCTATTTCTTTGCTAATAATAGTTTTTGGTGTATACAGAAGTCCATTAAGTGTGTGAAGTACTTTTTCCTGTCTGTCAGCTTGGTGCTTCTACCCCAACACCATAACACTCCACAGTGTGTAAGCAGCATGCTCAGTTACTATAAAGGAATACAGAGTCCTGTCACACAGGACTCTATTTCTCTGCAATAGATTAACATGGCTATCCCTTTGGAACTTGACAACGTATAAAGGAATACCTCTTCTCAGTACTGCAGACAAATGAATAGGCCTGTAGTGATCCAGTTCTGTTCAGTAAGTTTACAGGTTTGCTGCAGATCACCAGCTCCTGGGAGACACACTATAGCTGAAGGCTCTTCAGCTAACTGAGAATGCTTCTGTATTGAGAACAAAGCTCATCCTCTGAGACATCCCAATGAAATGGATGTTAGCCCTACTGAGTTGGTGCAATGTGTTGTCGATCGATAGCAAATGTTTTGAATGCAACCTGTCTGTTAGGTTCAAATATTACGTTTGGTCTTGGACCAAGAGTCAGTTTTGTTCCATTTTCATTAAGAAAATGGTTTGGTTTTATATTAAAGACAATAAATTTGTGTATGGTAGAAACCCACTTCCCTTACATTTCAAATAAAAGTTTTATGTTTGTGAAGCTTAGAAATACTGAAACTGGGCTGACATTTCTGTTCTTGATGAGAAAGAAAGAAACTACTTAATGTAGAGTGGGTTTAAAGATACTCCCTCCCCCCCCCCCCCTTTTTAAATGCTGCCAACTGAGGTAGAGGAGTACACTAGAATGCTTCAGTTTGCATAGTTCAATTAGGAATGCTTTTCAGAATGTTTATTATAAGAACAGTTGGGAATATGTTTTGGCCAGATAGTTGATTCGCTGAAAAATGGTTTCAGGTCTACCAATGATATCTGTGAATTTGGTCTGAGTTAGGTGAATAGTTCCAGTTGAAAGAAAAAAAAAGGGGGGAACTTTTTAAAAAAGGTCAAAATGAAATATTTCAACTTCTAGTTTAAAAGTGACTTTTTATTTAGAAATTTGGCTAAATATAATTGTTAAAGGGTAAAAAGCACTCAGAAGTGAAACACAGTTCATTTCACGTCCAAGCTTTTTTGAAAGACCTAATTTGCCAAAAATTACTTTTTTTTTCATTTTAGTAAGAAAATGCCAAAATTTTCTATTTGGAATTGACAAGAAAGTTTTCCGCCCCACTCCACCCTACCCCTACCCCTGCCCAATTTCAGCCATCAGTGGTAAGAGAGCAAGGAGGCCTGGATTTTTATTTTATTTTATTTTTTTAAATGAACTCTTTCACATGAGATGAGCAAGGAAGGAGAATGGAATCATGGCCCCAAGATTTATTTGCTTTAACACAAAAAAACCCACAAAAAGTACATTCATGCACAAATAAAACTGAGAAAATAAAAGCAGCTAAATGTGTATTCTTTCTCACAGTATTAAAGACATGAGGGCTACATGCCTGCACCAATATTGTATGAGCTTTATTTCCTAAAGCATCCAGTTTCCCTGGACAAGTTGCTAGTAATATTCTTTCTGGAATTAGTCTGTATATTATTAAGATCAATCAGAGAAAATCTTTTGCATGTAAATCTATATTAGATTGCTGATCAGTACAGATTACATCCTAATTAAAAAGAAGAAATTATCAGTCCAATGAGAAGTGCTAGTAGCAAGGGCTAAGAATTTCTATTATGCGTCATTTCTGAACTGTGCCACTGTAGAGCTGAAGTGACATGAGACAATTGCTTTTTCATCATTTTATTTTTCTAAATTATGTTTAATATTGTTAGTCTTAACAATCAACACTAATATGCAAAATGTAATGTGTTCAGCTGAACTGATATGGCTAACTTCATTTTAAAATCCTTGTACTATGCATGTTTCCCCTTTAATTTAAGAACAAGCAGTCTTTGCATTTTCCCTGCTTGATTTGAGCGGAAAATCAAATGCAGATTAGCCAAATAAATAAATAAATAAAATGCTGAACTATAGAATCACCAAACTAAAAATAGATGATTATATGGACAAATGATCTAGCTCCAGTTGAACTATATCCCATATTTGAAAAGTCGTCATATTACTCTGTGTAGATATTTTTGGCTAACGAAGAAATCACAAACCTGTTTGTACAATGAAATCCTTATTGAATGGTGTTACACTAAAATGGCTTCTGGAGCAAATGCACAAGAGTGATACTGCAAATACTTACAAACATGATTCATTGTCTACACATGAATAATGCCATTCGCTTCATTAGGGCACTTCATGTGCATTTTGCAGGATTAGGGTCTTTGTTCTTTGTTGAGGTGGCCTTAGCCAATCTGGGGCCCTAGGCAAAGGCCCATTGAGGGGCCCCCATAGTGCTCCCTGGTGCCAGCCCCGGCCACCACCGTGGCCCCGGCATCCCATCGGGGGCCCTGAAACCTTCCCCTGTGGCCCTGGTGCCACGCCAAGGACCCTGAAAACCTCAAAAAGCCACCCATGATTCCCCCCACCCCACCGGGGGCCCCAACCCCACCACGGCACCAGCTTTCCATGGTCGGCTCCCTCAGCAGTGTGGCACCCGAAACCAGCTCTGGTGCCCTGCTGGGGCTCCCAATTTCACCACTGCCATCCGTACAGAGGGCGAGCAGGCTTCCCCCCCTGCTGCCACGGGATCCCCCGCTGCTTTCAGCAGCAAAGGCAAGGGATGGAAGTGCAGAGCTGGGCCCGAGGGTGGAGCAGCCAGCCCAGGGATGGGGTGGAAGTGTGGAGCCCAGCCTCTGGGCCAGCCCGCCCTGCCTTCCCCCATGCTGATTGATTGGCCCTGGGGCCCATCCTTGCACAGGGATAACCCTACCCCGCCCTTCCTTCCCCTACCGCTGGCCCCCCACTGCCCGCCATGTGTTCCACAGCACAGGACAGGAGGCAGATGCAACTTTTGGGGTAGGTGACGGGGCCTCTCAGTGCTCGGGGCCCTAAGCAGCCACCTGCTTGGCCTACCCCAAAAGCCACCTCTCGTTCTTTGAAATGAAAGGGAGAACAGATGAGCAGACTGCTGTGATGCAGGCTCCCGTTTCCAGTATTTGGAATAAGTGAATGCCAAGATTGGGTGGCGGTATAAAGCCACTTTTTCTCCCAATATGGAAAGCTTTAGTGTAAAACTGTTTACTTTCACATATATTATGCATGTTCTGTTTAAATATGGAATTGGCATATATTTGACTCCATGACACTACAGAGAAGTATTAATCCAATCAACTTTTTTTTTATTCCTGTCTGGTTTTTTAAGGCTTAGAATTGCATTCAGGTTGTGTAACAATTAATAGGTGATAACTTAAGCTATGTGAACACGCTGAAAGGTGATGCAGCATGAGAGGTAATTTTGATTTCAACAAATAGTGCTTTGTTTTGATTAAGAAAACTGGAGAGTTGTGCAGATTCTTTCTGTACAATAATTTCTCTCTGAAAAACTGCCTGATGTGGAGAATCAGCTATGTTACAACTTTCACATCTTTCCTAGAAGCAAGACCTACTCATTAGCTTGCTGCTATTGTACCAGCCAGACAATTTATTGTTAAGTGCTTGTCAGTAGAGAAAAATCTGCTTTTTCTAGCAGCTCTCAATGGCACTGACATTTACTCAGAGTAAATCTAACATGGATTGGCTCAGAACACTACAGCCTGACAGACGTGACATTTACCGCTGCCATACTTTGACCAATATTGTGATGATAAGGTCTTGGATATCCCATTGAATTGGTGAAATATAATTTCAAACCTAATGTAAAAGTCTATTTACTTTTCACTAAGGCCTAAGAAGAAATTAATTAAGGATCCTTCAATTGCTTCTTGATGTATGGGGCGGGGAAGGGCAGGGGGGATGGAAGCATAAAATCCCTCCCTCCTGCCCACCCTCCACCCCCACTCCATTTCCCTAGATGTTAGAAGTACAAGTTAGGTTTTTTTCCTTTCCTTTTCAGAGTTTGTAAATCTGTTTTCCTCAAGCATGCTAATTTTTTAGATCACTGCATGCTCTCCAGGTAGTATGAGATTATACACACATTTCATTTTAAAACTATTCCATGTGGGACCATGAATTGTGTATAAATGTCAATGAGTCACTTTGTGCCTCAGGGTTTCCCATCTATCATTAACATTTTGATAGTGCTCTGTCTGTCACAGGTGTTATAATGCTGTAGTCATTAATGTTTCTAAAGCACTCTGAAATCTTCTAATGGAAGGTGCTATGTGAGTGCCTATTATTGTATTCTTTTATTATCCAAATATTTACTGTGGTTTTTATTCTCGTAAAATGATACAAATAAATAAAACAGGCAACTCCTTCCTATTGTCCCCCCCAACCCCACTTTCATTAGCACAATGTAATAAGCAGCCCTACTCCATGACTTTAACTTCTCCCCTCATCTTTCTTGGACCTCCATTATCTCCACTTCTGACAATCCCACTGTTTATATTTTTCCTATCAACTCCTGAAGTCTCTCTAACCTGGCAGAGAACACACAAGGTGCCCGTCAAGATTGCTGCAGATCTGGCTGTCTGTGTGCTTGCTTCTGTCGTTGACTTTGGTAAATATCAAAGAAAAGTTTAATTCCACTGTTTAGCAGGGAAGAGGAGCTAATAATAAATGATATCAAGGAAGCTGAGGTACTTAATGCCTAGTTTCCATCATTATTCATTAAAAAAGTTAACGATGACCAGATATTCCAACCAATTAATATTAATAAAGGGGAAGGAATGCAAGCCTAAATAGGGAAAGAAGAGATTGAAGAATATTGAGATAACTTAGATCTATTCAAGGCAGAGGGGCTTTATGAAATGCAGCCTTGCTTAAGGAGCTAGTTGGAGCAATCTCAAAACTGTTAGTAAGTATCTTTGAGAATGTATAGAGCACAAGTGACATTCCAGAGGGCTGGAAAAGGGCAAACATAGTCTCTGACTTTAAAAATGGGAACAAATATGACTTTAGGCTGACTGGTCTGTAATTCCTATCTTCAACACCTAGAAAGATACTGGAACAAACTATCGTATATGCTCGCCTATTAGACGATCCACATATAAGCCAACCCTCATTTTTAAACCCAAAAATCCAGAAAAAATGCACCACCTGTGTATAAGCCAAAGGTCAAAATTTGATTACAGAAGGCCCCTTCAGGGCCAATCACCTTTTTCCCCGCTCCTTTTGCCTCCTCCCCCCATTTTCCTGCTCCTCGGCCCCCCTGTGGCTTTTCCCTGCTCCGCCCCACCCCCCCCCCCCCCCGGCTTTTCCCTGCTCCTCGGCCCCCCCGCAGCTCCTTCCCCACTCCTCTGCCTCCCCCCCTTACCTTGCTGGAGGCCCAGAGGTGCAGCGGTGGCCGGACCAGGAGCCACTACATGGCCAACCAGCTGCTCCTGCCCTGAGCACGCTCTGTCTGAGACTTTGAAACTCCCCAGCCTGCTGCAGCAGGACAGGACGGAACAAGGGTTCCGCCCGAGTCTTCTGCGGCAGGAGCTCGACGGCCAGATTCAGCCTCCCGAGGGCTGGATCGAGCCCATCGTGGGGCCAGATCTGGCCCGTAGGCCAGGTCACTCCTGCCGGGGGCTGAATGTGAAATGTAATCGATATGATGTTACTGTAAAATTGGCACAAAGCTAGTTGAAAGACCAAACTCAGAGTAGTTATAAAATTTTAACTCTCAGACTGTAACAGTTTATTTTGTTGGAGCAATTGTCAATATTTTTATTGATCACTTTGAGAGTGTGATTGTAAAATTTGTGGAAGACATTGAGCTGGGTGGTGCTATGTGCACTCTGGAGGACAGGGTTAGAATTTAAAACAACCTTCACAAATTGGAGAATTCGACTGAAATCAACAAGATAAAATTAAGACAAGTGCAAAGTGATATGCTTAGGAACAGGGCAGTCCTTGGGAAGGGGCGAACGGGGTGATTGCCCCGGGCCCCATGATTATGTGGGCCCCACGCTGTCCCGCTCCCAGCTGGGGGCAGTGCAGGACCCATGCCATGGCAGCCCCCATGGCCACGCTTTGCACTGCCCCCGCTGCTTTTGGTGGCGAGCTAAAGGCAGCAGGGTGGGAGGCTTTGCCGGCCTTTGGCTCTGGGTTCGCCCTCCCCATCCCCAGGGCGAAGCAGGCAGGACCAGGGGCGGGGCCGATAGGCCCTGAGCTCCGCTCCCCCATAGGGACTGCCCTGCTTCAGGAGAAAAAATCAAATGCATAACTATGAAATGGGAAATAACTGGGTAGGCAGTAGTACTTCAGAAAGGGATCTGGAGTTCTTAGTGCATCACAGATTGAGTCCACCAGTGTGAAACAATTGTAAAAAGACTAATATCATTCTGAGATGTGTTAACAGAGAATTGTTCTTTTTAAGATACAAGAGGTAACTGGCCTGCTATACTCAGTCCTGGTAAAGACTCAACTGGGGTATTGTATCCTGTCCTGGGTTCTGCACTTCAGAAAAGATGTGGTCAAATTGAAGACAGTCCAGAGAAGATCAACAAAAATGATAAAAGGTTTAGAAAGCCTGACCTGGGGAGAAAGATGTTTAAAAAACCTGCAGGTTTAATTTTGAGAAGAGGACTGAGGTGGGATCCAGTCAGTCTCCAATAAGACCCAATAAGGTCTCTTATAAAAAGGATATTGATTCATTGATTGATTGATTTCTCCAAGTCCACTGCTTCCTGTCTTACCTACTGTTAGGTTAATCTGCCTCCAGGGTGATTTAGATTAAATATTAAAGGAAAATTTCTCACTGTAAGGTTAGTTAAGCAGTGTAATAAACTTCTAATGAAGGTTGTGGAATCCCTGTCACTGGAAGATTTTAAGAATATGTTGGATAAACACCTGTCAGGCTGTCTAGTTGTATGTGGTCCTTCCTTAGTGCAATTGGCTGCACTAGATGACCTCTCTCAAGTTGAATGATAGTTGCATGTAGCGAGACTACATACATTTGATCGGTCCCATTTTTTTTCCATAGAAACAAGCAATAGTATCTATGTGCCTTATTTTCTAATTTACATATTGTATGATAAGCTAAGTAATAAAAATCTAGTAATGTCCATTGTCAGAGATGGGATACTGAATTAGGTTGACCTCTTAATTGATGCTGTAGGGCATTTCTATGTTCCAAAGGTTTCACATTCCAAATACATATAGTACCGGGTAACTTCAAAATTGCTTTTTATACACTTGTTTTGACAAACACAGACTAGAATAAAATAAAATTCAACTGCTGACTCTACATGATTGGAAAAGCAGACACCTTCTGTCTTTGGGGAAATTAAATCTGTGTGCAGAAGCGTGTTTATAGTCTAAGCTTAATGTCCAAGTTATAAGGTAGTCCGTAAGGCTTGGTAATATCAACTTCTGGATGAGATAAACAGTCCCAGATTGAATGAATTCCCAGACTCAGTTTATCATGCACAGAGTTAACTCCCTCTTTCTTTCTGTCCTGCATTGTAACAACCATCGGGTCTCCTTCATATAAAATACGGTTGTGTTTTCTTTTTTCAGTATTTCTTTTGCACTTTTGTATTTATTGACTTGACTGTACTGGAGATAAATATATCCCTGTAGCTATATCAGTGTTCCTAGATTGGGGCAAACCTTTAATATAGGTGTGTTGCAGTGGTATAAAACAGATAGTTTGTGCCAATATGGCTTATTTCACTTTTAAACCTTGTTGTAAGTTATAAGGAATTAGAAATATCATATATGTGGTGATTCCTTAGTTCACCTCAGTTGTTTGTTTTTTCTCTTTTTCTTTCTCACCCCCCACCCACTCCCATGCCTTTTATACAAGATGGATGTCAGAGATCCTGCCTCTAGCATGATGTGCCTGTTGTTTTTCCCTTTGTTTCATCTTTTTGTGGCCTCCTTCCAGGTTATTTTGCTTTAGTGCTGTGACTTCCGATTACAAGGTATTTCCACAGATGCATCTTTGAGGGAAGGTAAGATAACATTTGAACTAGTCATTGTATATAGAGCTGTGAAGAGGATTTCAAGGCTAATAAATACTGCTTAATTTTCAATCAATGAAGGAAAACAAGAATTAAAAAAAATCAGATGAATCAAGAAGTTTCGTTCAGAGAAATGGAAATGTTTTTAATTTTGACTTTTTTATTTTCTGGTGTAATATACAGTAAAATCAAAACAAATTCACTTTAAAGTGGAAACATTCAAATGGTTTCATTTTACTTCTGAAGCGAGAGTCTGGTGAATTTGACCTGTTTACCAGAAGCACATATTTCATCAAAATTTCAAAGTTGCTTTCAACAG
Organism: Pelusios castaneus; assembly: GCA_007922175.1. Classification (NCBI taxonomy): domain Eukaryota; kingdom Metazoa; phylum Chordata; order Testudines; family Pelomedusidae; genus Pelusios; species Pelusios castaneus. The sequence continues at coordinate 4,625,967 of ML685808.1, forward strand.
TTCTCATTATTACTGTAACCAAATAATTTAATATGCAATGAGCCAGAGAGAGAGTCTAGTGGTTAGAGCATGCACCTGGGATGTGGGGACCCCACTTCAATTTTCCATTCTGATTGAAGAGGAAAAAGAATTAAAACACAGGTTTCCCACCTCTCAGGTGAGTTCTTGAATCACTGGACAACAGAGTCATTTTTCTTCTCTCTGTCTGTGATACAATGCATAGTTAATTTATTAGATACACTGAAATAGCTTCAACAGGAAAGATTCCTACATACCTACCTCCTCATTTTGTGTGGAGTAAGGCATAGTCCGTGAATGTCTACCATATTGTGCCCCTTTGGCCTGACAGTGGAAGCAATCCTAGTTTCAACAGGTTTGAGGATCCCACAGGGGTTTAGGCATGAGATGGACAACCTGATCAAAGAGCTGTGCAAAAGTCCAGCAGCAGAAACTATGGTGCTTAGGGGTCTTTTGCGGTTCTCGTTCTATAATAAATATCCACAATTCATTTTCATCATAGCCATTACAGACCATATTAAAGAAAAGGAAGAAGTGTCAACCTCCATTCAGAGCACAAGTCAATAACTTGTACAAAGGTGAGCATTTGAGTAAAATATTGGATATGCTCTATCTCCTTTAGCACTAAGTCTTTTCATTAAGGGTGATTTTGATTGCACAGTTTTCTTTAAACCAGAAGTGACAGGTTAACCGGGTTTGCATATTCTTCTCGCTCTGGTATAAATTTAAAGGTTTCTAATGAGCCTGGTGGCGATGCGTCTGTATCCCACCAAATATGAAAGGGGTTGACATTGCTTTTCAGGAAGAGAATTGGAAGGTAGTTAGGAGAAGCCAACCTAGGCAGAAGGGACGAATGCAACTTTTATTTGTAGTAAAGCCAAATCTTAGCAAGGAGAGTGGGGTTTTGACTCCATTTTGTGTGTGTACTCTATTTTCAAGCAGGTTGGCAAAGGTATTTGCTTATATCAGACTAGCAAAATATTTAAATATGTAAACAGAAATATATAATCTCAGGTTCCCAAAGTAAGTTTTTTCTAACATGATTTGAGTTTCTTTTGAGAGAGAAACACATAGAGGGAGAAAATAGAAGTAAATGCTTGTTATTTTGATAGACACAGTTAATTAAGAATTTGTGATCCACTGAGTTTACATACAGTCTTAATGTAAGTAATGTTAGTAGCAGGTCTCTTCACGTATTCTCCTATATACATAATAACGTGGCTAACTGCAAGAGAAACAGAATGAGAAGCTTATCTCCTTCAACTATATTTAGAACTGGAATATTTTTAAACATTCTTGAAGTTCTGTTACAGAACTGCAATACATTACCTTTAAAAGTGGAATTTCACTATCCATTGTGGAACTGGCCCCAGGAGTTCTAAATATATTATCTGTGTATGGCCAATATCTTCGGCATCCGCAGAGGCATGTATAATGCAAGAACTGGAGAAAATTGCTTGTGCTCGCTCCCCACCTTCCTGCAACAAAATAGGTCTACGAAAACCTTTGGATATTTCAGCAGTATGAAAATGAGATTATTTTCGTGTGGTGTGGAGTAAATGTGAGTTTTTTTAAAAAAATAGAAAAATTGTTACAGTAACTGTAACCTATTCTCACCAGTAAGGACCATGAACAAACTGTGATAATTTTTGCAAGTATTGGGATGGGTAAATCGGTTTATAAAAAAGTGACTTCCTCTCACTTCACTGCTATTTCTATCCACTGATATATTTAAAGCTTAGGGAATGTTGGTTTAACCTATTATGAACCATTTAAAAAAGCAATTAGATTTCCAGATCTCAGTTAGAATTGAAACCAAAAGTACTGAAGCTACGTGAAAAACTCCTTACTTTCAGTCTAGTGGGAAACAAGTAGTACCAGAAACTTCACAGGAAATTTTCTCACAAGGCAGTCACCTAAAATTTGCAGATTCAAAGGACTTGCTTACTTCAGTTAAATAGCTAAGTAACCAAACTTTTCTATATCCATGCTAACAAAACCCAAATTCAAAATGACTTGATCTTCACCCATCATCCTGTGTCATAGCTGTACATGGGATTATGTAAACTTTTTGAGATACAATTAGAAGCTCTAGCCTTGCCATTTGAGATCAGAGCTGCTATCAATATGCAGCTTTATACAGAATTGTTTGGTCAATCTTTTCAAAGGTTAAGGCACAAAAATGGGTCGTCTTTGAATATCTGTGAAAACTGAAGCAGCATTTCAATGCCTTATGAATTTGAACTGTGTGTTAGGAATGGTTACACAGCAGAAGGTTGAAATTACTTGTTTGTTCTGATGCCTTGCTTAACTGAGTCCTCCTGAATGTTAGAACTGTTGTGCAAATTCCCAAGTAAACAAAATTTTGCAGGTAAATTGACTTCTCCTCCTTGTCCCCTCCATTTCTGGATGATCTCTAACTACAAATAGAAGAAGCCATTTAAAATCATTTTATCACAGTGGATTTGTTTTAATGGTTCTTTTGGGGTGTGTGAAACAAGCCTAGACTGAACAGGGTACTTAGCCATGGAAAGTCATTTTTAGACACTTAAAATGACCCTGAAGTTAGCAGTGTATTGCAAAGTTGTTGATTTGCTCAAGCCATTATTTTAGGTGTCTAAATTTTGGCTTCCAAGATGGAAAAATTCAGTCTGATTTTTCTTTTATTAACTTTTTTTATTAACTTGTAAAGAGCACTCTCAATGTGCATTTAAATAGCTTGTGATGAGCTTCACTCTACCATAGCTGCAGTCACCAACTAACAGAGTATGTTGACACTTTGTTGCTTCTCATTTTGACACTGAAAAGTTGCTGCTTCACCTAATACTGAGCTTTGTTTTATTTTTCTATTTACTATACATTTTTCCCACAACACGTTGGACCACTTGTAGAGATTTTGTTGTATTTATTTACAACGTGTACATTCGTGATCAAATCTGCATACAGCCAGATAGTGGTTTACTTAAGTAGTTAAAATGTTTACATTTCTGTAGTGATATTATATGCACACAATTATTTTTTAAAGGGACAGGTAGGCTATTATAGTTTAATATTCATAACACAGTGGGATTAATAAAACACATGCCCAGTTTATAGGAAAGGCGTGTTTTCTCTGTAACATTTAACTAGGTCAGACAAAAGAGTCTTGTGGCACTTTTAAAGACTAACACATTTATTAATCGCATGAGCTTTCGTGGGAGAAAATTGTGGGATTTTCTCCCACGAAAGCTCATGCAATTAATAAATCTGTTAGTCTTTAAAAGTGCCACAAGACTCTTTTGTCTTTCTACAATAGACTAACACGGCTACCCCTTTGGAATTTAACTAGGTGTATCAGTCAGATTCAATCATTTTATTACAGATCAGCAGGAATGATGGTTGAGCATATACAGCTGCCTCAAGTATTTGTATAGTATGCAATGGATCCTACTTTTCCTGATCTGTGAATGCAACCCCTGTAAGAAAGGTGTGTGTATGTGTGCACCCTGCCAGTCTATATGCAATGTCAATAGAATCAAATAAATATAGTTCCATTTGCAACTGTGGCTCCAAGGAAAGAAACCTTCCCAGAAGAGCCCTACTTTAGTCTCTCAATGGCACAAGAGTCTATTTCTTCAGAAAAGTATCAGTGGGTGCTGGGAAAGGCACTACAGGTATTCAGAGTGAACCCCAAGTCCCCATGACTTTGACCTAATGGGATAAATAGAAGGGGTGGGGGGGGAACAAAACAAAAAACTTCACCCTTTGGTGGCAAAGCTCCGCAGAAGCCTTATGGCTACTCTAAGGACCTGATTCAAAAGGCCAAACTAAAGCCAAATAACAGAACTCAGCTGGCCAGTAGTACTACTTGAAGTTCCTTTGGCTATGTCTACACTTGCTAAAATTAGTTTGAATTAGTTAGTTCGAATTAGCGATCCCCATTCATTTCAATGGCCGGTTAGTTCGAACTAAGAAATTAGTTCGAATTAACATGGCCACATTGGCTAATTCAAACTAGTTAAATTCCAAAGGGGTAGCCGTGTTAGTCTATTGTAGAAAGACAACAGAGTCTTGTGGCAGAGTCTTGTTAGTCTTTAAAAGTGCCACAAGACTCTGTTGTCGAACTAGTTAGTTCGAATTAAAGCCTTACTTCTGAAGCCCTATTCAAACTTATTAGTTCGAATTAAGGAAGCCCTCAATTCAAACTAACTAACAGCCTAGTGTAGCCATGGCTTTAGTTAGTTCAAATTAAGCCTCCTTAATTCGAACTAACTTGCCAGTGTAGACATAGCCTTTGATATGAACTGTGTAGGCCTGATTCACAGCTGTTGCATACACCAACATAAGTGACAAGTGGTTTTAGAATGCCTAATTTTCTAGAAGAAAACTTAGTAGACTACTCCATGAGCTGCTATGGTAAACAGCTCTGAACAGTTTGCACTGTCTTGTAGGAATACTAGGACCCTCTTCCTGCAAATACTTCAGTTCAACTGGCCATGACACTCTGTTAAGCACACACATAAGTATTTTCAGCATCAGGGCCTGTTCTTTTTCTTCTGTTCTGTTCTGTTTTGTTTTGTTTTTGTGATGCAGCCATTCTCTGTAGGCTGGAAGAGACTGTCTGCTGAGGGACGTATCTTGTGTTATTCAGTAGCTCCTCTTGCTGATTAACGGCTGACATTGGAAGGGCTCTGAGTCAAGTACCTTTGGTGCTCTTTGACAATGAGGGAAAGGGTTTGAGGGGGAGAAAGGGACCAGGTCTGAGTTCAACCTTTATAATAAAGGCAGCTTGTTAACAACATAGTTTTAAATTCATCATTTGTGTTAAGCAGGTAATGGTAAATCAACTATTAAAGGATAAAAACATAACATTTAATTTTAGAAGTTGTCCAAGAAACAGAGGAATCACATGCAGATAACGTATTTTGAAGCTTCTCTTTAAACTTTTCACATAACATTTTCTTCTTGGCATGAGTCATAACTTCAATTCTGAGCTGTGTAGTTCATATTCTAGATGTCAAGAGCTAGTTATGTCCTGGTGAGGTCTAATTATTTATGAATTTATTGTGTCAGGTTTTATTTTTAAAGTGTGTTGAAGTAAAGGTTACTGTCCTTCATGGTTTAAGATAATCAAATTATACACAGGACATTGGGGGTAAGGAGAAGCAATTACCAGTCATGCAAACACAATTAAACTAAGTTTTGAAGCTTGCAGAGAGTTAATATTTTATTACAGCTTTGAAATAAATATAGTCATAATTTACAAAGCTGCTAAATAATCAAATCACGGCTTATTTAATGAAAGCTGTTCAGAGATGTACTTGTGCGCATTCTCTGTTTGAGCCAGAACAGTGTTTGGAGGTGGGGGGGGGAGGAATGCAGAATTGGCAAGGTGGATACAAGACGAACTGATGTACAAGATCAAAAGCCAATTTTGGTCTTAGTATTTCTGGGTAGGAAGTATCATATAAATGTCTGGCACGTAGGTGTTTACTTGTGTTAGTCCAGGATAGTCAATTCCTTTTAATCTATTTAAAATGTTAAAAAAAATTCAAAAGCTTCAAGTTTTATGTTTATGTAGTCATGTGATTTTATTTTTGTTGCTATTGTCCTTCCTCCAACCCCTTTCATCATCTTTACTTGAAGCACTGGTTGTGGCTTTTCAGGGCAGGATGGTTACTGATTATGTGAGTTTGTACAAAGAAGCTCCAGTCTTGATGATGGTATCTAAGCATTACCATGATACAATGAAATAAAAGGTGAAGTTTTGCTCTCATTGAAATCAGTGTTAGTTTGAACGTTAACTACTGTGCGTTCAGAATTGTACATGTAGTGACTCAAGTAGTCCTGAGTCTGTTTATATACAAGCTTGTCAGAGGATTTGACATTCCTGTGAGTAAAACCCACTTTTAAAAAGGATTTTCTAGTAGACTTTTATCTGGGAGCTTGTTTTTATATTGGCATCTTGGATATTCTTATTGCATTTCCAAACAGTACTTTACTTTGCTTTAGATTGGTAAGCTACTGAGTAACTATTTCATATTAGACTGACATTCAGCTGACCTGGGTTTTCAAATAAGTTGTTTCATTTATCTAGACTATTTGAGGCCATGCATTTTTCTAAGAGTTCAGAGTTATTTTGTTAAGGGGGAATGGTAGGTACTGTCTTTAGTGGAGGCATCTCTTTGAGATGACAGATGTGACAAAAATCATGCTGCAGAGTTTAAAAAGATACTGTCCATGACTCCGTAGGGAAAGTTGCACCTAAACTGCCATTTTAGGCCCTATTTCTTATTCCTCATTACTTGCAATTGAATTAATCAGTTTGTTTCTACTTTATATGATTACATAAGGGCATGGAAGATGCTTTCTACAGAGTTTCCAGGGCTGAGTTAACATTTGTAGAAGTCAGGTCACAGAATCAAGGAGCTGTGAAAAAAAAAAATCCCTAATGGTTGTCTTGCTTCTCACTTTCCTGAATTAAGCAGATTCCTTGGCAGGAGAGAATCAGGCCAAATTTAGTGGCATAGTTCAAAGGGAAGTGGTGGGGACTGGGACTCTTAAAACTATGTTAGTGTGTGAATTCTGACATTTCTCCTTGACCACCTTTATACTGGTTTAAAGCGCACTGATAGCTTCAGTGCATTTGAATTTAATGGTTGCTTAACATCTTTGAAGGTATTGTTAATGTTATTCCAAAGTGTGTGTTGAATCATTTCCTCATATTGCTTAATTGTGCTTAATATATTTGTACTTAATATGAATGACACCAGATATAATTAAGTTAGCTAAAAGATTGATATAAGAGTCATCAAAGGGAGCAAAACACTCTTAACACATTTTATTATCAACGGTTAGCTTAGGTAGTTGGGCCACGGGTGGCTTGAAGCGAAATTCAAAGAACAATACTTCATCAGCTAAGCATATAGAAATAGTGTTCCTTGAACAGAGCACTTATCTCACTGCTGGTAAGGGAATGAGATCCATTTTTAAGTCAGAGGGTGATCCTACATGCATCAGAGGATGGAGCAATGGATTCTGAATTTAACATGTGCAAGGAGGACCAGTGACTCATAAGATCATCCCCCTCCACCCTCTGTTGTTCAGTGTTTCAAATCCGATTACTTAGGATTTATAGATGTGAACTAAAATTCTCCCTCTACCAAATCAGAGACCCATTTTGCAATCATAAGACTTTTATATCATTTCCGTATCAGTTTTAGCTTAATTCAGCACATCCAGACCGTCCTCCCTAAAAATAATTTAGGGCTCAGAGGATATAGCCATACTCAGGCATTTGTATTTTAGCACTACTTCCTGCCCAAATTTTCAGAGCATAGGTATTTAGTCTTTGTGTGTTATCCTGCAGCTTCACACTTACCTGCTTCAATTTCTGTTTCTATTGAGAATCAGAGACCCTAATAACAAAGAAGGGATTTTTGTATCCAGTAGTCTACATTCTAATGAGATTCTTACAGCTTGATATAAAAAGTTGTACACAGCATCTCCTGCCTTGACGTGGGAGGAAGCAAAAGCATCCACCGTTGGTTTTCATTGCTTACTGACACTAAATTTCCGAGATCATAAAGAGAGGCCAGCAGAAAAAATTGTTCAAGTAGCAGCAGGGTGTTTAAAGGGTGAAAAACTACAGAATTTTTAGTCAATTAGGACATTCTCAGTTTGCAGCATTAGCGCTAGAATGTTATAAACAGTAAAGTTCTAGTCAGTAGGAGCCTTAACAGCTGCCAGAAACGATTGCTTTTGTACAAAGATCAATGCTGAACTCACACAATCCAGCTGCCTAGATGCGTGCTATAAAATCCAGATTTAGGAATCAAGAACAAGTGGCTTCATATTCAAAGGTGTTCATCAGCTACAGCTCCCAATGACTTAAATAATTTTGGGGGATACTTAGCGCTTCGGGAATTAAAAATAAAATTTCTGGCCACTTAAACAAGGGGATGTTCTAAGGATGTGTTTTTAGGGGTGTTTTAGAAATACTGAACACTCATTAAAAAGGAGTTGATGTAGTTGAGGTTAAATGTTATTAAAGTTGACAAGTGTAACAGCTGCCCTTCATTCAGATTAAATGTAAGAAACAGTAGTGGAGAGCAAGACAGTGTCTTAGCCCGGGTCTACACTTGTCTTACTTTTCAGTGGCAGTCGATGGGAGATATGCAATACCTTGCATATCTATCATTGACTTAACTCCCACTTACCTCCCCTTATACACTATGCTAAGACGAAAGGAAATGTCATCCCGGTTGCTTTAGTGCTATACTACTTCTGGATCTGGAGTTATTGATGCGATCTCCAGAGCGATTGAGTGCATCTTGACAGACTGCTCAATCACACCCAGAAGACCACACTGATGATAGCAATTTTTGCCACCATCAGTATAGGCATACCCTTTGAGATGCTGTCAAGAATTCTACTACTAAGGTGGAGAGAGGTTTAGCATAAGAGTATGAGACAGTACTCAGAGACATGCACATGACTTGGACAATCAGGCTGTGTGTGACCGTGACCCCAGGAGAACCCAAAAAAGTGGGCATGAGTATCTGGGCAAGATGGCTTCAGAGATTTGAGCTGCAAGTCAAGCTACTTCTGTTTGTTTTGTCCTGTGTTTGGGGAACCATGACTTTGTTCATTCCTTGTAAACAAACAATATGGCATCAAAGAAAACATATAACCCTCCCATCAATTTCTCTTCTTTCAGGCTCAGAACTATGACTAACTATTTGGGTCAAAAGAAGGAACAGGAGACGATAGGAGCTGCAGATGCAGAGCACATTTGAAAATCCAGTCACAAGTGACAGTTTTAATTAAGGAAGAACATTCTAATTACCTTTTTGATTTTTGTAATGGCATTATATAACTTGGGCAATATAACTCTGTCTCTGGGTGACCTATTCTTATCTTATATTGCGCAGAGTAATGAATAACTTAACATGTGACCAAATTATGCCCAATCCTGCTGATTGCATCTCTCATTGGTAATGCAAACCTGTATTACTGGTGGACTCCAAGGTTTTTTTGGAAAATACCTTCAATTTTCAATGATGATTACATATTAAATGAGCATTATACAATTCTTCCATAGTCTTGTCTTTATCAGACACATAAATAGACCAGTTACCTCACCAAACCCCACACCTGCCCCTCACCATCTAGAAAAGTACATTATCAATTGAAATCAGAAGTATCTTATGGTCCACTGAACTGTATTGTCATACGTACACACTCAGTCACTAGGACAGATCTATGTTACAGGTGCTATGGTGGCATAACCTCAGTGCTGTACTTACACCACTGCAATGGCATAGTATACATGCAGAGTATGGTGATGGAAGGGGCTTTTCAATCATTGAGCCAGTATAGCTAGATTGATGAAAGTATTCTTCCATCAACTCAGCTGCATCTACACTGGGGTTTAAGTTAGCCGTGGCACTCATGGGTGCTGAGTTTCACACTCCTGAGTGCTGTACCTATGTCAGTTCAAGTTTTGTGCCAGGCCTCAATAACTACTTTAACTTGAAGAGATCATTCTGTGAACTTCTGGGCTGTGAGAGAAATGAAGTCAACATTATTTAAAAGGAGTAGTTTTTGCTTTTGTAATTAAAATTTCCTTCAAAACCACTAGACTAAGTGAAAATTCAAACAGTAACCACTGTCTGAAGTGGGATTTTTCTCCCACGAAAGCTCATGCGATAAATAAATTAGTTAGTCTTTAAAAGTGCCACAGGACTCCTGGTTTGTTTTGTCAAACTGGACTAACATGGTTACCCCTTTGTAACTTGTCCGAATAGAGAAGCTTTCTAAAAAGTAAGATATATGAGGAAGATATCTATCTTCCATGCATTGGGAAAACAGGTGAATCTAAGTTTATTTCTCTACAGTAGGTTTCGAATGAAGAACTTTTGAAACCATTTCTTGCAGCAATACTTTCTGAGAATGGAGTCTTACTACTTTACTTTAAAACTGTCTCATGCAAAGCAATAAATAGCGAACACTTCACATTAAACTTGGGTCACTAAGTTTACCCCTTGGTTGCTGACTCTCTGAGAAGAATTTTGCTAAATTTTCTGTTTTAGACATAGCAACATTTGTTAATTGTAGGACAAAATAGATTAGGATTTACACATGGTTGTTTATCTAGTACCTATAACAATAGTATCTAGGTGCTGATTTACAGCCAAAGAGTAATTTTCCAGAGAAAAATGAGGTTTTATTTGGCTTAGCTCAAGTTCATTCACTTACAATATTTTCTTGATCCAAACGAGTGAATAATCTTGGTAACAAATCATTAGACTGCAGGCACTTTGGGAAAGGGACTCTCTTTTGTTTTTATAAAACACGGGATCATGCTCCTGATTGGGTCCTTTAACAGTGCACTTGTTATGGCCTTTTGGCATTCATGTTAAGGAAAATACAGCTGGCTTGGATCACATAAGTGTCTGAAAGTGGGGAATTATATATAGAAATCGGATTTTAGTCTGGGTGAACTGAGATCTGGAGGAGTATTGTAAGGTTTACTGGGGAAGAGGGTTAGCAGACATGCCTCGAATTATGGTTTCTTTTGTAATAAACCAGATTCCAGAAAGGGAGATTAAATTGGAGAACACACCGTTTGTGTGGCATTTGACTAGGAAGACAGCAATCTGGAACTGTGGACATAACTGCTGCCAGATTGGAGAAACCACTGTTACAGTTTCTTTGAGTGCCATCATAATCTAAATGAGAATAGTAATTGCCTTACTCTCTATGTGTATGCTTGACAAAGTGCTCCGTCTGTAGATTTATTATCACTCCTTAACTCCAGTGAGTTGTACATCATTTTTAGCTCTATGGATAGGATATGGGTGGACAGGATATCATATAGAGGTTATCAACCAGGGAATGACACTTAGCTCTGTCCTATACAGCCTAATGGCTTTTTAGTGGCTGCTGAAATTGGTGGAGGGGCAAAAGCTTGAGGTTCTGGGTACTTGTACTCCAGCATATAGTTTTGTTAATTATTAGATTCACTGGCTGCACATGCCTAGTTACCCAATCCCAAAGGTAAATAAACTAGAAGCAAACAGGACAAATTGAGTCAGATTTGGGAGTATAATTTGACTCCCCCATTGCCTTTATTTTGAGATCTTTCACTGACAAATGGAATCTTTGCATGGAGCTTCATGGCTATGAAAGCTTGATTTTTTGCTTTCAGGAACATTCCATGGGTGGAAGCCTAACTCTACCCCTCATAAGGAACACACAGAACCTGTTTGATTTTGAGATTTTTTTTTTAAATCCCATTCTTTTCATAACATAAACAGTCACTGACTGACCAGCCCATCATGCAAGTAGAACTTTGTTTCCTCTTTAGGAAGTGGAAGGAGGAAATTGTACCCACATTATGATTAATTTCAACATACCTTTGTTCTATGGGGCTTTTCCACCCATATTGTGCAGTGCCAAAAACTGTGATATTGAACAAATAAAGCAGCAATTTTTGCATGCTGCCACTGGTATGTCTACACTGTCTGCAGTGTAGACATCTCGATAGATGTCTCCAGTAAATTTCAATTTGATGTCAAGCCATGTGCAGTAATTATATTTTTTTAGGACTGAGTAATGTCTTGAGTTCAGACTCTGAAAAGTAATGATCTAGTTACAAGATTTTTTATAGAAAACAGAATTAAGGTTGCTAATTATTCTACTTCATGTCCAACTGTACAATGGTCAACCTGCTTTGGGTTTTTTTTTTTTGTTTTAGATGACAATAGGTGAAAGCTTAAACATTTCTAAATTCTATAGCTAGCACCTGAAATACATAGCCAATGCACCATGGGGTGAAAGTTATTGATGCAGATTTGCCAGTACAACTTCATGCAAGCAATATTTGATTCTGCTACTATTCCCATCACACCACAGCCTTTGAGAACAAGACACTATTGCATTAATTTAATGGAATATATAGGCTTGCAGAAGCAAAGGTTTTAAATATGACCTTGTAACTCTCTAACATGAAAGTGTCCAATTTTAAGCCAGGTATGGGAATTGGCATACAGAGACTTTAGCGTGCTGAGTACCATAGCAAACCAAACAAGGGATCCTTTCCATCTTTTATTAAAGATGCGGAAAAAGTTACTGTATACTTCAAATGATTTAAGTAAAGATATTTAACTTCTTTTTGTTCCCTTTCCTTTTAGCTGGAGAGTGTTTTCTTTTTTTCCCCTTCAGGAAAAACTTCCTTATTTGTCAGTCTTTTAGATGGTGGTAATTCTCATTTTAGAGGAAAAGAGGAACTTAGCTGAGATGGGCTGGAGTAGTTATTGCAATCTGATTCTATTTTAGAGAAGACAAAATAAGACAAACAGGGAGAGGAGAAAGAGAAAAACAACAAAAATAAAAAATGCAGCTTTGCTCTGTAGAATTGAGGCTCACTGGTAGGTAACCTTACTGTTGGAAAAACATAGGCTTTGCACACTCTTGCATTTGACCTGGCAAACTAGTGCTAGCATCAAGCTATTTAGGGTATTGCTTTTAGCTTTGCTCATAGAAGTGTTGCAAAATATACAGACTAAACCAGACTCATATTAGAAAGGAAAAGGAGAGGCAGAGAAAGAAAAAGAAATAAGATGGGAAAGAAAAAAGGATACAGTGACTGTGCAAAAGAGAGAGTCTCCCATTCCAGGTGCTGTTTGGGATTTAGCCAAAATTGGTAGAGGTGGCAATGTCATCTAGGTCCTTCTTGGTGGGCTGGTCTAATGATGAATTCTTTCAGAATCTGGATGACAAAGGTTCAATGCAGTTATGGTAAATCCCAGGATTCCACAAGACGGTGGGGGTGACAGCTATTAGGGTGACATTTGCTCTTTTCCTATTCACCCATCTCCGAGCCACCAGCTGTTGTCAGGCAGGTTTCTTTTTCTACTAATTTTCCTGCCAAAGCCTTTTATTTTTAAGCACCTTGGAAAGGAGTAATGGGTGGCATAGGCCATGCTTTCATTATTTTGCTTATTAGCCATAATTTTCAACACTTTTTTTGTCCAATGACTTCCAGTCCTATCAGGTATGATCTTAACACTGCTCTTGAGTTATATCCATAGATCTTTTATGTTTGAACTAATTCAGTCTGTTTCCCTCGTGCAATTTTTTCCATCAACAGGTGTTCTCGGTTACTGTGATCTTTTATGAACTTCCACTCACTTTACAGTTAAGCTCACAAATGAGAAAATTTGTAGGCCCAGTTATCACAACCAAATTTTCTCTTCCTGGCAGTTAAAATGAGAGTGTGTTTAAAGATAATTCATCATAGTAGAGGCTACTATGTGGATGTCATTTATTGTTTTCTCTGACTGGGGGAAAATCTTGAGGAAATGATACATTCAGCAAGCCCTTATGTTCAAGCCATCTGTTGCCTTAACTTCCAATTTGACTTAGCAGTTGTTGCGGAGGCCTCAATCCTGGGGTGCTTTGCAGGTTCTCTTGTATACAGACTACTTTGTTGCATGCCACTTTGTACCATGCAGTGAGTTTTTAAGTTGCTTACATTGTAACCTTTGAACTCTTGTTTATTACTTTCCATTTAAAAAAAAAACATGGCTTTTTAAAGTGTTAATAGTTTTAATTTTGGAGGTAGTTCATGTGTGCTAGGATTGTCAAACAAGCATGGGGTGAGTGGGTCACATCTTTTGGTTTCCTTCAATGAGAATTGGATTCCCAAATCCTATAAGCCCCCAATAAATTACATTTTTTTTTAAGTTTTGGTGAGGAAAATCATACACTGTTCTTACTGTAAAATGTTCCAACTGTGTTTGACTGGATGATGCAAACAAATAACTAGAAATTTGTCATGTAACTAGTCCAAAGAGCAATGGGTATCTTCTCCAGTTGGAAACTAAAAGCTATGAGATATGGAGGATGGTGACAATTGGCTAGGAAGACACTGACATGTAAAAGTATGTGTGGAATTACTTCAAAACAAGTAACAGATCAAAACAAGTCAGGTATGAAATCTCTGAGCAGTATTGGGGAGTCTCCCCGACAGGCTGACAATCCTGATAAGAGTTGCTAATAGCACTGCATTATTGTTGTTTCTGAATGTCAGTCACTCTTGTAATGAAGAGAGAATCACTTCATTTAAAAACCAAAGGTAATTTGTGTTTGTCTGTAGAGGAATTATGTCACGATTTTTTTTCTGATTAAGTTACCTCCCTGTAGTGCCCGACACTTGCAACACCATCTTTTACTGGAACTTTTTTGGCCACTAAACCAAAAATCAGCTATTTGCACATCTCTGTTCAGGTAAGTTCTATATAAAAGCTGGTTAGAAGGAAGAAAGTCTGAGCTCCATACTCAACCATTGCACTTTCTTGGTTATGCTGGGTGTAGTTTTGAATGGTTATGAACATCCATTGAAGTAGATCCTTGCTAAGCCTGCATTTTTTTGTTTTTGCAGAGTGAGTCCATCATATGATCATTTTTAGTTATGGTCTGGAGAATCATACATTGCTCTTATTGCAAAATGTTCCATCTATGTTTGACTGGATGATGGAAGCAAATGGTCCATCCAAATAATATCACAAAATGTCCTACCGTTCACCGAGTAAGCTGAATAAGTAGGAATTGACCCTCAAAGCCAGCTTTTATAGTGTCCAAAAATTCCTTCCAGAATCTTGCCAATCACCTGCTCCACTGCATAAGTAGTTCCACAGTAAGAAGCAGGACCAAAAAAATCATGTGTTTGCTCCATTTCTCCCACCCATTTTGGCAGGGGCTAACAAGGAGAAGCAATGTGATCAGGAACTGCCAGAGGCAAATGTATGAGGGCAGGGGACAGTACCATCAATACATCATAAAGCATTCCTAGAGGGTTTCCCTGGGATACACAGAACACTGAGATACCACCCATGAAATGATAGTACTAATATTATGTAACAGCACCAGCATTGATGTGGGTATGAAAAGGTACACATTGTCATACCTATATCCAGCACAACATATGCGAACACTCATCCCAAGCATGGGAAGCATACAGTAGCATAGATGTGCTATAGTAGACGTAACCTATGACTTAGACAACGCTATAACAAACAGAAGAACTTTCTGACATGCTTTAAATGACCATTCTTGTGAATTATGCATTACCTTTTTATATTAATAAAAAGGAAAGTGCAGTAATTTCTTTAAAATTATAGATTGTCTATATCTAGTATTCTAATAATTTAATGTTGTTATAATCAGTATCCACAGAAAAACAAAGCAGTCAAAAGATTAGAGTATTTTCATTGTTTAACCACAAGACCCAGAGAATGTTTTTGCATTACCAGGTATAAAAAAGCTTTAGATAGAAGTTGCCATTTCTCAATCAAGTGGTAATTACCACAGACTGTATGTGCTTACTGGCAATTATTGCTTTGATGGCAGAACTCTCAGATTAAACTGTCATTTGACCAAATCAGGAAAGCAGAATTATTAATTATTGACTCTGACATCATTATAATCTACTGCTTTAGTTCTAGTTATGTGTAATTACAGGAAAACTGAACTTTACTATGTGTTTCTCTGAAAAAAACATTATCACAAATGTTTAGGGGAATTAGAGTACATTGAGAGAGGTTTAATGACAAGCAGCCTATTAAATATTGTTGTGCATTTTCACATATGCATATTGTATTTCCTATCTAGAAAAAGAAATCACTCTTGAAATGCAATAGAAAGATTCCTTTCCACCATCCAACCTAAAAAGCTCTACTTTGATTTATTTTCCTGGTAAGAGTGAGAAATATTAATTTAGTTGTGTGACGCATGTGCAAAGTGTTGGCCTGTTGTATCCATGGTTAATCCTTCAATGATCTGAATTTCCTGATGCGATATAGCAATGCAAAATGCATTACATTTCCTCTGTCAGACTCTTCTGACCCCCTTGACCAAGTGATAATGACATGCAAAGTGGGTAAACAACATATGTGTGTTAGATTGCAAGATCTGAAATTACATCTAAGATAGCAGGAGAGGGGTGAAATATTCCAAATTGTTCCTGCTCTAAGAGTTTAGGCTAGTCATCGGCCCACAAGAGCTAAATAACTCACTCAGTCTGAAGCTTTAAGTTTAGCTTTTCTGTTTCCTCATATAGGAAGAATAATCAATGTGAAGGTATCCTTGTTTTGCATTTTATTTCACTTTTACTAGAGAAGCTTGCCAGCCCATAGTAAAAGATGTCACTTCCTCAAAATTATCAGAATCAATGATTTTAATGTTTAAGTTTTTTTAATTTAAAATAGAAGACAGCTATATTCGGAGAAATCTAATCCTAGAATTCTACTGCAGAGCAAGGAGAAGGCACATTCAGGATACACAGTCTTCTCTGGAAGTTACAAGTTCCCACCACCTTTCTGGGACCAGTCGGTTTTTGTTTTAAAACAGTTGTTCTTTTGTTACCTTTGACTGTCACAAGACTCTCAAGAAGTGGGGAGGTTGCGCTGCAGAGACAGTCTATGGGATGGCGAAAGACTTAGAGTCCTGTTGGGCCTGAATGGAAGTGGACAGAGTGGAGGAATAGAATTTGTAGAGATGCTGGGACGCGTTTTGGAAGATGGGGAACCAGCAAGTAAGATTTGATGATTAATATGGGCTTGAAAGTTTTGTTTCAAGGAAAGAAGTGATATTTAGTGTTGTGTATTATACTTGTTTATTGCAAAGAAGAGTAATGGCTGAATATCCAAAATGAGCGCTGAAGCTGATATTTGTAAAATGATTAATTGGCTTCTCATGGGGCATAAGTGTGCATTAGAGATAACATTATAAATGGTGACAATGGTTACCTTTTGGCTAAAGAACTTTATCCTGGCTTTTCAATTATTACTTCAACATCCCTAGATGACTGCTTGGCAGCTAACTGCCAGATTAGCACCTGAGCCTGTTAAAAGGCTTCTGGAACTGAGTGTTCCTAAGGAGACCAAGCAGAATGCCTGCCTGCCTTCCTCTCCAAGTCTAGGAAGAAAAGGAACAAGTAGAGAAAAGGGGGCAGGTGAGGAGAAGTAGGCAAAGACCTGCAACTAGCCTGAAATAAATTATAGAAGGAGGGCTGAGATCTCCTGATTCAAGAGGGGACTGTCTATTACCCAACCCCAGGAGGACATTTGTGCTACTGCTGAATACAAGGAAGGTAACCATACCAGAATTATTACTCAAGATAAAGGAATGCTGTAGGTCTACTGAACTTTGGAGTGGAGCCCTGTTTGTATTAACATCCAGCCTCCTGGAAGAAGAGAGTATGTGAGGGACTAAAAAGTCTGTACCCTGTAAAAGAGTCGTTAAATAATCCACACACAGGAGGAATCTTGATTTAAATTATTCTGGTCAGGGAGTAAATCAGTGCAAGGGAGAGTCCCAGGGAGCAGTGGGCCTACAGGGCCATCCTGTGTCACAAGAGGGTATGCTTGAGGGCAGTGCACAGACAGATTGCCATCCTGGTTGGAAGAGGTTTGGAACCATTTGTTTAGGGGAGTCTAAAAAGAAAGGAATAAGAAAAGAAACCTGAGCAAATGAAATTTCCCATAATGGAGTTGTATATTAAGGTTAGACAACCTTTGTGAAGGTACTGTTAATCTTAATTCCACCTATCAGTAATTTAAGGGTTAAAAGAATCACAGGAATATTGCAGTTATTCCAAAAGCAAGCATTCTAAACTCAGAACAACTCAAATTAAAACTTATATTTGAAAGAAATCCAACCATTTTACATTTAAAAACTACATACATTATAGGCACCTATACAACCCTTGGTTGGCCTTGTAGCAGCACCATGTAATGATACAACTATGATGTGAGTGTGATCCCAGACCAAATATTGTGTTCACATGAGCCAACATAGACCTTTTCATGAAATCCCACATGTTGAGTTGAAGTCTTCAGTCTAGTTTTCTTCCTTCCTGAAGTTGGGAGTAAACTAACTCTGCAACCTGCGTCACTAGCTCCTGGTGGGATTCATCTTTCACTTCAACTATAGAAGGTTAGCTAGTCTGATACCAGCTCTAACACTTTCAAACTGCTTCCCGACTGAATTTCTATAGTGTGTTAGCATAACAGATGAAACTCCATGGGTCCATTTTGCTGTCTGTGCTACCAAAGGAACTTAAATTGTGTATGAGAGAGAGAAATGGATATGAATGACTGGGTTATCTTTGAACCCTTTTAAAGAAAAATGAGTCACAGTAAGTCCCAAATGAGCCAGTATTTGCTGGACTTTGAAACTTGGCTGCAGAATAATATCTAGGCTTGGATGGCTGACTGTCTATGAAGTGAGTCTCTTTAAATGAGTTAACAGTCCAATTTAATAGCAACATTTTTCTAGCTTTTTTTCTCCCCAGCTTGTTTCCTTCAGCCTGCACTAGTGATGTGGAACACAAAAGATAAATTCTATGTAGCCTAACCAAATCCCAGTGCATTGCTTAATACATGTTACATATTAAATATTAACAACAGATTGACTCTTGGTGGTATGGTATCTTACAAAACCAATGGAGTCAAGGGCTTGATAAAGAGATGAACTTATGGAGCATTAGCAGTTAGAGACACTATAAAGCGTAGTAAATATACAGAACAGAATGCTGATGGAAGCAGTTGCATTTCCCAATGCTGTGTCTCATCTCCCTACTAGTATTCAGGAGGTGTACTCCCTCCAGACAACAGCTTTCTGTTGATGGTTAAACTAATTGTTTGCTCCATGAGTACAGTCATCCATGACTGCTTCACACTCAAAGTACTGGGAAGGATTCCCTGCATACTTCTGCTGGATGGTCAGAATTGGACCCACTTAATAATTTGATTCTCAGTGGTGGCAGTTATTTGTGAATCCTATTGTAAACCTTGAGTTAATTAAGTCTGAAAATCATCTAGGCATTGTTCATAATCATGTTTATTTTAGATGAGCATAACTGATTGCCTCATGCTCATTTGTTTTTCTGCACACTGTGGAGTGTCGGGAAGATATGGGAGTAGGAGTTGAGTTTATAAAAGTTTAAGTGAAAGCGATCTGTTTGTTTATGAATATGAATTCATAAATGCATGCAGTGAATGTGACCTGAGTAAATATTCTTTCTTTAAAAGGGTAATAGGCCTTATCAGTCTCCATTCAGAGAAACTGCAGGCCTCGAAAATGTGTGGTGTGAATATTTGTGTTTTATGTTTTTCTTGCCATCTGGCCTGTTTTGTGGATATGTTGAGAAGATTAGGACAATCTCTCCTGCTTCCAGAAAGCATTAGTGTACTCATGCAATGAGAACAATTTTGGAAAATCTAAACTCAGGGAGAGTCATCAGGCAGAGCGTTCATGCATCTCTCTAATATTTCTTATCTTAATTGTATAAGATAACCAATAACAGTTCAAAATTCCCATTCTTATTGGCATTTTAAGAGTCTAGGAATTAGCAGCAAAACAATGCAAGTAACAAAGTTTTATTGTTTGAAAAGACTAAACTATTGCCAAGATTGAAACTCAAGAGAGATTGTCAAGTGAAAAGTCATATTTATGAAGGTTCTTAACTTGCAATATTTGGAACACTGTAGATTACACTTTAACATTAAAAAACGCATTTGTGCATTTTGTTTTGCTTCCTGCACTTTATTCTATTTGTGGTAGTTTGCAGAGAAGCTGGCAGATATGGGGCATTGTTTCCTTTGTCAATTGGAGTTTGGCAAGGCTATGTTCTCTCACCGTTGTTGTTCAATAATGGCACATCGCCTGTACCATGCCAGAGAGCAATCCAGATGGCTGAACTCAATTTATTTATCTCATGTGCCAAAATACATGAGGAAACTTGGTATGAAAAATCTTTTGCTAAGTAATTGTGGCAAAATATCCTCACGTAGCTTAAAACTTCAGGCTCTTTAGTTTTTTTTCCCCAAAATATGATAGAAATATTTTTTTCCTGATTTGCTTATACTTAGTGATGTATAAAATGGCAGCAAATCAGGGGAAAAAATCTTTCAATTGTTATGTATAAATATTAAAATATAAGTAATTGTTAACTAATTTAGCCATATAAAAAGCAGTCAATAAATATAAAAAAAATCCCAATACTGTGAGAGTTTTGTTTCATTGGTGATGGTTCTTCCTAAGATTGCCCTCAAGTGAAAGATAAAGGTTTTAATGGACACTCATTAGAACAACCATGGTGCTAACTTTCTACTGATAACATAAGTACCTCAACCCATGCCATGAAACATCCAAAAATGTGTTATTGTTATAATGGTGATTAAGACTTTTGTGCATGTAGTAAGTGATTACCTACATAGTGTTTTAGCAGTTGGACCTGATATACTGATACAGTTAAATTGATAAAGTTATACCAGTATAACTCCCTATGTGGACACACTAATTCAGGTATGTGTGTCTTCTGTGGTTTAGCTTAAACCCCCTTTAAAAGTGTTGAAAGCTGAACTGCAAAGAGCACTCTTGAATCTGAATGAGTGTCCACACCAGGAGTTATAGTGGTATAATTTATACCACTATAACTTTCCTGTGTTGACCAGCCCTACGATGATAGTGTTGACTTTGAAAAAGAAGTTAACTGCTTTATTTTCTCAAACTGACAGTTATTTGATAGCAAATGATGGTGAAGCATCTGGTGATAAGTAGCAACTTACAGCTGGAAAGTTGTACTTTACACGTTTTCCCACACATCACTTCAACAAACTCCGTTGCCATCTTTGTCTACATATCTGCACAAATGACACCATCATAGGACCTAATCAAGTCAGCTACTCCATCAAGAGCTCATTTACCTGCTCATCCACCAATGCGATATATGCCATCATGTGCCAACAATGCCCCTCTACCTTATATATTGGACAAACGGAACAGTATCTGTGCAAAAGAATAAATGGATACAAATCTCACATCAGAAATAACATTAAAAACCCAATAGGGGAACACTTCAATCTCCCTGCTCACTCCATGAAAGATATGTTAATTGCTGTCCTTAAACAGGTAAATTACAAATCAAACCTTGAAAGAGAAACTAAAGAGTTAGAATTCATATACAAATTTGATATCATTACTTTGGGTTTGAACAGACATCAGTTGGCTTTCTTACTACAAAAGGTGATTTTGCCCTCTCTCTACCTCCCTTCCTCCTAATATGTTGTTCCACACTCTTTGAATCTAGACAACTGACATGAACCGTCATCTTAAATGCAATTAACAATAGTTTTAACACTCAGGATCTTCATGGCATGATTTGGGTTATTTAATATCATGCATAGGCTCTATTCAACAGACTAACACCCCTCTCAAGTGATGTATTTAAAGGCAACCATCTACAGAATGTTTATAAAATTATTCTATTTATGTATGTGTGTATTAAGACTCCAGTGGAAAATATATTAAAATCAGTAAATCTATTTTAAACAGGAGATAACATAGTCATCAACCTGCTCTGTTCTTTCAAGCACCAATTTTTGTTATGCTGATGGAGCTGCAATATGTCAGAGAATTAGATTAATCTTTACGCAGGCTTCACTTATAGAATGTTAACACACATTGTAATTGAGTTCATGTAAACCCAGCTAAGCTAAAAAGGCAATAATCAGTTTCTTTTTTATAAGTGTGGGATCCCAAATAGAGCAAAATGTCCTTAATGAAATATGAAGTCACATACAACTCTCATTTGGGTTTTGTGGAAACTTTGTTCAGTCTTGGCATGCTATGAATGAGACCGGAATCTGGGTGCTTTGCATTGAAAACACATGACACTCCCACTTTTCAGTGTGTTTAAAGGAAAAAAGGTAAAGTTAGACCATAGAAACTGAGGTTTGTTTGAGTTAGAGGATAAAACAAACCCAGGGGGCCAAATTCTATTCTGCCATGCATGGGTGCGGTTCCACTGATCACAGGGTAATCTTTCTTCTTCCAACCAATAGAGAAGATGGCTTAACTTTACAGTGCAACTCAAATGTGAATAACCCATTAAGTTTGAAACTAAGGGAAGTATTACTATGATGCGTTACAAATCAAAACCACTTAATTTCACACAGTGAAAGTGGATATTCTCATGATAGAACAGACAAAAATTTCTCAGATGTATTGAAACTTCACTAATCTGTGTGGGAAGACATCAGAGTTCTTATAGTAAATAAACAGGGTAAAACAGACCCAAAAAAACTCTACAAAAGGAGTCTTGTGGGCAGGGATGTAATCAGCCCCCAGTTTCTGGCCAGGCCCCTGAATCTGCAGGGTGCGCAAAGCCAATGGCAGCTTCCGGTCATTTGACCAAAAGCTGCCTCAAGATGCTTCACTTGTTAATTAGCAAGTGGAACTGTGGATGGGCGAAGAGGCAGTGTGAATTTTGCTGCTGTGGCTGCGGAGCTGGCCAGCAACTGGTGGTTATGAATGGAGCAGAGGCACCAGTGCTGGCAGCCACACCTGCCAGCTGTTGGGGGACCCCGCAACCCCGGTGGCAAAGTTCGTACAGCTGCCAGGCACTGTAGTAGGTGGGTCTCATGTTCAAGTGGGTGGGGCCTGGCCCACCTGAGCTTATCCTTGGCTATGACCCTCCTTGTGGGTCTATACAGTACTAGATTGCAGTTGGCTCAGTTTATTTTGCTATGATCAGAAAGTAGTCTGAGACAAAAAAGCAGTTCCAACCCATACATGAACTTTTACCCCAGTTCAGTAAAGTGCTCCTAAATCATGCGGCCCTTAATCATGTGCTAAAGTCTCACACAAGGTAATGGGAGTCCAGCTCATCCTAAAAGTTAGTCTAATGCTGATGTGGCTTTCTGAATCAGTGCTATAAACTCACAATGAAGATTGAGTAATCCTGCTCTTTACTGTATCCTTAGTGAAAAGTAAGAGAACACTTGATTACATTTATTTCAGATTTGCTGCCCTCTAAATTTAAAAGCAATGCCTCTTTACATGATAGACTGCATACTTACATTAGTCACTTTCACAAGAGGTGAGGTTAAATATTACAGCAGTATTTTTTTTTCAAAGGCAGTGCGATTTCAGAAATATTATTGCTTGGAGCCAAGTAAGTGAGCAAAATCATATGGGTGACTTCCTGTTGGTGCCAGGAAGGAACCTATTCTGTGCATAGCCTTGTATAGCTGATGCTGAACCTGCATATTTCTGCTTGTGCAATTAATACTAGCAAGTACTTTGAAAGAGGCTGTAGGTTCAGCAACTGCTTCAAGTAAACTACTTCCTTCCCCTTCCCATCAGAAGGTATTCTGCACTGCCCAGGTAGAGTTAATAGATTCTTGCTTGACTTGGAGCATATAAGTAGTTCCACAGAATTCAGTGGAATTATTCTTACTGAATCATAGAATAATAGGGATGGAAGGGACCTCACGAGGTCATCTAATCCAACCTCCTGCTAAAAAGCAGGACCACTCCCACTAAATCACCCCAGCCAGGGTTTTGTCTAACCAGGCCTTAAAAATCTCCAAAGATGGAGATTCTACTACTGAAAGTTAAGTCTATGCCTAAATTTTTTCAAGACTGGTGGAATCTCCATCCTTAGAGGTTTTTAAGATCAGGATTGACAAAGCCTTGTCTGGGATGATTTAGTTGGGATTTGTCCTGCTTTGACCAGATTATCTCCTGAGAGCCCTTCCAACCCTAATCTTGTGTGGTTCTATGATATTGATTTTTAAATACCTGTTGATACTTGAAAATTGATGCAACCAAACATTACATAGAATTATTTTAACCAAACTATTGTTTCTACAGGTGGGCTACTTCTAGTGTTACTACTGATATAAAGGCTTGAATATTTACAGCAAAGAAATAAACAATGAAAACTATAATATTCAGCAATAATGTTTTAATTAAGAAAATTATAAAAAATTCTAATTGTGAATAATTATTGAACAACATTTTGGTGCTTAATTAACTGTAATATTATGTTACTTTATTGGACTGCAATAATTAATCCATTAACAATTCTATTGACACAGATAAAGAAAGTAATTACTTTAAATCTTCAAGCCTATAAAGAAATGAAATTCATTATGGTTATCATTAGAATAATTTTTACATTGCCTTGGATAAGTAATATCCTGTTTTATTTTGCTTTTTAGAAAAGTTATTATAAAACGATAATTGGTTTCTAATAGCAAATAGCACAGGAAAATTACATAATATGCATTTTGTAGCTGAAAACTTGACTTTCGTGTCTAACTGACTTACACTTCACATCTATTAATATACAATATTTTCCAAGGTTTTTTATTGTGTATCGTAAGCAGTATACATCACTGTTTCAAATATCATCATAGGCACTGTTTCATTGTGAATTATGTAGCAGGAGATAAAAAGACATAACAATTTCATTTTCAAGCTAACTTGTCTTATATTTTTAGCTCAGTTATATTTAAATAGCTCAGGTTATTAATGTGGGGATAGCTATCAAGGTACTATTAAGGGAGTATGTGAGGTTTAAGATTAGTATGAGAATGATTATGCTAATATCTGTGATAGAGCTATGTGTTGATCTGGTTAAATTCTGCACTAAAGCAACTGAACATTTCTTTGCTCAATAATTGTTTAATTATTATTATTTGTTATTTATATTACTAAAGCATGTGGGGCTCTAGTCATGGCCCAGGGCCCCACTATTCAAAAAAGTCAGTCCCATGCTAAAAGGTTACACTCTAAATATAAGACAAGATGCAACAGATGGAGACGGAACCCAAGAAAATGTGTCCATATTGGTCAGCATGTAAAGCAATGGTCTCAGCGTATCAACAGCCTAATTATGTAGTTTTTATGGGCTTCATGCAAAAGAGTTTTGAGGAGGGATTTGAAGAAGGATGATGCAGTAGCTTTGTGGATGTTAGTAGGAAATTCCTCCCAATAATGAAGGGCAGCACAAATAAGAGTACCCTGGTATTTGTTTTTCAAATTTAATAAGAGAACAGTGTAGGATGGATTCATGAATTGACTTGAGGTGAGAGCTGGTAATTTCTTATTGAATAAGATGGTGGATAGGGATGGGGTTTGGGGCATGCAGGAGCTTGAAAGTGAAGACAAATACCTCATGTGTGGTGTGAAAGAGATGATAGGAGCTAATGGAATGATGGAAAAGAGTGGTGAGAGCTGGGGTCATAACTGGATTTAAATTAACCTCTTTGCACATTGGTTATTTTGCTAATTCTGTTTATACTTCCAGTAACTGACCTTTGCAGTGTGTCAATCAATTTCTTAGTGAATTGCATGCATCAAGGCAGTCTCTCTACCCAGCAACAAAATTTAAACAGTCTCCCAAATTCTTTATATGAAAACAAGCATTAAAAGCTTGTGATGTACCTATTAGCCCACGGGCAGTTTTGTTCTCTCATTGTGGGAAAGGCAAAAATAGGTGACCCAGGGTCACCCTTTGTCCTACTTGTATGCTTATCACTAGCAATTCCCCATAGGCCTTGCATTGCTAATATTATCCCAACTTAAAGTAGCAAATCCTAAACCCTTTTGTGTGTGTTCTATACCTGTCCCATGCCATGATCCAAGTTAATAAACTAAAGAAACTTTTATCAGTATTGTTCTCCCCGGTGCTATTACCTACCAAAGCATGCTTAACTGTATTAGTGGTTCCAGAGAGGGAAGGGTCATAGATCAACAGTACTGAGCACTTTTAAGATCTATAGAATTTTTTAAATCCTTGTAGTCACCAAGTGGAGGGCTAACCAGTTAACTCATAGTAGAAGGATAGTGGAGTAGAAACCCCACCTAATGTCCACTTTTTATTCTTTAATCATGTCAGGGCAGAATGGGTCACCTGTGTGATACTATGCCTGTTAAATTGTCTTTTTGGACACTCAGCGGACAGCACATTTTCTATTTATAACTGTCAAATAGGCAGCTGTGAGTAGGTGAAATCCTTCCATTTTTCTGCCACTATTAAATACTTATTTTATCAAATAGCATGCATTCAAAGAGATATGGAATTGCCAAGCTGGTACAGTAGGTTAATGCACTAGAATTTTCTCTGAAAACTGGGTGTAAATTTGACTTGACAAGTGAAATCCATTTGTTAATCTTCATCCTTAGTTCTAATGGACATTTTTAATGTATATAATAATCTCCACACAATTCAGCACAATTGGTACCATTAGCATCCTTTATTTAAGCTGGTTCTTGTGAAAGTCAGGCTAGTGTAGGTCAAGATAGAGGTGCATTAGCAGGGCCCATTTGTGACTTCATTTTACCTTGTTTTAGCCTTTACCATCTGTCTTTCATTTTGTAACCACTAAAGCAATCAGATTTTGAGTGAATACACTGAGAATAAAATACATTTCATCAGAAGCTTTAATTTGTCTGGTGAAGACATTAATTAGAGTGGATTAAGTTATTCCTTTACAGACTATAATCTAAAACATTAAAGGCATGTAGGAGTATATGATATAAAATGTTGTGTGTTAACTGAACCTATCCTACTTAAACCTGGGTATAGCAGATTCATTTATAACTAATTCTCTATTTCAGATATTCTTCCTGTTCAGTCTGCCCTTATTTTTTAGATCATTTGATATACATCAGTGAAGCACGTTCACATGTGACTAATATAAAATAACCAGTTACACAAGGGCAATATATGGTTAGTTAGATGAAAGTTTCTGCTTTTTTGGAAGTAAGATCTTAAGGGGATAGTTAAAAATCAACAGAGGCTTCTGTTTAAATGATTCCAAATATAATGCACTCAAGAAAAGCTTTCAGAATGTTGAAGTCACTTAAACTGGTTTGTTGATCAGCCTTACACTGAATTACGAAAGTGAAAAGCATATTGTCTTATTTTCCCAGACTCATTTCAAGCTCATTGAGAAGGAAGGAGCTTAGAATCTCCATGGAAAGAGACTTTAGTATTCTGTTCCCTGTTCTTAATGTCATGCATCTTGGAGCAGTCTTGGTTTATGTTACACTGCCTGAAGTTGCTCATGACTTTGAGTGTCTAGCTCAGGGCATAGTGCCAAAAGCAGGGCAAATACCCCAACCTGGCTGCATGTTCAACAGTTAGAGCTTATCACCCAAATACCACATGTGAACTCACAAAGTATTACAATAGTGCTATAATGGAGTCAGAAACGTGATAGTAGTTTCAGGTGGAATTTCTTACAAGAGAGAGCCTACTCCATCAGAGAGGAAAGGGGGAAAAGATATGTAGGGGGTCCAGAAGGGACCCAGGATTAGAGAGGACTAGGGGAAATAGCTCTCCCTACCAGCCATATAGAAAGGAGCGGTTGGCCCCACAGACATTGAGTGAAGGGCCAAGAGCCTCAAGAATTAGAAGCTTGAGTAAATGCCAGGTAGATGACCTTGATTTTTGGGGGAAAGAATTGTTGAGCCAGCAAAGGACTAAAAAGAAAACCTGTGGTGTAGGGGAACACTTGATTGCTTTAAGTCGACATTTCAACTGTGTGGTATTTTAATAAACCAGACTTCAAGAAGGGGGATTATTTGGCACAGAGGAAGCTTGAATGCTCTCATTAGGAAGCACAACAGGAAGAAACTGAGGCTATGTCTGCACTTGTTAATTTAAGTTGACTTAGCATGTCCACACTTAAATTTTAAGTCAACTTTGGGGGGATCTTACAAAGTTGACCTAGAGCATCCACACTGGATGCCTAGGTCGACTTGTAGAGGCTAGGTGGACCTGGGACAGGTCCACGGTGGCGGGGGGCACCCCTTGCCAAGTGCCAGGGGCCTCAGCCTTTGCCCCATTGTACCAAGGTACAATGGGGCAAAGGGGGACAGGGACCCTGGCAGGGCATAGGGGCAGGGCGGGCAGGGCTCTGCCCTGCTCTTTGGGGGGGCATGCCAGGTTCTCCCTGTGCCAGCCACCCTGGCAGGGAGGGCAGTGGGGAAGCCCTGGAGGCCCCTAAGTCAACTGTAAGTCAACTTAGGGGTACTCCACGTCTACACTGGCTTAAGTCAACTTTAGAAAGTTGATTTAAAAGGAGGTTTTAGAAAGTCGACTTAATTTTTCCTTAAGTTGACTTAAGCAGCTGCTTAAGTCGACTTAAGGAAAGAGTAGTGTAGACACAAAGTAAATTAAGTTGATTTAAGGAAGCTTAAGTTGACTTAATTTACAAGTGTAGATGCACCCTGAGACAGCAAAAGAATTACGTTGGATTGGGTGAACCTTATTACAGAAAGCTCTAGCAAGCAACTTCTGCTCTTTGAATGAGAAAGTGGAGGATTGGCTACAGCAGATGCAAACTATCCCGTGTCTTTAGAAGCTAATATACTTCAAAAAGAGAAATTAATAAGCAGGACTCAGAGTGCTAAAGAATAGGAAGTGGGCCTTAAATTGTCTTCTATACCAGTGGTTTTCAAACTTTTTTCCTTGGGAGCCAGTTGAAAAAAAAATCATTTATGCCCATGACCCAACAATTACATTTTTGAGCAATGCATTCCAGTCTTTTGACAGCTGCAGCAGGGGTGCCGTGATCCAATGCCTAAGGGTCTGTGACCCAGTACTGAGTCCCGACCCATGGTTTGAAAACTACTGCCCTAGGCAGTTCCACTGCCAGAGCAATACATTGAACTAATCAAATCAGTGCTGAAATTTTTAAAATGAGGCTAGCAGCAGGAAGTGTTTCCAGATATGTTTAAAACATAATTTCTCAGTTATGGAACTGAAGGAATGATGAGTCTGGAAAAAATGGGAGGTACTTGGGAAGAAGAGGGATAAAATGAAGAAGTGTATTCGAAGAAGGAAACTGAGAACTGACTGGATTTCTGTTGAGATACCTGCCAAGACCCATTGGCTATGTCTACCCTTACTAAAGTTAGTTCGAATTAGTTAATTCGAACCAACTAATTCAAACTAATTTTAGTTAGTTCGAATTAACTTAATTCAAACTAGCAAAATTTAGGTCGAACTAAGCAAGTGCCATTCATGGCACTTGCTTAGTTAGAGTTAGCGAATTGCATTAAGTTCAATGGGCCAGTTAGTTTGAACTAAGCAATTAGTTCGAACTAACATGGCCACATTGGTTAATTCGAACTAACTATTCGAACTAACTAGTTCGAATTAACCCTTAGTCCGAATAGCATATTCAAATTTATTAGTTCGA
The DNA here is from genome assembly GCA_007922175.1 of Pelusios castaneus. Taxonomy (NCBI): domain Eukaryota; kingdom Metazoa; phylum Chordata; order Testudines; family Pelomedusidae; genus Pelusios; species Pelusios castaneus. Next base: position 4,655,036 of record ML685808.1, read on the forward strand.
ATTAAGGAAACCCTTAATTCGAACTAATGAAAGCCTAGTGTAGCCATGGCTTGTTAGTTTAAATTAAGCTTCCTTAATTCGAATAACTTGCCAGTGTAGACATAGCCTTTGTGTGTGTGTGGGGGGGGGCAGCGCTGTCCCATGGGGGGAGCAGGGTCAACTGGCCTAGGCGGGGCCCCACCTCCGTGCTGGAGGGCAGGCGGGTCGCTCCACCCCCCCAGGGAGTCAGCCCAAATGGGGAGGCTGAGGCCCCTGCTGGGGAGCCGGCTCCGGCCCCGAAAACGGGGGCCCCTTGTGGAGGGAGCCGGCTGCAGCCGGGACCCCAGGCTGCTGCGGCCGGTGCCCCAGCCACCTGCTCCACCCCAGGGGCAGGGAGGGCTAACCCAGAGGCCAGGTTTAGTGCTCCCAGCCCGCAGAGCAGGGAAGAGTGTGGCTGGGACCGCGGGGATGGCTCGGGGGGGGGGGGGGAAGTGGAAGGTTAGGGGAGGAGGAGTGCATCTTCTTATAATCTGAGTATTATCTATCTTAAAGTTTTGCTTTTTATTTCCCTGACCTTGAAGTGAATTTCTTAGTAAGGCAATTAGTTACTATATGAAAGGTTGGCTAGTCAGCCTGGGAGAGACAAGTAAAATGTCAGTACTATGATGATGGAGGTCTATGGGACAGCTATATTTCTGTTTCACCCAAAGGTAATTAGGATTGGAAATAATTATGGCTTAAATATGGCTGGCTGTGAACAAATGAATTGGCCAAACTGTTTTTGTGCCATTAGTGGCATGTGTGGCCATTATTTACCACCCCTGCAAGACATATGTCATTAAATAAAATCAAAAGAATACTACTGCATCATTCTGCAAGCCTTGATCAACCACAGAAGGAGCTTCACAAACAACTTGGTGGTGAGCAGGGACCAGAGTACATAATGACAGGATATTCTGGCAAGTTCGTCCTCTTTAAATCTGGGAAAACTGTGATTTGCTTCCCATTCAATAATGTATGTCAGTGGAGTGGGCAGTGTCTCCTATTATTTTGGGAGACCCACCATATCCTCTCCTGCCCTGACTCATGGAGCCCAACCGTCATGTGGGCATGATTGGGTTGATAATTGTGCTGCTTTATATGACTAATGTAGGCAGTTCAAATGTGCACTAGTTGAGGCTGTGTTTAGTAGACCTAGGGAAGTCAGATACCTTTTGTTCCGTACCCTTGGCTTGAAAGGGAAAAATGAGAGCTGAACATTACTGCATTGCACATTGTCAGTGTACCTATGTGAAGAAATCATGTAGTATATTGACAAGCTGTGACTGTATTTTAAAGTTCCTCTCTGTCTTACAGTTAGAGTACGCTCACACAGAGACTGCATAGCAAAAGATTTTGTTGAAAGTGAACAATATTGGCAATCATAAGAATGACCATGCTGGGGGAACTCAATAGCTCATCTAGCCCGATATCCTGTATTCCAACAGTGATCAATGCCAGGGGTTTAAGAGGGAATAAACAGAACAGGCAACCATCAAATGATCTACACCCTGATGTCCATTCCCAGCTTCTGGCAGTCAAAGACCTACGGGTGCTCAGAGTATGGCTTTACATCCCTGCTCATTCTGGCGAATGGCCACTGACAGACCCATCCTCCAGGAACTCACCTAGTTCTTTTTTTTGACCCCGGTTTAGTTTTAGTCTTCACAACATCACTTGGCAACAAGTTCCAGAGATTCACTGTACAGTGTGTAAAGAAATGCTTCTTTTTGTTTGCTATAAACCTGCTGCCTATGAATTTCATTGAGGCACCCCTATTTCTTGTACTCATTTAAAGGAAAAATAACATTTCCTTATTCACTTTCTCCATACCACTCATGATGTATAGACCTCTATTATATCCCCACTTAGTCGTTTCTTCTCCCCAAGTTTAAAGATTCCACTCTTTTTTATTTCTCCTCATACAGAAGCAGCTGTTCCATACTCCTAATGGATTCTGCTCCCTTTCCTTCTGTATCTTTTCCAATTCCAGTATATCTTTTTTGAAATAGACTGATCAGAACTTCATTCAGTATTCAAGATGTGGGTGTACCATGGATTTATATGGAGACATTCTGATATTTTCTGTTTTATTATCTATATCTTTCCTAAAGATTCCCAAACTTCTGTTAGCTTCTTTGACAACCACTACAGATTGAACAGGTGTTTTTAGAGAACTATCCACAATGACCCCAAGATCTTTTTTGAGTGGTAATGGCTAGTTTAAACCTCATCATTTTAAACATTTAGTTGGTTTTCTGTTATCATTGAATTTTATTTGCCATTTTGCTGCCCAGTCACCCAGTTTTGTGAGATTCCTTGAATCTATTTGCAGTCTGCTTTGGACTTAACTATCTTGAGTAATTTTGTATTGTCTACAAATTTTGCCATTTCATCATTATCCCTTTTCCTACATCATATATGAATATGTTGAATGATACTGGTCCCAGTATAAACCCCTAGGGAACAAGGCTATTTACCTCTCTCCATTCTGAAAACTGACACTTTATTCCTACTTCTTGTTTCCTCTCTTAGGCTATGTCTACACTTGCACTTTTAAGTCGACTTTAACTAAGTCGACTTAGTGTGTCTATACTTAAAATTAAAGTCGACTTAAAGGGGAACTTACAAAGTCGACCTAGAGCGTCCACACTGGACGCCTAGGTCGACTTCTAGGAGCTAGGGGGACCTTGGGCAGGTCCACGGTGGCGGGGGGCACCCCTTGTGTGCAATGGGGCAAAGGGGGACAGGGACCCTGGCAGGGCATGTGGGCAGGGTATGATGCTGTCTGGATTTACGGAAGCATTTATGATATTGTTTTCTATGGATATCTCATAAATGCTATAATCCATAGGAGCTATACACAATGGTTGTATTCCTTATCTCCTTAATGGCTCATCAGTTTACTCCCTGGGACCATTGTACCTGGAAAATTCCTAAACATTAAGGACACAATGGTTTTACAAACCCGCCTCTCTCAGGTATTTACACAGATTCATACAAGTTAAAGTATAGATATAACACCAAATTCCTAACTAAACTAACTTCTAATTGAAATAGAATTCCTAGACATAAACTATATAATCATTCCAAGGAAATTACTACCTTTCTATTGATACCAAACATGACACAGTTCCTATGGATTATAGCATTTAGGATATATGGATAGAAAATAATATCATAAATGCTTCCCTAAATCCAGACAGCGTCACACAGGGCTCTGCCCTGCCCTTTGGGGAGCATGCCAGGCTCCCCCGTGTCCCCCCCAGCAGGGAGGGCATTGGTGTAGTCCTGGGGTAGCCCTAAGTCGACTTAGGGCTACCCCAGGGCTACTCTGGCTTAATTCGACTTTAAAAAGTTGAATTAAGCCTTAGGTCGAGTAGAAAGGTGGCTTAATAAAGTTGACTTAATTTTCATTAAGTTGACTTTATTTTCCTTAAGTCGACTTAAGCAAGCTGCTTAAGTCGACTTAAGCAAAGTGTAGTGTAAATGCAGGGCAATTAAGTCGACTTAAGCCAAGCTTAAATCGACTTAATTTACCAGTGTAGATGCAGCCTTATGGACCAGTAACTGGTCCATGAGAGGACCTTCCCGGTTATCCCATGACTGCTACTGCAAGTTAATTAAGTAGATGGTGTAACCAAGTGCAATGGCATGCCTACTGCCGAGGAGGTCAGGACATAGGGACTGCAGTGCTATGACGTGTTCTAGAAGAACACAGCATTGGAGTACCTGCCATTGCACTATGCCTGCATGAGGGTATGGTTCAGAGCATCGGTTCTCAACCACTGTGTTGGGACACAAAAGTGTGTCACAAATAGCTGGGAGATGTGTCACAGAAAATTGACTGCTCAGCTTGGAGCTAGCTTGGGGCTCTTGCCGCCTGCTGCTCTCTGCTGCCTTCAATAGCATGCTCCTGCTGCACAACACAGGCAAAGGCTAAAGGGACTTAAGGGCTGCAACGCAGAAAGCCTGGGCTGGGGGTGCACCACCTGCCCCACAAAAATAAACCCAGCCCCATCGAGCTAGACTGCCAGAGCACCAGCCTATGTTGGCTTGGCTCTGCCCCCACTCAGGTACCGGAGTGCTGCATCCTCCAGAGCGCCGCAGCCCCCCAAGTGCTTCTAGCTCAAGTGCCACCAGCAGATGGTAGTGTGTCACACAGAGGAACATAATCTGTCAGGTGTGTCATTATGGAAAGAAGGTTGAGAACCACTGGTTCAGAGAACACAGCTTCACTTCACTTCATGGACTAGGATGGAGAGGTAGCAACCCAAGCAGCCTTACAGGGTATCTGACTTCTCTGTCACAGGACTATATGACCTGTTATTTTTTGTAACCCATGTCCCTCATTCTCTCCAAGTCTTGTAAGTGATTTTTGTATGAGCTCTTTAGGGCTGGGGAAGGGTCTTTGCCTTTTTGTCTGATATCATTCCATTTAGCTTTTGCGAGGTGTTCACCATCTTCTGCTCTCAGAATCTAATGGGTATTGCTCATGCACAGCATGTTATAAGGTCAATCAACACTGAATCAGGCGTGATGATGATCAATAAATTCAGTACCGTACATCCTCGGCTTGCTAGGGTGTTTTTGTAGGATTTCCAAAACTCCTAAGATTAACAAAATATAGTGCTTTTTAAAAGTTAAACAATTATTGTCTGATTTTTATCAACAAATCTGTAATATCCCTGAGATCTTCATCACTACTGCTGTCCATGCAGCCATCAATAATGACAGAGTAGGAAAGTGTTATAGGCACTTTTCCAATCCTTATTAATTATCTGTACCTGTGACATTGTCCCCCTGTTATTCATTAACCTTGCAAAACTTGTGCCAGTGTCCAGGTCTCAGATATACAGCTGATCTGTAGGAGTTCATCACACAGGCCGCCTACATACTCAGGTCCTATTTATTAGAGTATAAACAAGCAACAGATGCCAGGTGAGGATTTAGACTTAATAATTTACACTAAATCAGATGTCCTTGTTAATACAGAATTATTGTTAAAGTGTGAAAAATACATTTTTAATATGAACTATTATAAAACAAGACCATTTTGGACATTTTTCTGTTTAGTGTCCAGTCTAAACCAGCTTAGCCATCTGGACTTGATTTCCATGGAAGGGGGGGTCAGGTCCATGCCACTGCACCTGTCAGTTATGATGAGTCTTTCAGATAATTTGTACATTGCACACATAAGAGTCCACTCTCCATGTTCTTATTCTAATGTGATGTTTTCACGGCTCTGTCTTTTAGCCAGTGGTGTAAGAATGTGTTCAAAGATCAGTGATCTTTAAGAAGAAATCAACAAAATAATACTACTGCAGGGGTCATGAAAGATGGAGCAACAGACCTCCATATATATGAAGCAAAGAACAGTTTCTACTAGTCTAGTTCCTGCCTCAGAATTAATGTTATGGTACATTAGTACTAGATGCAAACTCAGTTCATGCACATAAGGTACAGTCCCATAAGAACTCAATTTGAAAACATCTCTGTATTGTCAGTTCTTATGTATTGTAGACATTTTCTTTGGAAACCTATTTTAAAAAACCATTTAATACTCACAGGGATCGATAAATGCTTAGGAAACTCTGCACTATAATTAATAAAATCTGTTTAGGCTGTAGTATTAAGAAAGGCAAATGTTCTGAGGCATTATCTTGCAGGAAAGACTATCAAGATTGGGAATTTGAGTGAGTTAGCAGCTTATTGAAGAGCTGGGAAATAAGCGCTACCAATATTATTTATCACCACTTTTCAAAATACCATGAATCCAGGGTCATGGCTCATTTGTACTTGTAACAAATAATATCCACATGCACGGATGCTTGTAAATAGTATAGATCAAACCCAGAACACTCAGCACCAAAAGCTACAGGACTCACTCACCTAGAGTGAACTCCCTTAGCTTTAAAGTGTTTGTATTTAGAAACTAGCAGGAGATGTTTAGATGATCAAAGCCAGTTTATTACATAGCTGCTAGAGATGGCTGAATACTTTTAATTGAAAATTAAACATAACAAAAAACCTGGAAAGTTTGATTTTGTTGTGTTAGGCAAAATCCAGTTACTCCACCCAACCATCCATTTCCATTTCCTTTGCATTAGGGAGGGATGAGTGGTAGGAAAAAGTAAAGTGGTGAGGGAACGAGTTATCTTACCAAAAACAAACTTTTCAAAAAAAATTGAATACTCTTGCTTTGAGATTCTTTTCAATGCAAAATTACAGTATGTAGAATTTAATGGCGATTCCATGTTTTCTGGATGTTGAAGATGCTTCTTGTTACCTTTATGATATGTCACTTAACTACAGAGCTGGCTGGAAAGCACAAGTTCTCTTCCATGGGAAATTCTGATTCTTCAAAATGTGTTTTTGTTGGTTTGTTTTTGGAACATAGACTTTAAATAGATAAACATATTAAAATATGTGTAATTTAAATTAATTAAAACAAAATGAATCTAAACAAAATGACTTTTATTTTATGGAAAAGTTTTGATTTGATGGAAACGAAAGAGTATAAACTCTTGTTTTTACTTTATTCCATTTGAAAATTATTAAAATGGACAAGTTTCCATGAAACATTTCAATTTTGACAAAACTGATTTTCCTATGGAAAGCTATTTTGCCTAAACTTTTTTGATCAGCTCTACTTTATACATCAATGTCCATCCATTTCAAAGGAATAGGAGGTCAAAGTGTAGAAAATGACTTACTGCCTCTCTAATCTGTTTACTGGCTCTCCCCTCCCTGTATCCAACCCTTTGTTTACTGAGATTTTAGTTTATATATTCTCTGGATGGCACTATGACTATATTTATAATTATCATTTTTTACCTTAGCTAATAGCCAATAGGTATGCTTGACCTCGAGAGTAATATTGTTGGAAGTCACCCAATTCTGCTGTTGAAGCTTGTTCAGTTTCTGAAAGCACAAAACTCCAGCATTAACTCCCGAAGTGGTTGTCAGTTGTGGCAGAGTTCTTTTTTTGACCCTAACCATGTGACCAGTAAGATCTTGTCTGCCAGAATGTGACCAAATAGCTTTTTGTGTATAGAATTGCTGACTAAAGGTCAACTATGCAAATCAAATATTGTATTGTGCCAAATGCATTAGTGTTCGTTACATATTTCTTTACCACACCTGTTCCCTAGTTATAATTGTTCCAGAGATGCTTGGGTACTGTATCTGACCCATTATCTATAGTTTTGCAACTCATTAACTACATCTCTAATGTAAGTGCTGGCTAATGTTACAGTACAGAAAAATGCTTTAAAGGAAGATTCATATCCCTACATGTCATGTCACTTTCTTTCATCGTGAGCCTGACCCAGCTTCTGTTCAAGTCAGGGGCAAGACATCCATTTACTTGAGCGGAAGTGGAAAGTGGTCCCATATGAATTTTTCAAGTTGTTAGTAATGGAACCATATCCCTCTATTCATTGATGTCATTGAGCATTCCCAATTAGAGTCTGCAGAATTAAGCTAATTTATGTACTAGTCCATTTATGCTGTTTTTAGTCTGACTTCTTACAACAGGACCCTTTTTAAAAAATCTTAAATATCTTACAGTGGTAGATATAGTACAGGTTGCACTAATCAATAATTGCTTCCCAAGACCATTTTTGTTGAGATGGGGTTTGAAGAGTTTGGAGTTTCATTAACTGAGCCAATAGAAATGCTAATGAGTTAAGTTATCTCTTTCAGAAGTGGAGTTGTTCGATAATGTGACCATTACTTGCCAATGTAAATAATTACTGTATAAACTTTCTGCATAGTTTTTAAGGAGACTAATAAATGACAAGCCCTTTGCTAAAAATACCCAACAAATAAGCTTACTTCTATCTATAATGCAACATTGATTTTTTTTTTACTTTCTCTAGCGCTCATAGTACCGGTAATTGAATCAGTTACATTTATGTAGAAATAAATCTTTAAGAGTGATTGCTGACAGTGTGCATCTAAATGTATCAAACTATCAGGAGAATCAAAATGACCATTTAAGTTTGGCATTAGCTAATTTGAGAATCTTTTGAGGAAAGAAATGAAATAACTCAAAATAAGAATACGGTGAGATGTGTGCAATTCACTATCTAAATTGTTAAATCTTCCATTTTGGCTGCATGTTTATCATTTCTAAATATATATACATATAAATCAGATTTTGCTTTATTCACATCAATTGTATCAAATTAGGATGCTTTAACTCTGTTAGTTATGGGACCGGAAGAATTATAATATAAAGTTTGACTGTTAGATGGAGGTAAAGTTCTTAGTGAAACCAAAGACTCCCTAACTGAAAAGTGACAGGTTCAGGACTTATAAGTGCACTAAAGTGCATTTACTGAAATAAAAATTTAAAGCAAGCAATGCTTTACAAACCAATATGTGTAACCCTCCAATCATTTGGAAATGATGGTTTACTCAATTTTCTATACTTCTCTACTTCATATGATTTAATTAACTAAATTGTCTGTATGTTAATGCATATTTAAATGGTTAACATTTAACAAACAAATATAACAAAATCACATATTCAGAGTTGCTGCAATAAATAAATTTGATAGTCATTAATAGTGCCACTGGACTTCATATTCAGAGTTGGTACTGTAACCAAAGTACTAATGTATGTACTTAGATTTTAGCAGAACACAGTTGAGAAGGAAACACAAGTATGCTAATTTCTGTACAAAGCTGTGAATAGAAGCCTATTCCTTTCAGACTATAAGCATTTTAAGCTTGTCAGTGATGCTGGAGGAACAATTTTTGGATTTAAGTGTTTGGTACATTTAGAAAGGATTGTTAATAATCCAAAATTTCAAATAGAGACTATAGATGATTAGGCAAAGATCCTAATGTGCAGTAGGAAAAATCTCCACTCTAAGAATTGCCTGATTGTTCCTAGAAAATGAATATCCTTTCCAGTCCATGGTAAATAATCTAAATATAGATGTGTTAGGGGGGGATTAAATTCTTGCTGAATGCTTTTGTATTAGATAATGTTTTGTGAGTCAAATAGCTATTGATGTAGCTTTTCCTCTTTGATTCTGTTCTGTTCATGCTTAATTTTGCTCAGCTGTAAGAAGTCAAATTCTTATGTCCAGAAACATTAAGGATAATGAAGATGCTCACTAACCCTGTATTGAATCAATTTATAGTCACTGCCTGGAGCAAGCACAAGAAGTGTTTTTAACGTTTTAACTTAAAGAAAATTTGAAGAGGCAATTCCTGCAGTCCATGCAATGCCTTTGGAAACCTAGAAGGCAATAGAACCCCTTTAGTTTCACTGCATTCATGTCAGAGGAGGGAGAAAAGCCTGATGCTAGAGACCCCATACAAGTGTCTGCACTATGGAGCAACTGCTCTCTTGGGACCTCTTATACCACAATGAAAGAGCGGGAGCAGATAGTGCAGCAGGAGCTTCCCAGCCATTAACTCACCACTCATGTCCCCTGGAGGGATTCAGGAACTGCAAAGGCTGCAGATGGCATAGCTATGCAGTATCTCCAGGTTTGTTGTGTGTTTTGGGGTGGGGATTTCATTCTCATCTCAATGTCACGATCCTAGGAGAAGACCTCAATATACAGCTCACTTACTTGAGCTGGGTGCAAACTTTGATCCTTCAAGCCCAAGGTTCACTTACGGTGCCAAAAAATTAAAATTTATCATCTCACACCAATTTGTAGATAATCTCTGCTTTTCTGCAGAAGCAATCAAATTTTACTATGGTCAGTGACAGAGAATCATGTCTTAATTCTTTTGGGCTATTAAGGGAGACTTGCGGAACAGTCTTAGTAGATTTGCATGTGGTAACTGGGAAGGCTTGTTAATTTACACTTCAATCTATGAACTTTTTCTGCTTGAAGCAGTGTCCTCACCTCCTCATAATATAATATTCTGTGCTTCCATCTTCCCTTTGAAGGTACTTTGGGATCTAGTTTGAGGACAGCTCAGAAGTGACACAAGTTTTGTAGATAGGGCTGAAATAGGCAGTTTGAAGGTGTGGCTTCAGTAGAAATGGAGGGATATGAGTAGATGCTTGAGCTGTAAATAAATACTTCATCGGAGAGTTCTTTTATAATTCTTTTCTTTATTAAGCTACATCGTTCTCAGGTTAGAGCAAAATGCCTCATCTATGGGCTGATACAACTTCCATTTAAGTCAGTGAGAGTCATTCCTTTGACCTCAGTAAGAACTGAATCACAGCCCTAGTACAGAAATCTAAAAACCTTCAGAGCATTTGGGCGGACTTTTCACTTCAGTGTAAGAGTTCTTTTCTGTTAATCATCTTAAATTGTCCCCTACCTGGCGGGTGTGTAGTGCTGTATTCTATAGGACGGAGCATTCTCTTTTGTTCAGGGCACAGCAGGAAGGAGATAACAGCAGGGAAACAGCAACCTCATCTGGAATCTTTTTTGGCTTTTAGTTTAGGACCATGAAGAAAGACATCCTATGGTTTCCCCTTTCTTAGACTAGACGAATCAAGTGCTTTAGACTGTACTGCTGATGTCTGGTGCCAATCTGCTATCCCTCTTCTCTGCATTGCTATGGAGGGAGCAGCACCTTTGGTTTCTTCTGCTCTGCCAGACACTGAAGGAGAATTTCCCATGAATTAAAAGAAGCAGTAGGTCTGCTGCACTCCTCCAGTGGAGGCTCCTGCTTCAAGGGCTGCTTCATTTCCCTAGAGAGTGAAGAGAAGACCCTCACTTCCTGCTGCTTAATGCAGAACTGTGAAAGCTTACTCTAAAATTCTGTGCTATTGCTGGTGTGTAAAACAGCCCTGCCCTCTACAAACTAAATGGGTGAAATTGTGTAGCTGCACATTGCAGTGAAAAGTAGGCTGTGTCCACTCTGCAATGTGTAGCTACATGAGTCAGCATAAGGTTTTGGCATAAGGAAGGCAATGGGAAAAGGCTCTGGCAGTGGTAAGCTTTCAGACCCTTTCCCTGTGGTGGAAGAAGGCTCTGGTGGCTTCTAAGTAATAGGGCAGTACACTGCTAAAAATAGCAGTTTAGACAAGGGAAGCCTTGCTTGGGTGTGTAGAGAGCCATACATACTCTAAGATACATACCCTAAGACTTTGATGAGTCTTAACTTTACCTACCTAAGCACTGCCTCACCATCTACTATCTAGACTCATGCTGGGAATGGACATGTAGTAAACATTTTTTACAGGCCACCATAAGAAATGTGTATTGTAGTTGTACCATGAATGTTGGATGTTATTGAGAATGCTGGAGTCTCATTATTTCTAGAATTAAAAATTGAATAATGTATACATCATTGAAGGCCAACCAAACCCTGGTTAAGCTGGATAGAATGCTAGAAGCTACTATATCAAGGTAGGTAAGAAATTTTGAGTTGGAATTTTATTACCTGCTGCTGTGATATGAATCTCTATAATTGACCAGCCACTGCAGAGGCACTTAGTGAATAACAATGAGATTGTTAAATTCTCATGCTTAATACTTCTCTATATTGGGTGTTTTTTCAAAATTGCCAAACAGAGGTTGAATATTCACGGGTTCTGATTATATATATCACTTTGAGCAAAGAGTTACAAAGCTATTCAAACCTTAAGATTTTAGAAACAGAGATTTTAAAATCTGATTAGTCAGACTTAACCAAAGCCATCTTAACGATCATCTCCCCATATCAATAAAATATGAATTTATATATTGACCATTCAACTGAAGGATAATCTATTTTTTCATCCTTTAAGATTTTCCTCAAAATGAAATGTGAGAAAATGTCTCAACAGTAGAGCATGCACATAGATCTAGATTCTGTTCCTCATTCTCATATCTCTAGCATCTCATGGAGGAAGACTTTACATATGCGATTAGAATTAATGACTATTTGAATGTGTGATGTCTGTTTATTATCAAGGGTGTCTATGGAAAGCATCATTATGAATAGTAGCTTTGGCATTTAGATGCAGCCTACAAGCAGGTAACCTTCAGAGTGGAGAGCAAATAAATAAAGTGTTTTTTGGTTTTTTTTTAAAAGTAGCTTACTTTTATTCCTTTACTTCCAGGAAGTTCACTTTGTTTTTTGCAGGCAGTTTTAATGGAATGGCCAGATAGATTTATATTGCTATGCTGTATAATGACATTGCTAAGTCTTCATTATCTGAATAGAGCTGTGATTCATGCTAGCAAGTGACTAAGAATTATAAAGCTAGGGGAAAGAAATGAGCTCTTATGATGATGATGGCCCTTCAATGTTCCAGTTATTATATGGAGATATATTGACATGCCTTCATTTGACATTAAGTTCTTCAGATCTGAAAATATAGTTGATGGCAATATTCGTTTAGGACTTTTCTGAGTATTTTTTCTCAGTTTAATACATTATCCTCCTATTCACTCACAGTATTTAACTGTTGTCAATAGCTTATGGCGCAATAGAGAATGGTCAAACACAAAATGATACTTCTGATTAAATCACCATTTAGTGGGGTGCAATTCTGTATTCGTTAACAGCTTGAATGTTAGCAGACAATCAAGTCACTTCTCCACCTTTTCCTATCTCAATCACTTGTCTTCCCCAAACTAGGACCCTGGTATAAATCTGTCAACAATATATAACTATATTGCAAGGGAATTCCAAAAGAACCTCACAGTTTATCACTGCTATCGCCACCTTTCAATGCCAGTCCTCTCAAGAAAGAAAGGGATCTGATGCTTATCTTAAACACTTTGTCTAACTTAAGGAAACTGTACAGTAATACCCAAAGACTTTAGAACTCTGCCATGGATAGAAAGTTATAATAGACCATATCCAAGGGAAGCTAATATCAACTGTTGTGCATTTACTGTTGAAATTAGTAGCACAAGTACTAAGAGTTGAACACTATGAAGGGGTGGGGGAGATATTGCACAGAAAACATGCAGCTGTGATTAATCCAATTAACCACTAGATGGCAATGCTCAATATAATATGTTTAGTAGAAGCCTATTGCTGTAGTTTGCGAACTTTAGACTTAGAGGACATTATAGAATGGCATTCAGAATAGCTGAGAATATTGTCAAATATAACAGTTTTTTATAAAGATAACACATAACAAGCCACATTTTAACAGAATTTATGTTACAATTAGCATATTAAGTGATCTACGAAGTCATTTCAACAGCACATGCATCTCGTGGATATTCCACTAACATACCATATTAGTCAAATTTCAAAGGGATAGCACAGGGCTCTGTTGTCTTCATACCATATTAGGTAACTTTATTTTATCATAGAACATATTTTCAATTATTCCTGCATTAACTGTTTTCTCTAGGTATTTATATTGCCTCTTTCAGCCCCTGCCATGGTGTTTGAGTGTTCCTTACAAGTAAAAACAAATAATTTCTCTCCTTTTCTGACATCAAGAGGACTTATATAAGATTGTTTTATATAAATTGTACAGATGGTGTTGCAGCAAAATACATTTTGCTATTGCTGCATTGACAATGAACCACAGAATAAAAAAAGAGGGTCTCAATTTCCCCTTTGTTCTAATGCAGGATTGCAGGAGGAGTTATAAAGTTAGTGTCGCTGTTACTCTTTCGAATAGTCTTACATGAAAACTATTCTAAGTAAAATTAAAATGTAATCATTTTCATCCATAAGGATAGAAGGATGCTGGAACTTTCCTTTCTGGCTTCTGCAAAATAATCAGGACAAGAATCACAGCTGGGAGATACACGAGTGTTTCTTGCAAAAGGAGAAACTACCTTACAATTCACTGGAAGTCCACATGAAAATGTCAAACAAATCACACAGGTTTATGATACATTCCATATTCTTAGGCCTTTTATACTTCCACAAAGAACAGATTGTAGCTGTTCTAAATTTTTGCTCAGCATTTTTATTTGAGGTTTGTTTTTTTTTTATTTCCAGCAACAAAAGTTTGTTGTTAAAAAAAATGTATTGAAAACATCTACTTTTGGATAATTTTATAACCATAGGTGTGGAGAATATTTCTAACAATTTATCAACAATATTGTAATGAAATCAGAACTTCAAAAGGGAGAATGAGGGGGTCTCTGATTCAAAATGTCTTTCCAAATATAATAGGTCAAGAGTGCAGATGAGAAAATAAAGATGTATTCATAGATTGGTTATTAAGCGTAGTTATCAAGACGGCTACGCATATTTTATTTTTGATGGTTTAAGCTTTTAGTACTACTGTTTGGGGAAAAGAGGATTTCTACCTGTGAATGTCCAACCCTGATCCCTCTTATAATACATAGGAGCTTCTTCTGCCAAGAGTAAAATCAGAATCAACTTCAGTAGGTCCACTGTCAGGCCCCATTCCTTGTTGTTAATCCTCACTTTATGCAGTACTTTGAGAGACAGGTGGTTTGACTTCAAATATGACATGTAGTAGTGATAGCATTTGTATGTGGTGTGGGAATTGTGTGGGAAAGCTATGATGTGTTGTACCTCCTGCATACATTCAAGTGATTCTGCATAATACAAATTTGTGGTAAGCAAAGCTGGGAATGTCTACGCAACACATATTCACGGACTCCAATGAGTTACTCTCTCTCACTGCATTTTGTGCCCTTTTGATTGCTTTTGTAAGAATCAATTTTTGTTTGTATACATGTTTTGGGAAGGATTTGTGACATCATATTTGTAGTTGACATATAGTAGCTGTATATGTGTGCTAGGAAGCAAGGTGATAGGTAGGAAGGATACACCATAGTATACAAACCAATGATAAATAATAGGGTGATCACTTACCACACAAAGAGGAGAGGTACAAGCAGTGTCAATCTGGCCCATTGCCTGAGGATGTTTTAAACTGGTCCATTGCAGGACGGGAAGCAAATTGTCTGTAATAAGAACATACACCCAGCAGCAGTTCTCCTGTGGATTATGGTTGCTTATGTTTTACTGATGACTTGACAATTAATTTTTTATGAGAGGGAGAGGGGTCATTTGTTTAGTTGCTGTGATTGACAGAGCAAAGGGTTATGAGCTGATGAAAATTGGGTTAGGAAGGAATTTCTCCCTGATGAAATTTATTTACAACCACTTTGTGATGCTGCTGGCTTAATGATGTTTTGGGACATCCTCATTTCCAGAAATATGACAGTGCTTACATTTTTAGAAAGGTACTGGGTAGTCAGTTGAACTGATGCAATTTATGTGCAGAACAGCCTTGAGTTTTTGGACCACTGGTTAGTTACAATTGAACTCCGGGAGTATGGAATGGTGACCTTTGGCTGGGGTTATTGGAAACCAAATAATTAGTAATGCAGTTGATATTAGAAAGGTTAAAGGCATCATTATGGAATGATGAACATTTTATGAGTTCCAGAGGGGTAGCCATGTTAGTTTATTTCAGCAGAACAAACAAGGATTCCTGTGGCACTTTTAAAGACTAACAAATTTATTTATCGCGTAAGCTTTTGGGGTATAATCCTACTTCATCAGATACTTGAAAGCTTATGCGATAAATAATTGTTTTTAGTCTTTAACAGTGCCACAGGACTCCTTGTTAGTTTAGGAATTGTATGCATCCCTCTTCTGGATGTCTGCATACAACTGATAAGAAGCATTATTTAGCATTGCAGAGCCATTTGAGAGACCATTGTAATACACTGCAAGCTGGGGGATGTATAGAAATAAGGATCTTAAAAGAAGTTAAGATGAAATGATTCATTGCTGAAAGAATAAACTGGAATCACTTTAATTCACAAAGGATGTTGGAACAAAAGGGGGGCAGCTCCCTGTCATGCATTTGCAAGATCTAAAGAAAAGAGGCTGGAGTGGGATATGGTGGGGTTATGATACTCTAGTACTGGGAAGGTCTACAGGAACCTGCTGGCTTGTTGAGCATAGTTCATGAATATTATAGTGAGTTAAATCATTCCTCCTTTCCAGCAGCAATTTTTGAATAGTATTGCAGGTTGTCCAACGTTGTCAGAGGAGGAATGGGATTTGCTTGCGGGGCCATTGAAGAAATGGAGGTTTGTACAACTGTCTTGTCACTGAAAAGGGAACTGCTAGGGTCGGATGGTTTGATAGTTTAATTTTATGAGTGGTAGCGCTCATATGGACTTTCAATGATGTCTTGACTAGAAACACATTTGGAAGTCCTTTTATTGAGGCCTTTTGACCCCTCTGCCCCACAAAAGGGAAGGTTAGGAAGATGCCAGGAATTGGTGGTCTATTGGATTACAAACTTTTGACTTCCATTCTAGCCAAGAGACTGGGAACAATAGCAAGGCAATTATTGCATCCCAGTCCAGTTAATATAATTAAAGTTTGCACAGTGGCAGATGCTTTGTACTTGAAAGTGGGCAACAAGCAGAATGGGAGGGTTATGTTTTGGCCTTAGATCAGGCCAAAGCTTTTGCTAGAGTGAAATTGCCTGCCTTACAGCGTTGATACTGTCTCAGTATGGGGCTTGTCTATGTGAATCTAGCCTGCTGCAGATTGACTGTCCATATGGACCCTGCTGATGTGCATTAATTGTTTGTTAGAACACTTTGGCTATGTCTACACTCAGAAAGTTAAGTCAATATTATTAAGTTGATTTTGTCGACCTTATTAAGTCGACTTAGAGTCTAGACTGGATAACTTGAGGGAGAGCTGAGGCTCCAAGGGAGCCTTGGCTCCCTAGACTAGGGGAGTGGTAGCTCCCGGGGACAAGGGGAGCTACGGCCCCCTGCCAGAAAGGAGAGGTGGCTTACCCCTCGGAGAGCCAGCCGCACACAGCTGGCTATCCCCAAGACCGGGAAGCCGCGAGCGACCTAACTTGTAAGTGTAGACACACCCTTTGAGCCTACTCCCATTTCAAAAAGGACAATGTCCCACCCATCCTCAGTTTGTAAACTGGCTATGGATTGTGTATATTCATGCACAATGCATTTCTTTAGAAAATAAGTCAAAGGGAAATGCAATATAGATATATTCTCAGGTTAGTCAAGGTTTTCCTTCGAATCCATTGTTGTATTTTTCTTTGGACCCTGTACTGGTGACAGCATATAGTAACAGAAGATTTGCATTTAAATATATGGCTTGAAGGGGAGATATTTCAGTTGGGCAGATGTCGCAGTGCATAAGATAGAGATATATTATTGATATATAAACAATTATTCAGCTGAGCAATGATCAACATGAAGAGCAAGATTTTATGGGTGAGTATTTTGGGAAGCTCTTTTAGTTGTCCAGTGCCCTGACAACGTTATAGCTATTTTGGGACAATGTTTCAGGGATGATTTGGTTGCTGAGTTGAATTGGAAGAAATGATTTGCCTCTTGTCACATTAAGGAGATTAAGTGGAAGAGATGGATCTTAACATTGGAGAAATGGTGAAGTTAGTTAAAACTTTTCGGTTACCTTATTGCATTTAGCCTTGCCCAGGAAAATTGTTCATCAAAATGAACAGGTGATTTTTTTTTTTCAGATACTCTGTGCCAATAAACATAATGTAATGAAAAGAGGTATAGTCTCAGTCAGTTAAACAAAGAAGCATAGTGCCAGCAAGTTATGATATGCCCTGAAGCTTTATTGATGATGATTTTGTTTAAAAACAAAACAGGGTTTCATACAGCTGGAGATAGGGGATGGCCACTTAATTTCCTGTATTATTGAGATACCTCAAATAATCCGTCCTGAAACACTTGGAGGAAAATAGAGTGGTCAAGAACAGTCACCATGGATTCACAAAGGGCAAATCGTGCCTGACCAACCTGATTGCCTTCTATGATTAGATGACTGGATTTGTGGATGCAGGAATAGCTGTCAACATAATATACTTCGACTTTAGCAAGGCTTTTGATATGGTTTCCCACAGCGTTCTCGTCAGCAAGTTAAGGAAATATGGGTTGGACGAGTGGACCATAAGGTGGATAGAAAACTGGCTAGATCATCGGGCTCAGTGGGTAGGAATCAATGGCACAATGTCTAGTTGGCAACTAGCAATCAGTGTGCACGCTCAATAAGTTTGCAGATGACACCAAGCTGGGGGGAATGGTAGACATGCTGGAGGGCAGAGACAGGATTCAGGGAGACCTAGACAAATTGGTCAGCAAATATTTATCTTTTTCTACAGGCATATTAATATATGAAGTTGTTCTAAAAAAAATCAGTAATCAAAGGGAATGAATTTCAAACATGTTAATAGAAAATATCACTTAAGTCACAGAAACAGCCCAATAACCATGTTCTTTATAGCAATTTCCTGCTTAATTGCCAGGCATGCATAGATATAGGTACAGAAACTTGACCGTTAGCTTTGTAATTTCTATTGCAGTGTCCTAGGCAAGTATAAATGATTTAGTTTTATTAGACACATGGAAGAAGCATTGTGAAAACAACCCACTTGTCGCCACTAAAAATAGTAGAGTCCATTTAGGACAAAGGAATAGTATTGTACCTCATAGAGGTTGTTTTTTACTTAAAGTGTGGTGTTTTGGTTGGATTTTTTTTGTTTGTTTTTCTTTTTGTTTTATCGTGAAAAGTGATTGTATATCTAGATCTGTTGTTAAAAACGTATAAAAAATATTCAGTTTACCAGTAGGCAGCTCTTTCTCTCCTTAGCTGCCCATCTCAAAATTTATCTTGGAGGGTAAAGCAGAGTGCTAGCTTTGTTGCACACCATCATAAAGGTTCTTCAAGCCAATGATGCTCTCATTGAGAGATGTACCAGCTCCATTGTAGATGCTGCACTGCACAAGTATAAATGATTAGAACTTAACACAAATTTTGTTTATGTGCAAGAGGAATCCAACTGCTTGATTAACTCTCTTGTTGTGACAAAGGTAGAAATTTATTTTGTGAGAACTTATTTACTTAGTTCTCTAAAATTAGCACTTATGATAGTTGAAGAAAAATGCCAACTTTATGTAGGTGTTTTGTTGTGTAAAATGGCACTTTTATGACTTATATGTGGTTATGAGTAAGCTGTCTCTGTTCCATGATATCTGTAACTGTCAAATTGTTGAGTAGTGTATTTTAAAGCTTCTTACTATCTAGGTTCATTATAGGCACTATCACAGTTTGAGTTGACCACACCCTGCTCCCAGTCTTCTTCAAGAGTACCCACTTAACATGGTTCTTTTTGCTTCTGACTGTCTTGTCTCTGAAACTTTTAAAATGAAATGACAAAATAAATAAATACATAAAATAATAATAATAAAAAAAAAACACCCCAGTGCCCAACATTTGAATTTTTTTTTAATAACTTAATAAAAGAAACTAACCAAACAAGGAGTCCTATGGCACTTTAAAGACTAACAAATGTATTTGTTGCATGAGCTTTCATGGGTAAAATCCCAAAGAGCATAAGAGAAGTGGGGATATTTTAGTATGAGGATGTAAACTGTTTCTTTAAAACTGTAGGAGAAAACATGTAGTACAATGGGACCACTGCTGATAGCTTCTGTTTCAGGTTTAGATTTCAGAATATGGAGCTTTTTTCATAGACTCGCAAAATAGAGTGTTCAGCCAATAGCTGCTATTTTCTAGGTTTTCTGATTTTTCATTGATTTTAGCTTTGCCCAGGATGTTTGGTAATCATAGAATCATTAAATCATAGAATCTTAGGGCGGGAAGGGACCTCATGAGGTCAACTAGTCCAACCTCCTGCTAAAAGCAGGACCACTCCCACTGAATCATCCCAGCCAGGGTTTGTCTAACCGGACCGTAAATATCTCCAAAGACGGAGATTCCACCACCTAACTAGGCAACACATTCCAATGCTTCACCACCCTACTAGTGAGAGAGTTTTTCCTAATATCCAACTTCAACCTCCCCAGCTGTAACTTGAAACCATTGCCCCTTGTTCTGTCCTCTGTTACTACCGAGAACAGCCTAGCTCCCTCCTCTTTGGCGCACCCCTTCAAGCAGTTGAAGGTTGCTATCAAATCCCCCTCCCCCCAAGTCTTCTCTTCTGTAGACTAAATAAACCTAGTTCCTTCAGCCTCGCCTTATAAGTCATGTGCCCCAGCCCTCTAATAATTTTTGTTGCCCTCTGCTGGACTCTTTCTAATTTGTCCACATCCTTTCTGTAGTGGGGAGCCCAAAAGTGGACACAGTATTCCAGATGCGGCCTCACCAGTGCCGAATAGAGGGGAATAATCATATCCCTCGCTCTGCTGACAACACTCCTACTGATGCAGCCCAATATGCCATTGGCCTTTTCGGCAACAAGAGCACACTGTTGGCTCATATCCAGCTTCCCATCCACCAAACTCCCAGGTCCTTTTCTACAGTGCTGCTACTTAGCTGATCGGTCCCCAGCCTGTAGAAGTTCATGGGATTTTTCCATCCTAAGTGCAGGACTTTGCACTTTCCCTTGTTGAACCTCATGAGATTTCTTTTGGCCCGGTGTTCCAATTTGTCTGAGTCTCCATGAATCCTGTCCCTGCCCTCCAGCGTGTCTAGCATTTCCCCCAGCTTGGTGTCATCTGCAAACTTACTAAGCATGCAATTGATCCCATCAGAGATCATTAATGAAGATGTTGAACAGAGCCAGCCCTCGGACCAAATCCTGGGGCACTCCACTTGTTACTGGTTGCCCACTAGACATTGAGCCATTGATTTCTACCCGCTGAGCCCGATGATTTAGCCAGTTTTCTATCCACCTTACAGTCCACTTATCCAACCTATACTTCCTTAACTTGCCGATGAGAATGCTGTGGGAAACCGTAACAAAAGCCTTGCTAAAGTCGAGGTATATCACGTCAACAGCTATTCCCACATCCACAAATCCAGTCATCTCATCATAGAAGGCAATCAGGTTGGTCAGGCATGATTTACCCTTGGTGAATCCATGTTGACTGTTCCTGATCACTCTATTTTCCTCCAAGTGTTGCTTATCCTGAGCTAGTTTGAAAGAAAATACAGGTGATGTGTGGCTAAGACAATTGCTAGATTACTTAACTTACAAAAGAAAGCTCTTCAATTATGTTGCAAAGCAATGTCACCATTTACAAGACTTTAAATTATCTTTTCCTTTGCTAGTTTTGATTAGTTCATTGATATTTGTCTCTGAACTGCAAAGCTTTATTTCTAGTACCGTTTATGCTTCAGTGATTAAAAAAAAAAGTCAATTCTTTTGCTGCTATCAAAGGGAGAGCACTTGAAAGTTGTAGAAATACTTTAAGTGCTAACAAGGATGTTCTGGTACACTTGCATTTTTAGCATGACTCAAAAGGGGAATTGTATCAATGTGAACTTTATTCAACAGGTCAGATAATAAACCACTTGTTACACTGTGAAATGAGTGTCTTTATCAACTTTGTTTCCTACAGAATCATATTTTTGCTGAAGCTCTCAAAAAGAGAAGCTAAACTTTGACCTCTGGGATTCATAAAGATTACTAGCAATATATCCAGAATCCTGCAAGAACAACTGTCTAACATAAAGCCTCGAAGGCAGAGATAGAAAGGTTCTAACAAGCAGCTAGTTCACACTCTGCCAGAATAAGATTCTTCCTTGCAATGGGTTTTTTTTTCTTTATTCCTTCAAGTAGTTAATAAATGTCTAGGGTGATGAAGCTTAGATTTATGCACATGAGACAAATTCTGAAATGTCTGATAAACCAATGTGATGTACAAAGCATATAGCTGTCAAGAGGGTGTGATACTTAGAAGTTAAAACACACACCAAAAATGTATAAATTGATGGCAACCAAGTCATTAATATTGACATGAGTGTACTGCTTGCTCACTGTCTCAGTGGATAATTAAGTAAATGAGATTATGAATCAGTATATTTGAGTTAGTGTCTGAATATTTTTCAAATATGTCAAGTGAATATACAATTATCTTAAAACAAATCTCATGGTTTTTTTTTTATAGTACAAAAAGACAAGTCATTAAATTTAAGAATATTCTAGTATAGGCATGGGGGAAATTTAAATCTTGAGGGTATTGAGCATGGCTATTTATTACGGTTTTAAAAAGGGAATCCAATTACATTTAAGCATGTAAAAAAAGTTTTATAGTTCTAGATCACTGGTTCAAAACCATCTAAGTTAATGACTATGAAGTAAATCTATGTCAAAAGACTCAAAAATCTTAGGGATGAAGACATCTGGCTACCAGGAAACTTCACCAAGAGCCGATAGATTGTATATTGACCACAAACACTCAGTAAGGGGCAGAGCATCAAATTAGGGGATTTAGGAGAGGGTAGGAAACAGATATTAGATGGTAATATGAATCCTGTTATGGCAAGTCTTTATGAAGGATGACAAGGGGGAAGTGAGAGGCTTATTAAATATTTAAATGTTTAACTAGGCTGAAGGACAGGTGTTTGAAGATATAGTTTTAGTCTTAGGCACATTCATTCAAATTTCATATCTAAATTTTGGATATGCATTTCCAAATAGAATATTTTTAACACTTTTTTTGAATAGCTCCAGATTAGCAGGAATTAAACAGTCAATAGTATATTCTGTAGGCACACAATGTCGCCACATCCTCTGCAGAAACAATTTCAAAACTCTAGTTTAGAAATCAAGTTAAGCAATGATGACCCTTCATAAGAGGTGTTTGTATGGAGGCTCAGCTTTTGCAGCCCCTACCTTAAGTCCAGCAAATATATGCATGAGTAGTGTAGGAAGAACCCAGTAATAGCAAGTTCATCATGGTGCTCATAGAATTTGACAACACTACAGAAGTTACCAAGAAAACTAACTATTGTTAATATTCCTTTTCAGCCACTTGTCTATTTAGACAGATTTTATATTAAAAGGTTTTTTTTAAAACCCTTGCATTGTAATAAGTTATTCAAAATGTGATCCAGTTAATTTATTTTGTAAATTAGAGTAACATATGAAAGAATTACTCGTGTTCCGTACATCATATTTCTCATCCCTGAAGATATTAATAATCATTGTAGCATAACAATAATACAAATGTTCTATCTACAGAATATAGCCAACATCAGTATATTGTTTTAGTGACACAAGTGAACTGCTTGCAAAAGGCCAAAGACTTAAAATGCTTAATCAAAACCAATGTAAAATGGTCAATATTTAGAAGGTTTTCTGTGTGTTCTCAATTTTCAACTGCATAGTGGCTGGGTAATTTCAATTTACCTGCTTCTGAAATGTATTTAGGTGGTTGATACTGTCATGAAATTATTCTTTAATCTGCTGATTTCTTTCTTATTTATTCCTTTATTTATTTTTAGAGATTAACCACAATCATTTAAGAAGTTATTTTGTAAAACAAAGGGACTTTTGTAAGCAGGTTATGGTACATTGTTTGCATAATCAGGCATCTTTACCATTCCTTCCAGCACTATCATAGAATCGCCTGGTTTATGGTCTCATTATACTATAGTACACTTCCTCCCCACCCCCCACATCCTTTGCCTTGGGCAAGATGTGCTATTTTCTGTCACTAGAAGGTTTAGTGAACTGAATCATTAATTGTAATCTCAGTGCCAGCGTTATCAAACTCAGTTTTAGCTTCTTAATTAGAACAACTTTAAAAATAAGTTTAGTCCTGTTTATTTCCTTGCTTAAAAAGTAGCTGACCTTCTGGCGGGGTGAATGTTTGCCTTAAGTGTGACAACTTTGTATTATGCAACCCTGCTGATGATAAAAGTATTTTAGAAATCACTAGCAGCTGGTTTCTTTCCTTAAAAGGTTAAGTTCAGATATAAAAACCAAGAAAAGGACGTAAGCCATATCTACTGGAACTATGATATAGGAAAGTAATAAATAAAGTGAATTCCATGTTCATGAATGGTGCGAGATAGGTCATATGGGTAACTGAAACATTTGTGTTTATCCACAAAGCAGATAGTAGAGACATGTATTTCCACACACTGCCCACCCAGAGGGTGAAAACCTTTCTCCTTTTAATGGTTATAGACCCAGCATTTTACATGATCTGAAGACCACCTTTTGGACAGCAAGATGATAAATTAAATCTCCAAACCTACGCAGTCTGTGACATAGGTCCTGAAAAACCAGGAAGGTGTCAAAGCCAAATGTGGTAGCCATTTGATATGAATACCTATCCCTAGGAATTGGACTGAGACCATCACCGATTTCCAACAGCTGTCAAGTTTTAACAAATTTTAGTCACTAATAAATGAACAATATTCATATTAGCAACTTTGAGGTGAAATGCAGATTTTCAAGTTACCAAAATCCCTGAAATATGTAGATTTCCTGACAATATATAGAAGTCATTATTCCTAATTTATTTTTTTTTTTAATGAAAAATCAAGCTATGCTAATACAGGATAGCTTGTACTTCTACTACTTAAGTCTCTTTTGGGAATATGATATTTACTTCTTGACAGTGCTTTTTTTCTAATGAAGAAAAAGGTGCTGGTACTGAGCCTGATCTGGCCCCAACCACAGCTGGGCATGCGGGGCTGGGCCGCTGTGGCAGGAGGAGCCTGATCCAGTCCCAACCCCCGCCCTGGCTGGGAACCCAAGACCACCAAATCCAGTCCTGACCTGGGGCCGCTACCACCAGCAGCAAGAGCCAGGACCACATCATTGTGAAAAAAATGTGCCGGTACTCTGTACCAGTGCATACTGCCACAAAAATAGCACTGCTTCTTGACATGGTCTATATCAAAGACCCAAAAATCAGGAAAAAATGACTAACTTGAGAACTAATTTTAATCACTTATCTGGTGGATTTACACAAGACTACATCCAAGGTAACTTGATATTTCTCATCTTGATATGGACAGTTATGGAATGACTTTGCCACACAAGACATCTTTTTTCTAATCTGAGGCAGTACTTGCCTTATGCCATGAAGCATTAGGATTTACATACCTTTCCAATTTTTTAATCCTATTTAATGTAATTGTGAAAGTACTTATTCGTACAAAAGTCTATTCCTTGTTGTTTTTTAGTTCTGCTAGTCTCATGGCCTGAATATTTCATGTTCATGAGGTACACAAATGGATCACAAGTAGTGTATATGAATTTTATCTCGTTTTTAAAATCTTTTTTCTTTTCAGTATCACTGGGTGTCCTTTTCACATTATGTTGGTAAATCAATTTTTTTTGTTTTGTTTTATTTCTCTACATCACTCATTTTCTTTAATTCTGCCATGTCCCCACATCCAAAACATCCATATTTCCACTCCAAAATTCCTTCCATTGTGGGTTTCTTGCACCTTCTGCTAAAACATTTGGCTAGCCACTGGCTACAGACATACCAACAAAAAGAACTGAACATTTTGGTGGTTGTTGCTTGAAAGAATTGCCACAGTTTCATTACACTGCGGGCATTATAACATTTAACAGTTATTCCTAACCTACAAGAAAATCAGGCAAGGAGCTTTTTTGATAGTCTGCCTCTTAGGGTATGACCATACTCAGTGTAAGTCCAGGGTTAGTAGAACCTGAGTTTGCCAACCCAGTATATATTAACCTAAGGCTTCAGTGATTACTCTCATTTTTTATCTCAAGTTAGCAATTGTTGAAGCCTGGATCCCATTCTGCCCTTTGGCATCTTCATTGCATTATGCAGGCCTGAAATCCAACCATCCATATCCCAGACTTGTTAGCACCCTCTGAAAATGTGGCTTCTCTAGCTCTTCATGGTACAGTGTGGAAAATATTAACTGTCTACCAAACTTGACTGCCCAGAAGCCAAAGAAACTTGGTTTGGAGGATTATGGAACACTTAGTTATGGTGGACTCCCAGAGCTGGAGTCCAGTGGGACTCTGTTTACTCTGCAAAACAATAAGGCTTGAATCCTGGGTCCTCTCTGCGTTAGCACACTTTGTGTGTAGATTGAAGGAAAGTTAAGCCTGAGTCTGAGTTTGAATCCTGGGCTCATTTTGCAGTGTAGACATACCACTAATGTTTAAATGCTCAGCAACCACAAATGACTTTTAAGCACCTAAACAATAGCTATTTTTTCAAATATGCTAATCACCCAGTAATTTTTCCTGTGACATTTACAGCTAGATTTAAAAAACAAGCGAACCTTCTTGAATTCTTCACATTCTGTATGCTTATATAGATGCCTAGAGTTGGGCTCCTTAAAAAAATCTGTCCTCAGGGGCTCTATGTCTTGATTTGGTCATTCTTTAAAATAAGATGTCTAAATGCTACTTTTCAACAGTTAAATGAGCATTTACATACGAAAGAACAATTAATGGTTCAAGTGCTCTTTCAGGAATTCAGTTACAGAATATGGATTTCCCACCAATGCTCTCATGTTTCAGAATTTGGGCCTTGGATCACTAGTACAGATAGAGGGGTTTCCTTTCACTCTTTTTATATTGTAGTTCCTCACCTTGTACTCTTTATATTAGGGGTGCCAAACTTATTTGTTATGGTGGGCCAGATTTGACTTAAATGTACTTTAAGTGGGCCATACATACCATAAATCAAAATACTATGTAACAATTTCCAGAAGGGTAGCTGGGTTAATCTGTGTACAGTATAAACAACTGACGAAGTGGATAGGAGCCCATGAAAGCTTATGCCCAAAGAAATTTGTTGGTCTTTAAGGTGCCAGAGGACAATCATTGTTTTTTTTCAAAATACTATGACACTCTTGCAACATTGCGGAGTGCTGCCTATGTGAAACTGTGCTAGACAATACCACTCTTTCTCTCTGTTAGGGAGAGTGTGTGGTCTCTTGGAGCTCAGTCTCGCGTACCCAACACTCCATGATGATGTGAGACCTGACACACTCTCAGCATTGTGGAGCACTGGATATGCTAGACCCATATGTGTGTGTGTGCGCATACGCGCACATATTATGGAGAGAGTGTGGTCCTGCCAAGTGCAGTCACAGGCTGGATGGAAGAGGTTCACGGGCTGCATTTGACCCACAGGCTGCATGTTTGGCACCTCTACTTTATATGGTTAGCAATATATATGTTAGTTTTTTGCCAGGGTGATGTGGGCAGGGGAAGAATTTCTATAGTACTTTTTATTTTATTTTATTTTATTTGGGGCAAATACTGTTTATCTTGCATTTTTGTGAAGATTTTGGGAGCTCTCCTCAAAACCACATGCTTGAAAATATGTTTGACTGCAGAGCAGTATGAGACTTCATGGTGGTGGTCTAAATCACTCTTTTCTTCAGAGTGCCGTTTTTTATCCTGTTGATGAAGGAAGGCATTGATGCTGTGTTAATTCTGATAAATGACTGTTGCACTTTGAACCAATCTGTAGTTCATCTAGTTGTCTGCCCTGTTTTTTTTTTAGTCTGTGCTGAGGTAGGCACTCACAGTCGTGAGCTACTCCAGACAGCATTACACTGATAATAAAGGGAGACTTCATAGGCAGATTGAACAAACAGTATTCTCTTCACTCTCAGATATGAGAGCAAGATAGGTGGATTATATATCAGGGATGCCCAAATTTATTAAAACTCCAAGCCACAGTCAATAATCTTCAGAAGTTTGAGCTGCAACCTTTACACGTGCATTTTAAAAAATATTAACATCCTACTTACTGGTCATGAGTCTTTAAAAATCCGATTGATATGTTGCCAAGGTGGTATGGAGGAGCCAGATTAGAAATTGATTTGTAAGGACTGCCCAATGTTTCAGTTTTAAGAACTTCATTAAAGAGTGCAGTGATTCACATATATTGTGCCAAAAATTGAAATGAATCATGCGCTAGACTTCCTGAGTTGAGGCACTTGCTTCCAGAACTTGATTGTCAACTATGATTTATACATTATCTTTAGAGCTGGATCCTCCTTGATCTTCCAGTAGTTCCATTTCTACTGTAGATATGTCTGTAACCATTGTTTTGCAGAAGCTTTAACTTGTTTTGGAAGCTAAAAGCTGTCCAACTAAGATCAGAGATAATCTTATTCTTCCCTTGGAGTTGAGAGTTTGCAGATGCTGCCTAATATCAGTGATATACATCAGATTGTGCATTCATTGCTTATTTTCTAGCTATATATATATATATATATATATATAGGACTTTTCTTCAAAGAAAGCATCGATAGACTTCAAGATTTCCATAAACCTATTTAAGATACTGCTGATATTGATTCTACAATATAGTAGAAAGAGATGACATTAGGTTTGTCTTCATGATCTAGCTCTTTAATGAAATTTTTGAAATGTTGAAATGATAAATCTTTCCATTTGGGCAGATAAAATTGACAATTTCTAGGACCATTTTTGTAACATTTTCATACCTGAAGTATCTGCCTGTGAGATGTTTTTGATGGATGATGCAATCAACAGGGAGAAATTCTGGGAATTTGGGATCAATTTTCAAGAGTTCAGTAAGGCATACTCTGCCCCCCCCCCCCCCGCCCTACCCTCCCCCCGCCAATGCAGGTGTTCCATCTGTTGCAATGCTGACAGGTTTATCCAACGGTAGATCAGCATTTGTCAATGCTTTGTCAAGTGCATTCTTTACTTCAATACAGTGACTTTAGAAGAACCAACCCATGGATTCCAACATTTCTTCTTTCACAATTACATCCATGGAAACCCAGCAAATAAATATGGCTAGTTGTGGTTTATCTTGCGTATCTATGGATTAATCAAGAGTTAGGCTGAATGCTAGAGAATTCTTTAGTTTGTTTTGGTTCTTACTTGCAACATCAACATTGATCCAGGAATTCCAAAGGGATAGCCGTGTTAGTCTATTGTAGAAAAACAACAGAGTCCTGTGGCACTTTTAAAAAGTGCCAGAGGACTCTGTTATTGATCTGGGAGATATTCCTCTTCATAGTGTGGTATAACATTGGAATTGTCTTTATTAGTCATTCAATTTTTGTGTTTGTGGGATCTAAAATTGCACTGACTTGCAATATTTTTCATAAAAAAATCTCCATCACAATATGGATGTTTACCAGGAGCCATATACTATGATATAATAAAACCAGCTTCAGTCTTTATGGTCACTTCCTTAATGAACACCAAAAGTAGTGTCTGTTGATTGTTAAGACACAATTTTAATGCGGCTATCTTGTTTTTTCCTTAATTCTGATTTAGAAGGCTACTTAGACTAAAAGTTAGTGTGATCCATTTTTGTAGTGACGTTTCAAATTTCTTGCTTTGTAGTGAGTGAGTAATACATTGCAAATAAAAAAGGGCTTGTCACTCTTAACAGTGAATGGAAAATCTTCCTCCCATTCTGGCTTAAAATATTTGTTTTCTTTCGCTTCCATTTATTACAATTTGAAGATGTCATTGTCAGCTACAAAATTAATGAGGGGTTAACACTTAAGTCTAAAACTATTCAGTTCAGTTCTCTAGAAGGAGCCTGTTAGGGCATTTGCAGAGATAAGAACTGTGTAGATGCAGGCCTTAGCGTAGAGAATACTTTACAGGTACAGACTGCATCACTAAAGTTTATTGCCCATAGATAGAATAAATGCACTGTAGTCTTACAGACAAACTGATGCCATTTGTTTGCATTCTTTGCTCCACTTGGCCCTGTGAAGAAAATTGCAGTCCCCATTACAGCTCCATTGGGCATTTTCTCAGGAAACTAAGAATTATTGTGGATAGGTGTTTCCTGGTACAAGCATGTCATACCCTCAGTATTGTGCATGGTGTGTTTCATTCTGTTGTGCAGAGAAAATGACTGTTGAATAGAATTAAATATTCTGTGGAGTTTTGTGCAAAGTTGGAAGCAGAGGCTCTCCTATGAAATGCACCTTCTGGATTCAGCAGAAATGGCACACAAGTGATGAAGTTTACATGGACTTGCCTTGGTGTTTTTGTATGGTGTGGTGAAAATTTTTATTGAATGAAGACTACATAGGTGTCGAATCATGGAAGAAAAGTTATGCTGAAATAGAAATATGTTTTTTTTTAAAAAAAATGCAGAAAGGAATGACTGTGAATATATTAAGATCTTGTTGCTGTCTGTCAATCAAATGACAATATAATGAAGTGATTAGAGCAGAGCAAGTCAGGAAGTGTTTTTCTTGAGGGTGGCGGTGGGATTGACAAATTTATACTTTTAACTTTTGCCAGTGTTAGTCTTGGAAATGTTTTGCTTTGTTAATCAGATTTCCTGGTTTCTAATTCGGGGGGGGGGGGGGGGGGAACACCTGAGCATTTTTTATGAAAGCATAAGCTTTTTAATTAACTTGGTTTGCTGAAAACATTTTAATTAACAACTTTCAGCCTATACTAGATGAGAGTTTACCCTTTGGTTCCTGGGATGCCAGGTATTGAGGCTTGCAGCATAGGTGTTTTGCCCGGCTTCTGGAGTGACCCCTTATGGATGACACTTGGTGCAGCACTGATACATTTTAGAACTAGAAATCGTATCACCTAGGTCACAGGGGCTTATGAGCAGAAAATCAAACCAAACTGAGTGGCTGCCCAGAATATATAATCTCTCACCCTGCTCATTTCTCTGGTTCCTGATCACTTCCACATAGTTGGAATGTCTTGTCCTTAAAGACCAAATGATTATTACTAGACTATGAAAATGCAAGTTTTGCTAGAGTCCAGCAAGTAATTCTTCTCCTGAGACTAAGGAGCAACAGCAGAGCTGGTGTTGGCCACAGCTATAATAGAAAGCATCAGCAGATGTCATGGCCCTTAAATACCCTGCTGCAAGGTAGTTTGGCCCTCTTTTTCCTCCCTGGCCCTCCCCAATCTTCTCTCATCCTCCTAAACAACTTGTGGTTAAGGTAAAAGAAGCATGTTGCATAGTGCGCTACATGTACTTTTGTTGCTTCAGGACACTTGAACCACATCTCTTTCTCTGTGTTCAGTCTCTAAACAGCCAGAGAAGATGGGACAAGATTTAAGCAGTACAAATTCAGGGATCATTTCATTTCCCTTAGGTTTTCATCCATATCTTTGCCTCTCCCAGAGTCAAGATGCCTTCCAGCCAAATTATCCTACATTCTGTTCCTAACAGCAGTGTACATCTGCTGTGGAATTCCCTTTGATATCAATTTCTGTGAAAGACTTACATGGGGATCAAACACAGAATACACGTTGGGGACCTGCAGTAGAATCTTGCTATATTGGGTCCCTTTCTTTACTGCTATACATACATAGGGGAGGAACTGGCTGTTCTGTTCCTAGTGGCAGATAGGGCCAAATATACTGTAAAGTTACAAAAATATGGTGATCCTGCTTAAGTGCAATGGGTTCAATCATCTTCATGGTTATGAGAGCTTTGCTCTGCTTACAGTGCTGAGTCATAGCTTACTCTTCATTCCCTGGGCTGTAGCAGTATTGAGACACGGTGCTCAGCATTCTGGCTGACACAGCAGTCGAAGTGTTCCTATGATCCTTAGCTGGGATGTAAAGCTTTCCTCCCTTGAGGTTTAATTCCACAGCAGAAAAGAGAATCTCAGATTCAAACACATACCCACCAGAGGCATGGGCGGATGCTGTCTGGCCTGTACCTATCAACTCTGCATACCTCTTTTGTACGTCACTTGCTATTTTAGTGAGTTGTTATATTTAAAGAATGATGTACAACTCCCAATATCATAAAATTGACTGAAAATGCAGGTTTTCTGTGAAGGCCTTGAAGACCATGCTAATGTTGTTCTGAGAGAAAACTCTGCAGTATTTCTTTTGGCTGCCTAACAGGAAGCTTCACTGCTGTTTGGAATGTCTGAACATTTTTTTTACCTCTTTCTACATTTCTAGCAGCTAATGCTCTTCAAGATGTTTTCTGACTTACACAGAGTGAGGTAACCATGACGGTGTTCTCTGTCATTGCTAATGTTTGTGCTTGCCAGTTGTTCTTCTTAAGGCCGTTAACTGAGTGAATGTATTTGCTGCATACATGCAAATAAGCTATCAGGCTTCAAATGTCAATTAATGGAACAATACAAATAGTCATGTTGACATTTGACAGCATTCCACTGCTATCTTCAGGAGGTCATGCTGAAGTAACTAACAGCACATTAGGAATAGTTTTAGAAAGAAATGGGTTCTAAGCAAATATTACCCGCATTTAAAGTTGTTTAATTTACATCAATTTCCCCAGCTAAATGATATATAAATATTCATGATTATACCACTGTAGTTTGTTATGAGGTGTTTGATGAGATGAGAGAGAGAGATCTGGCATAAATATTTTAACTCTTCTAAATATGCAGTGTATTTGATTCCCGGGTGATATGGTATTCAAAATCCTATGAACAGAAGAAAACTTCATTGTAAAAGTTTTATTAGTAGAGGTAATGACTCATGCAGTTGAAAGATATTTACTACTGGATTATCCAGGAGTGCAATGAAATTGCCTACCTATCTCTAACATTTATTTAGCTTGTGTACTGTTAAACCCTGGTTAAAAAAAACCCTGTGAAAGGAAGAAATTGGGTTTTATAAACATTGTCATTGCCACAGAGTTTCTTGCTTTCCATTCTGTCTACTTATAAATGGTGATGAGGACCACAGAGAATCATTAAATTCTCACTACATATGTGTACATTGTAGCAAGGGGAATTTAAACAAGCAAAGCAGACTGTCAGCCCCTACTTTCTTGGCAGAAATACTTTCTTAGTCTAATGAGCCTGATCCAGCATCCATTCAGGTCAGCTGGGAGCCTTTCAGTTGACTAGAATGAGCACTAGATCGGGTCCTAATACAATATATTCCCCTGTTCAGTATTACCCGTGTCACTCTCATCAACTTAAACTCTTTCTGTAGCTGGCACAGAACTATTGCCTAGAGCTGAGTAAGAAACAGTTTTCCCATCCCACAAAAATGTTTGAGATATCAAAAAAAAGTTCTTGCCCTAAACCAGGACAAAAAGTTGAAACGATTAAAATGTTCTCTCTCTCTCTCTCTCCTCCTCTATGGGGGAAAAAATGGAGATCTCTATTTATCCTTAACTTTTTTAGTTAATAATGACTCAAAATAACTTTTCATTTTAACTTGAGGGGGGCGGGAAGAAGGGCACACTCCAAGGCAAAAATATTGAAATAAGTTGTTTCAACAACAACTTTTCTTCCAAAAATGTTTTCAGTTGAGAGATTCAAATTCCAAAGGGGTAGCCGTGTTAGTCTATTGTAGAAAGACAACAGAGTCTTGTGGCACTTTTAAAGACTAACAGATTTATTAATTGCATGAGCTTTCGTGGGAGAAAATCCCACTTCGTCAGACGCTTTGAAGATAGGAAAGTTGCAGAGTGGGAGGAAATTAAATGCAGGGGAGTGTATGACATAGCATCAGGTCAGGCTGTAACAGCAAATCAAAGTAGGTGTCAGGATTCAAAACACTGGGGAACAGATTTATGCCATCATGTGCCGGAAATGCCCCTCTGCCTTATATATTGGACAGACAGGACAGTCTCTGCGCCAAAGAATCAATGGACACAAATCTGACATCAGAAACTGCAATACTGCAAAACCTGTAGGGGAACACTTCAACCTCCCTGCTCACTCCCTTAACGACTTGTTAATAGCTGTGTTGACACAGATGAATAACAAATCACAGCTTCAAAGAGAGTCTGCAGAACTCGAAATTATATGCAAATTTGACTCAGTTGCCTTGGGGTTGAACAGGGACTATGGATTTTTCTCGCATTACATCAAGTGAATTGACCTCCCCCCTCCTCTATGTGCTGTTCCCCAGTGTTTTGAATCCTGACACCTACTTTGATTTGCTGTTACAGCCTCACCTGATGCTATGCCATACACTCCCCTGCATTTAATTTCCTCCCACTCTGTAACTTTCCTATCTTCAAAGCGTCTGACGAAGTGGGATTTTTCTCCCACGAAAGCTCATGCAATTAATAAATCTGTTAGTCTTTAAAAGTGCCACAAGACTCTGTTGTCTTGCAGTTGAGAGGTTCATCAAAACTTGGCCCAGTTTCGGTTTAGTCAAATTGTCATTATTTTGGGTGAAAAGCAGCTTATAGAAGATTTCCTGACCAGCTGTATGGGTGCCAGATTTGCATACACATTTGCTAACTGGGACAGTGGCATGTGACCACCTGACAGGAGCTTTGGTTCTGATGGCTAGCTGTAGAACGTCTGTCTGGAAGGTGAACAGTGTTGAAACGCTATGCTGCTGCTGCATCCCTTCACTTTGAGTCCCATTGCAGACCTTTAATGTTGCCTGTGACAGTGTCTGCAATTGTTCACGGCTTTTACAAAATTATGATACATTTTGTACACAGTATGCCTTGTGAGTTTTTCTTTGAAATGACATAATCTACTGAATATTATTGTCCTGGTAAAATGTATGACGACATTGTATGTAAAGTTTCAAGATTCCACTCTATAATATTGGTAAGAAAAGCAGGCTCAAACTGGTTTCTCAGTAACAAAGAACAGACTAACATCCAATGATGTGTTAAAAGGCATTAACCTGTGTAAGCAGCTATTCTCTGGCAGAGGGAAGGTGTGAATAAAAAATTATATTCCATCATAGGGATGATTCAGACCTCACATCTGTAAGAGACTATTTGTTACCTGCACCCCAGCTGGCGGTAATCCTCAAAGAGGAAAAAGTGGTAAAGGAATGAGTGACACTGATATCCAAATCGATTTTCTATCCCCCATCTCTACTCACTGCAGCTACAAAAGACAAAGAAAGCATCCCTGAACTTGGCCGGGGTGCTCCTAGTCAGGAGGTTTTTCAGATAGTGCAGACTAAACATAAGGTGAGACAAAACTTTTTGCTTTTAAATTCATTTGGCTTGTTAACTTAGGTGTTAGCTTGGGTGTTACTCTTTTATTTTTTTAGTAACCAGTCCTGACTTTTATGCATCATTGCTTGTAATCACTTAACATCTATCTTCCTATAGCTAATAAACTTACCTCCTCATTTTTATTTAACCATTGTGTTTGGATTAAAGTGGGTTCAGAAACTCCATCTGGAAAAACAAGTTTGGTGCATATAATTTTCCTTTGACGAAATGATGGATTTTCTATGAGTAGGAGGGTACTAAGTAGTACAAGATGCATATTTTGGGGGTTGGGGGGAGGAGGAATCTGGGACTGTATGTTTGCTGGTGTTGCTCTGCAGGTTAGTTCTTGGATAGCTAACTAGTATCACTCGATGCTTTGTATCTGGGAGTGATTTTACATGGTAGAGGCTGTGTGTGAGCAGGCCAGGAATAGATGTTCTTACAGCAAAGTAACATAAATGATACCCCAGGTTGGAGAACTAAGAGGACACAGATGTTTAACAGTAGAGATGCACCCAGCGAAATGTTATACTGCTCCTTTATGTGGAATACATTTAAACCACAGTTATGCAGGGAGCCCACTAAATTTACTGAGACTTTCAAAGCATCTGACAAAGTCGGATTTTCTCCCATGAAAGCTCATGTGATAAATAAATTTGTTAGTCTTTAAAAGTGCCGCAGAACTCCTTGTTTGTTTTACTGAGAGTGTGCTCTAATATGATTTTCATATAAGAGTTTTCTCATGAAAATCCACATGATTTTCTCTATGATTTATTGCAGATCAGGACTTGGATTTCAGTAAGAGGGATGACCTGTACTACTTAACATTTTTAATCATCTCTCAGGCATTACATTATTGATATTTTAGTGTCTTTCACAGACATGGTGAAGAAGAACTACTAAGTAGGTCTTTGCTTCTGTGTTTGTGTGCAGCCTAGCAGAAAACTTCATCCTGAAAAATAAGTAACCATTTCCATTAAGAAATGGATTTAATGACAATGTAATTATTTCCATGGGTGAAAAATTTTGCCTCTACTCCCTACTGGCCGTATGATTCTGTGTGTTGTCCACTCAATTTAATTATATATTGTGAAATGAAAACTCAGGTAAATATGCAGCACCTTTAAAATGCCTACCTATAATAGCATCATGGTGCCACATGTAATGTTCAGCCAGCTGGAGACCCAGAAGCACTTAATGTATGTGGTATTTCTACTAGATTGGAAGATTGGGAGATATGACCATTTCTGTGTTATAAAAGGGAACACAAGAAGAAACATAGTTTCCAAAGAATTAGACACAAGTGTAACCACTGTAGGACTCTCAATGTTTCTGGAAAGTAGGTATGTTTTTTTGTTTTTTGTTTTTTTCTCTTTGCATTAGAGTAGCTTAATTGTTTTATCTGAAATCACTCGCAATCTAACCTGGTATTAGGGTCCTGGACTCCTGTCTCCCACTTACATAATTAAGACCTCCTTCTACCCTACACTTTTTGTTATGAACTTGCCTGAAACCTCAAATTCATAAGAAAATTCCTCCTTAAAAAATCATACCTATTCTCAGAGAGAGAGAGTCCATCAGAAGCTTTCCAGACCTGTGAAAAGCTGGTAAGAAACCCAATTGCCTTTTTATTGTCTTCCATGCTGAAAACATTCCTTCAGGTTTTGCAGAAAAAGATTTTTAGAGAGATCTTTTCTTACTATGAAGGGATTCTTATTTTACAATTTTAAACTTGGTTGTTGATGCTCCAGTACTAATTTATTTTCTTGATTTGTTTGAAAGAATTGGGGTTAAGTGCTGACCTGACCCGATGTCTTGGAAATCTAACCCATTCTCTAGTTAAATAGAATTATTGTATAAGAAGGTATGGACAACATCAGGGATGATTAAAAATCAGCAGTTGGTGCCATGGAGATAGTTCCAATATGTCATCTAGCCATATAAAAAAAAAAAATGAGCCTCCAAATGAGTTTATTTTTTCATAATACCTATCAAAAATAACAGAATTCTTACAGGAAGTTTCCTGTGGTGAGAAGCTGTCTCTCATTAAGACACACTATCACTGTATTATAATTACAATGCAAAGCTTGTTAATGACTTAGTGTGATAAAGACAGTTTGTTGTCCTTCTTGTCATTACTATTAATGTGCTTGTTGAAGGCAGAATGTAATGTAAACCCTTATCTGTTGATTGTTTTTAATCTGATAGCAATTTTTGTATTGAATAAATACATGCTTGTACTACTATTTTAACAATTGTTACATGTCTATAAAACCAGTCTTACAGAGATGCAGGTACAGCTTTCCTTTTAAGAGGCAGTATAATATTTTCGTTTGCTACCTTAATGTTGTGAAAACCTTACTCTGAGCTTTCAGAGAGGGAAAAAAGGAATGTTGTCGCAGTAATTGGATAGTTTATGACAACTTGCTACACTTTCTTTATTAATTGTGATTCCTAATGTAGAGGAAATGACACCTCTGTGTTTCAAATTCAGTTGCCCCGACAAAACTAATTGCTCCTCAAGAGATGCCAACCTGGAATGTGCTGGGAGTGTGAAATGAACACTGACTTTAGTATCTTATTTTCCAGTGAGTTACCATTTTTCATGTAATTAGCCCCAAAGATCTTCTTACATTAACAGATCAACTAATAATATGTTATCCCTTAAATGCCGAAAACAAGGAAGAATGTAAGAAGGAGCACATTCAAAGGGCACCAGCTCATTACACTAAGAGCACTGGTAGATACAATGTAGTTAACATTTAGACCTTCACAGAAGCATGTTTACATTTCATATACCATTCTAACCATGAATTGTGCATTTGTATATTTCTTTTACTTAACCTAATAGTCTGCTGACCTGAGTTCTATTTCAATTGTAGTCTCATTTTTTATTTCTAAATAAAAATTCTGTTTTCTCTTTATCTTCAATTATACTTGGACTTTGTTGCCTGGTTTGCAGCAATTCTAATGAAGCTTTCGGTTACATGTTAAAGAGGAGAAAGCACCTCTTCTCTCTATATATTATCAGCAGTTAAAATCCATGTCACGTCAATTGAATATTTGGGTGAATGAAGGCCATAAGTGGTTTTGTAACTGTGCAGCATTCTGAATGGGTTGACAAGAAACTTGAAACAGATCTGGAAGCCAGAGAAGGGATTCAAAGAAGGAAGACTAAGTCTAAGACAAACGAGAGAAGGAACTTGTAGAAGCATCAGAAGTTTGAATGCTTTGGCGGGGTGCAAAGTGAGAGTGCAATAGTCAGAAGGCTGGAAGCTGTAATAGTTAAGACGAGATAGAATCAAACCATGGGCAGAGACTGTAGCACTGGGGATGGAAAGCAAAATGTATTTCCAGAAATACTTTATAGAGGACCGAAAGGTTTTGGAAAGTGCATATAGGAGAAGAATTTCAATAATAAAATAAAAATCAGATAACACAGTGATGTTGACTAACTGGTAACCCTTCTGTAATTAACAAGTTGACTTGGGAATCTTCAGCACAGTCAACAACTAAAACTGAGTGGAGGGCTCACCCAGGGATGAAGTACAGAGGGGAATAAGAAGGACTTAAGGTCAGACATAGAGGACGACAAACCATGAAAGAATCTGGACAGAATCCTGGAAGTGAGTGAAAGAGCTACTGAAGAAAAGGTCAAAGGAGATCTGTATAACTTCTTATACCCTAAGGGTCAGCACTTCAACTGAGGTAAATATGAGAGCCTGATTTACTTCAGTGGGACTACACTAATTTATACCAACTGGCGATCTGGCCCTAAGTCTTACATTTTGAAAAAGGCTTAAAAGCAGAGTGATGACCCAACCCTTTCAGGTGAGAGATGACAATATAAACTGTCAGGATTGATCTATTAATGTTTAGGATAAATCATTAACATTGTAATCTAATAATCCTCTTTCCTCTGTACCTTGTGGGTCAGTCCAGAAAAGCAAGAGTTCCAAAAGCAACAGGGACCTCCTGAGCAAAGAAATATAAATAAAATTTTACTAAAGCTGCGTAGAGCAGAGTATTCAGGGCCGGCCTACTAAAATGCAAGCCTCCATCAATGCTTCCTGGAGTGGCAAGACATGTTCTTAATAGAGGACTTCGAAAACTTCAGGAGGGAGATCCTTCCTCCTACCTGCCTCATAAAACACCTACTGTCTTGGCGGAATAGGCTGTTGAACAGATGGGGGCTCTCAAACTTAGGCCATGGGAGCCTTTCTGAGATCTGACCTTAATCCCCTTCTTACGCCTCTGTATATAAAATAGACAGATGGTCAGATATTTTGTTGTTCAAGCTTCTTCTTAAAGTAATAAATCCATATTGTTGATTTTACATTGAAGGTATGAAATGACTTTTTTTCCTTTTCTTTAAATGGGGAGATAGCAAAAGAAATATAACTTGGTGATACCAGCGAAGGGGAAAGGAACACTCAGGAGGAATCCTGATGTTATATTCATTATTTTCCTTCAGTTTTCTCTCTTTAAATTTGTGCTAAATGAATCTCACCCAAAAGGTATTTATCTGTTATGTTTCCACAGATCCATGGCTTTGTAGAAATAATAAAGGAAATGATTCCTTAATGGTCACCACTATGACTTACTATCAGATTAAAAGGACTGGGCATTTCATTACTTGATGAAAATGGTTTTAAGCAGGGGTTCTCAACCCCTGGCCCGCAGGCCAAAAGTGGCCCATGGGGCTTTTTTAAATGGCCCACGCTCCCTTGCCACTAGATGGAAGCTGGATTGCAGCCTCCTGATCCTGGCTCGCTGCTGGGAGCTGGGCTGCGACCACCTGCCTTTTTTCCTCCTTCTCACAGCCCTGGGCTCTCTCTGGCGGCAGAATTCAAAGCTGTGTATTGATTCAGTCAGGCTGTATGTTGATATACAGTCATACTGCTGTGAAGTGAGGGATTCAGCTTCCTATACCACATGCAAGAGAGGTAAGTTTTTTCCCTAAAATGTCCTAACAGCCAGTAAATTAAAAAATCAATTATTTGCAGAGCTCTAATTACCACCCTAAAAACATGCATTAAACAAGGGCTTTCTTAACTTGTAAAAATAAGTATATTATTGTGGGAGATTTGCTATCAACATGCATTGCCCAACATTTCAACTGCATAGAGCTTTTTTTCTTTACAGTTTGCTGTCAGACGGGAAAGA
This sequence comes from Pelusios castaneus, assembly GCA_007922175.1. Classification (NCBI taxonomy): domain Eukaryota; kingdom Metazoa; phylum Chordata; order Testudines; family Pelomedusidae; genus Pelusios; species Pelusios castaneus. The sequence continues at coordinate 4,694,779 of ML685808.1, forward strand.
ATGGGCAGAGTTTTCACCTGTAGCAGTAGAAGTACATGGGAAAATGGGGCTGATATACCAGTTGTAGAATGGACTATTGGAGCTTGACAAGACTGGGCATCTGTATAAGACTTTCTAAGCCAGAAGCCTAAAATTAGGTATTGAAATCCATATTTCAATGACTAATTTTTTAAAAAAGATGTAAAAATTCTAGACCTTTTTGAAGTGGGAATTTTCTGTAGTATTTTTGAATACTGTGTGTGCCAAGATGACAATGGAAAAGTGAGCAACTAGGATATTGCCACCTAGCAATCAACAGCCTAGAGGAAAATGGTCTTACCCATTTCTCAGCAGGGAAGATAGGCATAGATCTATGTTCAAGAACAAAGGACTGGAAGGCTGTGGGGAGCTAAGTGTTGGCTTTTGGGAGGTGTTGGGGCTCTCAGTTGGGGACTGATGAAGGAGGTCAGACTTGGGGGGAGAGGGTAGAGACAGAGCCTTAACATAAGGTTGGCTGGGGTTTTGGCCTAACCAGAATGGACTATATTTTAACTTACATTTCTTTGTACTGACCTAAGGACTTCCAAGTTCCATGAATCGGATGAACACTAACTCTTGTTTTTAAAAGGCTGTCTGTGTCACTGTATGTACTCACTGAGAGCATTGCACGCCGAAGGGCTACAATACATGCTTTCTGCATGACTCTGGCTTGGCTAGATTTTCTGCAGGGAACCATGAAGAGAAGCAGGATGCTGGTGTCAACGGCTCAGTCAAGCCCTGGGCTTGCCGCAGGAAACTGTGTAGGTCTTTGGGGCCTGACATGCTAAAGGGGTCACTCCCAGGAAACCAGTGACAGGCTAGGTCATAGACCAGGCTCTGTGACAGCCAATCGTGATGTGGTATAAACTGACACAGCTATGAAGTCAGTGGAGCTACTCTGACTAAAATCAGGTGGTGATAATAGCCCATTTAAGAGACTCTGTGCATCTGTTTTACTGTTGAAAATTAAATTCCTTCTTAACTTTTATTATTGCCACATTTAGAACAATAAAACATAAAAGGCAACTTAAGATACATGTTTACTTCTCTTAGCAATAATAGGCTAACTAAGCTATTTTTTATCTTCTTCTGTCAATTACATGATCAACAAATTAAAACAATCTTCCCCGGGTTTATTTCAGGTAAAATAATTTTTCTTGCCAGGAAAACTAGTTGAAAATCAATAAGGATGCTTTCTGACAAAGAAAAATTGATTGTTCATTAATAAAAATGAATGAAATTTGTACTCTATTTATATTCTAAGTCTCTATTTGATATTATTGCTATTATCAAGTTTATAAAATAATATTTGTTTGCACAGAGCATTTTTCATAATTATGTGCCAAACTACTCTACAAAGTAATCAGCTGATAACAAATAGTTTAGTGACTGCAAAGAAACAGCTGGTAGTCATGCTTCAGAAGAGCTAAATGGACATTTAAGCATAGCCTTGTATGAAGGGTGGTTCATAAACAGCAGCACACCAGCAGGAGCACTGGGTGACTTTCTGATTGGGAGGTTGTTGAGATGCAATGTCTTTGGAGATAGGGCAGCTTACAGTGTGCTTTAGCAACTGACTCAGCTGTGTTGGCCAGCCAGTAGAAGAAGAGCCAACCTTTCCCTTGACCACCATTTGCCACCCTATCTACCTCCTCTAGAAAGAGAACTTGGTCAAATCACTGCTAATGTTTGTGCAAGTCCAATTCCAAAGTCTAAATAACCTGAAAGAGAATGAGATTGGGAATCATAGAATAATAGGGATGGAAGGGACCTCACGAGTCATCTAGTCCAACTCCCACTAAATCATCCCAGCCAGGGTTTTGTCTAACTGGGCCTTAAATATCTCCAACAATGGAGATTCCATCACCTCCCTAGGTAGCCCATTCCAATGCATCACCACCCTCCTAGTTAGAAAATCTTTCCTAATATCCAACCTTGACCTCCCCAGCTGTAATTTGAAGCCATTACTCCTTGTTCTGTCCTCTGTTATCATCGAGAACATCCTATCTCTCTCCTCTTTGGAGCACCCCTTCAAGTAGTTGAAGGTTGCTATCAAATCTCCCTTCAGTCGTCCCTTCTGCACACTAAATAAGCCTAGTTCCTTCAGTCTCTCCTCATAAGTCATGTGCCCCAGCCCCCCAATAATTTTTGTTGCCCTCCGCTGGACTCTTTTATAATTTGTCCACATCCTTTCTGTAATGGGGAGCCCAAAACTGGACACAGTATTCCATGTGCGGCCTGACCAGTGCCGAATAGAGGGGAATTATCACATCCCTTGATCTGTTGGCAATACTCCTACTGATACAGCCTAATACAGCATTGGCCTTTTTGGCAACAAGGGCACACTGTTGGCTCATATTCATCTTCCCGTCCACCATATCCCCTAGGTCCTTTTCTACAGTGCTGCTACTTAGCCGATCGGTCCCCAGCCTGTAGCAGTGCATGGGATTTTTCCATCCTAAGTGCAGGACTTTGCACTTGTCTTTGTTGAACCTCATGAGGTTTCTTTCAGTCCTGTGTTCCAAGTCTCCCTGGATCCTGTCCCTGCCCTCCAGAGTATCTACCATTCCCCCCAGCTTGGTGTCATCCGCGAACTTACTAAACACGTAGTCTATCCCATCATCAAGATCATTAATGAAGACATTGAACAGAACCGGCCTCAGGACCAACCCCTGAGGCACTCCATTTGTAACTGGTTGCCAGCTAGACACTGAGCCATTGATTCCTACCTGCTGAGCCCATTGATCTACCAGTTTTCTATCCACCTTATGGTCCACTCATCCAACCCATACTTCCTTAACTTGCCGACAAGAATGCTGTGGGAAACCGTATCAAAATCCTTGCTAAAGTCGAGGTATACCACATCAATGGCTCTTCCTGCATCCATAAATCCAGTTATCTCATCACAGAAGGAAATCAGGTTGGTCAGGCATGATTTGCCCTTAGTGAATCCATGTTGATTGTTCCTGATCACTCTATTTTCCTTAGTCCAAATCACAGTTCAGCTCTGCTGTGTTCCTAAAGAGCCAACTCCTGGTCCAATAGGTGTCAATAACAAAACTGGCACTGATTTTTCATATGCTCATGTTGCCATTTATTTTTTAGCTCAAATCCTGTGCTTCCCACAGAAACAAAATGTCCACTACCTACATAAATGAAATATGGCCAAAGGGCCAATATGACTAAGGGACCTGGCTCTCTTGATGTCTTTTTTGATTTGTTCAAAGAACTTTTAGAAGAGGTAGCTCTGCAGCCTTCAGAAAATCTTCATAATCCTCTTCAGGGAGGCGCACCTCTCTAACAAGGGTGCTAAATGAATAAGCCTTATAATCTCCAACCAGTGGACTTTGCTCCCATGTGCAAGGAAAACCCTGAGCAATCTACCTCTGAATCATCTTGTATTCCAAATATTAAAGCACATTTAAAACCCTAGACACAAATTTCAACAGATTCCTTTAGCTATACAAACATGCCAGTGGATGGTGGTGATGGATGTTTAAATGGGTTTAGCCTTGCCCACCTGGCTGGGGCCCATATGGCCAATGAGGTTGGAAGCACATTGATCAGCAGCTTGTGTTGTAGGCTGCCACTGAAATGTATTATTTATGCAATAAACACTCAAATTCCATATTCCCTGGACCACAACTACTGATGGAAAGAATGGATCCATTGCCCAGAAAATGCCATTGGAAACAACCAGGAAAACGAGTTTGCTTTTACTGTAAAGCAAAGTCATAATGTATAAAACTGAATTTGGTGAGGCCCTGAACACTGTTGATAGGCCTTATTGTAGATCTTTTCTTCTTTTTATAAACTCCAGGAAGTCTTCATTTATTACATTAAACCTTTAGAAAACTGATTTTTCATGCTACCTCGTGGTGTTCAAGATACCATTACAGTTTTCTGAGATAATTGGCTTGTGCAAGAATTAAAACAGAATTTGCATGAGTTCCTAAATTAAAATGTTTCTCTCTTAAAGGAATGTTCTTCTGAGTTGTTCTTCAGGGAAACAAAAATTACAGGGAATTAATTAAGCATGAACTATTTACAGGCCACACTCCAGCAGTAACTGGCTTTTACTGCGGGAAGAGTAACAGTAATGTTGCCATTCTGGAAAACTGATACAGAGCACTATGGCCTGCTAAGAGATATTTAAATAAATGATAAGTTTTATATTAATAGTTTTCTTAAATCTTTCTCGATAGGTAGAATGTCATGTGCTTGATTCAAAGATCTATGGCCTACCATTAAAATATTTTTAAGGACTTGGGTGTAACTTTTGAAACACTAAGCATTTTTAATGTATTAAAATGTTACCTTAGTTTCATAGAATTACCTAATTTACAGCAAATTGCAAAATAAGCAATAACTACATAGATTAGTAATTGCCATTCTGTTTTAAAAATTAAAATTTAAAAGTGTTCTGTACTGTTGGCAATTATGTTTATGTACAATCAGTTTTTGAAATGTGGAAAACAGGAGCGGAACAGTTGCCTCCCTTCTGAGGTAAATTCAAACTTGTAAGTTCCATAGTCATAACTTTGTGAATGTTTTTACTTCTAGAGATCAACACTATAGGAGTTGAAACACTTTATTCTTAACGTGAGCATTGACCTCTTGTAGTATCTCATAACTACATGCCTCCCAAGGTTTTGCTCCTCACAAAAGCAGAACTGGAAGGCTGAAGTCTCTTAAGATTCCTGTAAGGTTTCGGCTTGTTCATAGGCTTGTTGCAGTTGTTGTGAGAACCAGTTTCTTGCCACACTTGGTTCTTCCACATCTTAGCATGGCCAAAGTCAGAAAATACAGCAAAGGAAGAAAAGAAATTAACCCAACTATTTTAAAACCCAAATGTAGAGTTCGTTGTTTTATATGAACCAGTTTGTCAATCACTACAAATAGTTATTGTTTGTAGTGTATTAGAGTAACATCTAGTAGTCTAAGTCAAGGACTTAACTATGACTTTTCAAAGAGGAGTAACTGCTTCAGTGTTAAATAGGTATGACAGACAAAAAGTAAGAAGGAGGAAGTCTTTGTTTTAAATATATGGAGCTACATGTTCAATAGTGTAAAATGTCTTCTGTGGAAAGGTTTATAACTTTTATGTATCTTCTCCTTTTGGTATGGTCTTAAGTAGCCATTGGCTATCTAAACAAACTCTTTAAAAAAAATATTGATGAAGATGAAATTGACGGTCCCATGAAAATTGTTTTTCTTAAACTAAATAATTCCTGGAGGAATCTGTGCATGTTTCCCTGAGTTGTCTTTTTTCCTTGTTTTCTTAACGATTAAAAACATTATTAGCTGATATAATTCACTATCTGCTGTTATTTTTACAGTCTGACAGATAGCGTATCACCCAGAAATCAGTTCATTCAGACCTCTGTTTCAATGAAGTTGGAGATTAACGCTCCCTTATTATTTTAAGCCAGGTCATAGGTACCACTCAATGTTTAAGATGATTCTTTAATTCCTATATTTTTAAAGTTGACTGTTCTTTCCATAAGATGATTACTCTAAAATTTCTACCTTCCCTTTTGTTGTGCATATCGGCTTTTTGAGATGTCTGTCATACTTGTCAAAGATGTCAGTTTCAGCTTTATGACCCATGTATGATGTTTCATGGAGTTTTTCTTTGTTGTTCACATTTGTTCCATATAATCAGTTTTCTGTATTGATTTGAAGCTTCATAGAATGTCTATACTAATAGTAGGCTTAATCAATTTAAATTTTCTTTCCAATAATGTTCTTTCTGATATTAAACTCTCTAAAATATTAAGGAAAATAGTTATATCCATGGAGAATTACTCATTCCTTCGTAGATCTTGCATGGTAATGGCATCATAAATAGCAAAGATAAACAAATTGGAACAGCTGTAGAAATCAATATTCTGTATTAGTCTTAGGCAAACACAATGTCTGTCAAAGATCTGTGGGGAGAGAGTATGCAATGTACCATTTCCTTTGGCAGAAGCATTCTATTCCTTAGTGGCCAGTGCCAGACCCCTCCAAGGTCAAGAGAGAGACTTACATTGTCCGGAATGATCTTTGCCTTAGGTCATGTGTGCAAAAACTCCCATTATACTCATGGGGTCTCAAGGAAAAAGAAGCTCCTTCTGAACTTTCTTGTGCACTCAAGGCATCTGGCTTGTAATCATAGGGAGGCATGGTGAGTGAAGTCATATGCTTTATTGGATCAACTTCTATCAGTGAGAGAGAAGACTTTGAGCCACACATTGTAATTATAGGGAAATACAGGTTAGCTTGGCGACATTGGAAGTAATGCTTTCCAGTGATGATCAAATTACAGTGAAATCAAAATTTCATTTTTCTGACCTATTGGAATATGTTGTATTAAACAAAGTAGTAAGACGCTGAAAAGCAAAAGAGCAAAATGCTGAATATTGTGCTTGAAGATAAAGGCAGCACAAAATATGGGTGTTCATGAACAATCTTTAACACAGTGTATGAGAAAAATGCTATAGTATTAAGTTCTGTGAGGAAATCTATAATGAATAATCTGCATTGATGACTAGAGTCTGATAGACATCTCAGTATCATGAAATACACCTCTGTGCCTGCCAGGGATACCCCTGGTATGACTTCTAAGTAGCACTGGTAAGAGAAAAAGAGTCATTCTTTAGATAGAGTCATTGTTGCTGTGTGTAAGGGGGTGTAAAAATTGATTAAGCTTAGCTCAATGGATTGTTTGGGGTTGCAATGATATTCTGTTCACCATTCATAGCTAAGGAAAAGCTTGCTACTTTCCATATTCTTTGGCTGTATCCTTTATTGAGACAGTGATAAAGCTCTGCTAAGTCTATGATTCACTATTATCTTAACGATAAAAGATTGCAATATTAATTAGCACCTATATTCACAAGTGTATCAAATTGATGAGGGAAGGCAATTTTTGTTAGTGTTAAAATAAACATCATGCTACAAAATTAACTAGCTTCAAGTATAGTATTACTGCTAAAACAAGATTTCTGGCTGCACATAGACTCATATCTGAACAGCACCATCTCCTGCAGCTCATAATGACCAGAACATGCTTAGCAAATGCTTTCAGTGCTCCAGTCTTGGCTCTCTCTCATCTTCACATTCTTCAGGGCCTGTGGGATTTTGGCATTTAATTTAATGTCTGTAAAAAGGCTCAAGTAGTTGACTGGATTTTTCAGTGTGCACTGTACCTTCTTGATATAGGATACCCATTCTGCTTTCTGGTAAGGAGTGGTGTTGCCTAGGGTTCACACTGATCCAAACATGACCTTAGCGTAAAGCTACTGTTTTGACTTGACTATTTCTTAAGGTTTGGATCCAGATGAAATCTTTGACTTTAGTTGAACTTTGGCTCAGTCCCTTGAAGCATTAATGTCCACTCAAGTCCATGTTTAAAGTACCTAAACCCCAACTTTGACTTTTTATCTGTAACTTTTTGTGAAGGAGTGTCCTCCACTAGCCAGGAAGGCTAACATGAAGCAGAGAAAGGGCCAATTAACTTGATAGATCACAACTGAGGACAATATGGTGGTTTAAATAACCCAGGAATGCTAATGGAACAAGGTGAAAAGGAACAAGAGGGTCTACTATAAAGCCGGGAACCTGGAGCCACTCTCTGGATATCTGAGAGGGAAGAAAGGAAACATAGGGGGAGTGGTTATAGAAAAAGCCTTAAGGAAATGGCAGTAAGGTTCAGGATGGTCCAGATCCTGGCTGCTGATTACAGGGTTCCTGAGCTAGCATCCAGAGGAGAAGGTGGGCCTGTGTTCCTCTCCTAGCCACTGAGTGACGTAGCACAGTCTGGGCAAAAGATAGGATGCAGCGTGCGCAGATGAGCAGCATAAAAGGACATTGGGATTAGAAAGAGCTAATCCCCAGAGCAACCAGGAGATGATACCCTAGTGGTGAGTGGGACTCCGTGGCATCTTTTATAACAGATAGAAAGGTTTATCTAAAGAATCAAAACCTGTCAGGGCTTTTAAAATTGCCCAGCTGGTTTTGCTTTTCATGAAAACAGCTACGTCTGCCATAGAGGTGACAACATTCTTTTTCAGTAATTTCATTTATTATGCAACTTTTTGCATGCCTTGATAACTCTCATAATTTTGCATGAACAGTGGATTCTAGCTACAGTGGTCTTGTATACATGGCACGAGTCATCAGTGTCACATCGTTTGAAGTTAACACTAAAGTATAACTTTCATCACTGATTCTTTTTGAAAAATAGTCATGTAGAACGTACAAGATCAGTTTTTATGACACATTATAGCACAAATCAGTCTGACCTTTTATAAAGCAATTTTATGCTATACACTGTGTTTTTATAGCGTTTAATATAGTATCACAACCTTTAAATCACAACAGTCTATGAAACTTTGAAAAGAAGACTACATAGCTGAGATTATTAATTTCACACATATTGGTGGAATATAAAGAATTCTTGAAATTATTAAGCAAAGAAACAGCATCAGGATGGGTATAAACTTTATTGAAATGTGCCTATTAACTTATTTATTATTTAAAAGAACAGATTCTATAATAGTATTTCACAGTAAGGTTGTCAAAAATATTTGCTTTTAAACTGACTGAATATTAAACATTTTATTACTTTTCAGTCAAACTAAATTCAGACAGGAGAAGTGTAAGTGTTGGCAATCACTTTCTTTTAATATTTGATTTTCTGTTAGAGAGAGAAATTCAGAGCAAAACATCCAGGCTTCCACATAATCTCCATAAATCTATCTAACTCGATAATTTAGGTTGATAAAAAGTTACATTGTGAATGCAACATGAAGGTTTTGTGATAATTTTTCCAGCAGTTCCACCCTGTGATGTTGTGGACTAAAGAATTTGATAGAATTGTAGAGCACCTTGAGTGCATTAGCTGTTATCCCTTAAAATTAAAAAAAACTGGAAGCTTCTGAGTAAAAGGAAAAAAAATCTTTTTGAAATTTCCAATTTAAGTTCATCTTTAAAATAAATGGATATGAAGAGTTTAAAAACCTATCTACCTCTGTGTGCCAAAGAAGCCAATTTCACAAATATTTGATCTAGTCAAGGGGGACGAAAGAAGTATTTGACTTTGAGGAATTCTCATATTTCTTGTGTAACTGTATAAATAGGTCTTGTGGGAGGCAGGAGTGCAGGTAAAAATAATCCTAGGAAAGTGGAGTAATTGCTAAGCAGCATGCTCAAGTATTTCTCTACTTTCAAGGAGAAATGTGAACTAGAACTGGATAACTTTTTTTTTCCCCTTTTCGGTCAAAAACCCTTTTTGCTGATAATTTTCATCTTGATGGAAATCGTTTGCTGACAAACATAATATTTATTTCATATAAAACAGTTATGGAATCTAAAAACACCATTTTCATGAAAAAAAAAACTTAAATTTTCACTACATATTTTGGGAAAAAACATTTTTGAAAATTTCTCATGAAAAATAGTATTATTTGTTTATTTTTTGCAGTTCTAATATAATTGTTTGAAGGCAGTAGCAATTAAATCCCTAAATATGTCAGTTTGGGGCTAATCCTAGTTCATATTATCATGTCGATAAGACAGAAGCAAACTTCTGTAATTAACAACTTGCATCCTGGGTTATTCAAAATCAATGTGACACTCAGATTTTTTTCATGCTCACTTGCAGAGATCCTTAAGGATGAGGCCAGCAGAGCAGAGGATTCTCAAGGCAATGGCATAGAAATCCTTCATTAAAACTGAAATACTATATAGATGGTTGACTTTTTAAAATATTATATATTCCAGTGCTAGAAAGCATTATGTATAATTATCTAGAAATAAATGGCTGAGGCAGTGGTTTCAAGTAGGTACTGATCAGTAGAGGGAATTTGGCAGCTCTTGACTTTCAGGTTATTTTTCCTTTGAGTACCTATTGATATTTTCAGGATTATTTGCTTGGGACTTGGTTCAACTCAATACTGTGCCTGATGTCTCAATTCTGGGGGATGTTGCTTATTTCTAGAGAGTATTTCCTGAAGAGAACTGGTTGAGTGATAGCTATTTTGGGCTGCTATGAATACTCATGCTTTCTATCTTGCAAAGGTCAATCATAGAAGTCATAGACCATGATTTTCAAAGGTGACTACTGACTTTTAGTAGCTAAAATTTTGTTCTTCAAAAGTTCACTTAAAAGGTCCTCGTTTTCAGAAAGTGCTGAGCATCTACCATTTGAAAAGGGTCTTTAAACCAACTTATTTCTTAGCTTGTAGTGTCCCAAGCTGGGCCTCATTTGTTTTTTAAAATCTTACGCATGGATTTATTTGTGTTTCTAGATATCTATTGGACTCCTAGGTACAGTGTTGGTAAAGAGGTGGTTGGAAGATCCCCCAGACAAAGAAGATCTTTAATGCCTAACAAAGTAAAATAACCACAAACAGTAAAGGTATTGTGTAAACCCAACAGTTTTGTCCTCTTATAATCTTTGACACCTGTGCTTCAACAGTACTCTAATCCAGGGAATGTATTTGAGTAGTTAAATTCAGGGCTTTTTTGGTGATGGTACTCCTGGATGCTGAGTACCAGCATCTATTTTTTTCACAGCAATGCAGTCCCACATCCTGCCACCGCTGCTGGTGGCCCCAGGTCCCTGGCTGAGTACCAGTGCTTTTTTTTTTTCCTCCAAAAGGAAGATTGGTTAAATTATTTCAATAACAAACTAATTTGTGAATAAACATAGTACACCTGCTTCCCAATTGGAGGAGAGGGATGGAGTTGGAGGAGAACAGGGCCAGATCATGAATTTTAAAAAGTTCCTACATTTTAATATTAACGATTATTTGACCCAGAAATGCATTATTTCTATTTAAGGGGCAGACACTGTGCTGAATTACTGTTTGTATTATGACTGTTTTCCTAGTAAATAGTTTTGTGTCTACCACAAGAAAAAACTGTACTTTCATTCACAGCCTGTCACATGATCAAGGTCGGGGATACACTTAATACTCTTGTCATTGACTCCATAGACTACTACTACACCACAAACCATATAGGCTGAATACTCTTCATACAAACTTTCTAGTGTTTACTAAGAAATAACAAAAGCATGGAAGGAAATCAGGGCTGGCTTGCAAATAAGTCAGGTATAAGAAAAAAGGCAAAAAATATCAATTTGCTGTTAATTCCCAATTCAAGAACTTGAGCCATCTACCAGTGAAGTCAGTGGGCAGAGCACCCTGCCATCAATGGTCATTGCATGTGACCCCTTCTTCATTTGTACTTGACATGCCCAACATCACAAGAGATGCATTTAACTAAATGTACCTCAAACATGAAGAAGCAGTCAAACGACTAATATGGTGCTTTGGGTTAAATTTTGGATCTGGCTCTCTTTGCTCGACAGAAATATAAAATTGCATATCTGTGTATTACAACTCTAATCTTTTGATGTAATGGTTTGTCTTGATTTTTGTTCCTGCTGAGCACAATTCCTAGAAAATATTTTCAAATGTTTGATGTGAAATATGGATGGTCTAAGTATTTTTATTATTAGTGTCTAGTACGGTTGATAGCTTGTTTGAATGGCTGGGGAGAGGGGAGGCTTGCTTCATTTTAGCCATCACAAAATCTCTCTGGCATAGCGTATCCTGTCCTTTTAGTAAATACTTACATTTAATGACCATGAGCAAACCTTCTCTGATCTCTGAAAGGAAATAAATAGGGATGCTTACTCAAGTATGCCTGAAGCATATCCCCATCAAACTGCTGAGATGTAATTGAAATGGGAGGGCTGGCTATTTAGTCTGCTGTGACCCTTTCAGCTCATATTTCCACTTTGTAGTGCTTTTTTCTTGAATTTTTTCAAGTCGATTTATTATAATTCATTGAGTACACCACAGGAAGCAAATTGTGACATTCATCAGCCTTACAGTATATTGTGTCAACAAGACTTCTGTTATACATGTGTGTTATCTACTGGAATTCCTTTTAGAATTTTCTTTTTCTTTATTTCACTAACATGCAGGAAAAATCAGAAAAAATTGTTTATGATCTTCAGTTAAAATATGGTGGTTATATTTATGCAACAGTTGCAAGGATGTATCCAGCACAATCAGCTAGTGTGTCAAACATACGGGCAATGGGTATATAAATTACTGTATCTTCTTCTACAGCATGGTTTTGGGGGGCAGAGAAATGGTACTAGCCGAGTCAAAGACAAGGGAGGAAAAGAGATCAGAGTACTGAATACATGCAGTGTTTCATGCATAAGACACACACACAGCTTTCAGCAGAACTGTAGGATTGTGATGACGTGTCTACCCCACAAAAGCCTTGAGCAGGTTTATGTTTACCTGGGAGGGACCAATTAATCTTAGATGATCAACCTGCAGGGAAGCCAGGGTTGGATTGCAGTTGAAGCTGGGAGAGGAGCTGGACTAGGTGTATAAAGCCAAGAATTAAGTGCAGGAATCAGGTCTGCAGTCACTTCTTAGAGGGGAAAGGAGTTAGCCAGTTACAAGTAAGAAATCCAGTGGAAGAGTAAATCCTGGGGTCCTGCCCTGGATTAGGGAATCTGGCAAAAGGCCTACAGGTGTGAACTCTCACAGGAAGTAGAGGAATCTTGTGGTAAACCCAGAGATATTGAGGTGGGATAGGAAAGAGACCAGGAAAACAGCAAGACAGTCTGAGACTGAAAAGATCTAGGCTGCTAGTCAGAGTCCCTGCGCTGAACCTGGAATAGATCTGGAGTCTCTTACCAATGACTGAGAAAGCAGCACAGGACCCTGCAGTTGAAAGAGAAGATTTTCTGAGGTGGCATGCTAACAGCTTCTTCAATGGGACTTTGTTACCCTGGAATGGGGGACTGGTTTAGTGACCTGGCTGGAGAGCCAAGTCAGAGAGAGATGTCTTGAGTCACAGGGAGAAAGGAGAGACAATCTGAGTCCCTGATGGAAGGGAGTACCAGGTGGGATGAAAGCTTATATTCAGATGCAACTGCAAGAAAGCATGTCTACAGTGAGTGGGCCCCTTCACTGGGACTAATTAGTAATCCATTATGTGCATGAGTTGATTATGGACATTATGTCAATCTTTTTTTTTTTTTCCAAAGCAGAAATAATCACTAATTAATTATGTTTATCTGCTACTTTTGAATATGCATAGATGAAAATGCATTTTGAAAAGTATAGTTTTTCAACAAAGAATACCATAAAAATAGATCAAAAAAATGTGTGCAAGTGAGATAAAATACTGCAAAGCATGAATGGACATTTGTCTGTCAGATGTTCATATATGTAGCTCCTAGTGTGTAGAGCTTTATTATGTCATGTGCTGGGAAGGCAGGCAGAGACATCTACTGTACATGGTACTGGAGAGAGTCCCTCTCTGTTGTATGTGAATGATATTCTTAACCCTTGCTATCCAAGTAAAAAGACAAAACAAACAAATAAAAACCACTTTGTAAAAGAAATTGGAATGGATTAACCATCCAGTGACCAGATTTATTAAACCCACCACACCTGATACCTTTCTTTGCAAGATCCTGAAGCAGCTGTAGAGGAAAAACAGGAGTTCTTAGTGGCTTTTCGGTGCGATTTGTTGTACCCATTCTTGGCTGTCCATGACTATATCTACACTTGTTCAAGTAAGTCGAGCAAAAGTCGACTTTAAGTCGATTTTGTTAAATCGACTTAGCATGTCTACACTGTAAATTTAGGTCGACTTAAAGTCGATCTTGCCAAATCAACTTAGAGCATCCATATTGGATGCCTAAGTCGACTTGTAGGGGCTAGGTGGACCTGGGATTGGTGCATGGTGGGAAGGAGCGCACCTCTCGGGTGCCCCCCTTCCCTGGGCACCCCTTCAAAAGTGCCAAGGAGCTCAGCATTTTCCCATTATACCAGGACACATGGGGGATGAGCAGGACAGGGACAGGGGCAGGACATAGGAGCGGGGTGGGCAGGGCTGTGTCCTGTCCTGTGGTTGGGCATGCCAGGCTCTGGCCGAGCCAGAAACCCTGGCAGGGAGGTCAGTGGAGGAGCCCTGGGGGCCCTTTAAGTCGGCTTTAATGTGTCTACACTGGCTTAAGTCAACTTAATAAAGTCGACTTATCCAGTAATTTGACTTAAAACTAGGTTTTATTAAGTCGACTTAAGGAAACTGTAGTGTAGACGCAGAGTAAATTAAGTCGACTAAAGCCTACTTAAGTCAACTTAATTTACAAGTGTAGACACACTGCCTAAGCTTATGAGTGAACTAACTTTTATAGCACCCTATTTCTCTGCTGGGTTATTGACTGTCATATGCGGTTACTGCATTCTGCCTATTGGTGGGATGTGTACTGAATATCATTGGAGTATCTGCTCCTGAGTTTGAAGAATGGAAATACAATCTCACCTTCTTCCATTGACTTGTACTCTAATATTTATGAATGGTGTGTGAGACTGGGATATAATGCAGCCATTTTACTTCCCATTTTCTTTTTATCTCAGCTTGCCCTGTGACAGAAGCATCACTGCCCAAACTGAAACCCACACATTTATAGAGCATTACTACAGTGAACACTGAAAGTACATGAGATGCTATAAACCGGCTTGAGCCCTTTGATAGGATAAAGTATTGGGTGGTAATGCTCTAGAAATACTTTACACAGTTATCTGTAAAACATGATTCCCTCCACAAGATGCTTGCCAAACAGCCGAACAAAAAAGCCAGATAAATCAGAAGGATGGGTGTTTAAATAGCTTATTATGTGTAGTAATTGTGGAAAATAATGACCAGGTGGGGTTATATGGATTAACTTTGTCTTGGACAATCAACTCCTCCTAGCTGGTTTTTAATCTTAGGACATGTTACACACACCAACCTGTAATTTTAGGATTGTGAAATATGGCCTTTTAGAAAGAAAAATCCAGATTCACTAAAACTTGAAGAGTCTGCAGTGCCCACTGAAGTAAGACTCCCATTGATGAGAGTGGTGTCTGGTTCAGACTCCATTACTTAAAATGTTTATGCAGTACCATGGTTCTTTATTCACACAAGGAGCAGCTCTCACAACAGTATTCATAGCAACAGCATTATAACATAATCCATCAACATACATCAGTGGTGGCTTGACAAGTTTGCTTCTATGTGGAGGGAAGTGTGGAATAAGCAGTCACTATTTTAAAAAAAAAAAAACAGAGTCCTGTGGCACTTTTAAAGACCAACAGATTTATTTATCGCATGAGCTTTCATGGGAGAAAATCCCACTTCATCAGACGTGACGAAGTGGGATTTTCTCCCACGAAAGTTCATGCGATAAATAAATCTGTTAGTCTTTAAAAGTGCCACAGGACTCTGTTTTTCTGCAATAGGCTAACACAACTACCCCTTTGGAACTTATTTTTTTTGAGTGCTTGTCCTCTCTGCAAAGGCTCCCACTAAAGGGGAATTGTAAAGGTGGCTTTCATAATCAGGATGGCGATACACTATACATTGGAGAGAAACCAATAAACATAGTCAAGACATCACTTCTTGTGTTGTTATGGTCTTTCCATTAATCATGTGGCTTGCACTTAAGGTTGCAACTTGATGAAAAATGAAAATCTTTTGATATAGTATTAATATTTTCTATGAAAAAAAATCTAGTGAAATTTTTAAAAGTTGACCAGTGCTACTTGAGTGAATATTTTTTCATGTTTTGAATATTTCAGGGTTTTGTGCAAATTTGTGTTTTGAGTATTTGCTCTAGCAAAAGACTAATGTATGTGCTTAACTTTAAGTAGGGCAGAAATTGGAGAAAGGTGAAGGATTCCTTTGAGGTGATGCTTATAAAAAGGTTAAATATAGTACATTGAAAAGATATAAAACTCCTGTCAGTGTTCCTTTCTACAGTGCAGTGACCATGTACTGGAAGAAATATTCTTTGGTGTTAATCTTGTTACTTGTCTTCAGAAAAGTGATACTTTATTTCTAATTGTATCTCCAGTTCCTGTCCAAATATAACTGCACCACCCATTTATGTGAAGTACAGTGAATTTCTATTATGAGGGCAAGGAGCATACATTTTTGCAGCAAGAGGGAACACAAGGGTACCAAGTTTCAAAGCCCAGGTTGCAGACTCAGGTTCCAATAGAGCTGTGCAGACATCGTGTCTTGGGCTGGAGCATGGACTTTGAAGCCTAAGGAGGGGTGTGAGCTTCAAAACCTGAGCTCCAGTCCAAACCACAACTTCTCTTCAGCTCTTTTGTGCCATCTCTTCACTCCCAGAAACCTGAATTCTTTGACCAAGGCTCAGAGACTCACTGCTGAGGGCTGTGTAGACGTACTCAAAGGCTATGTCTACACTTGCTAAAATTAGTTCGAATTAGTTAGTCCGAAGTAACTAATTCAAACTAATTTTAGTTAGTTCGAATTAGCTAAATTCGAATGAGCATGGCCACACTGGAGCATTAGTTTGAACTAAGCAAGCCCTTGCTTAGTTCAAATTAGCGATCCCCATTCATTTCAATGGCCGGTTAATTCAAACTAAGAAACTAGTTTGAATTAACATGGCCACATTGGTTAATTCGAACTAGTGAGTTCGAATTAACCCCTTAGTTCGAATACTCTATTCGAACTTATTAGTTCAAATTAAGGAAGCCCTTAATTCAAACTAACTAAAGCCTAGTGTAGCCATGGCTTTAGTTAATTCGAATTAAGCCTCCTTAATTCAAACTAACTTGCCAGTGTAGACATAGCCAAAAAGACTAGCTTATGGAAAGGGGCTTGATTGTTTGTCTTATTTGAACCTGCTTCAGTCGCCAAGTGAAAGTGACATACCTGCCTGCTACTGCAGTTGTCAACCACAGGTCTGATCATTTGCTCATGGTGCACTTATTCCTTAAGCTGCCTTAACGAGTTGCTCTTGATGAGCACATTAGTAAAAAATTGACATCTATGTTTCAATACCTAAACATAAATTTTGTCTTTTAAGAAGTAGAGCACCCCATTTCCCCATCCTGCATCCCAAGATCAATTCCCTTTTAAGACTTGTGTAACTATTCTTGATGCTGAGCAGTGGAATAGATTATATTTATTTTAGCCTTTTTTACAGTAGGTGGAGTATGTTGTTAATGACAATTTATGGAAATTTCCCAGATGAATATTTATGAATGGGAAATATGGGTGTAATGCTTCCTGCTGTGTATATTGCCACAAACATTTCTTCGAATGGATGAATTTAATTTTGCCAGGCTCAGCACAATTGAGAAATGTTTCAGGGAAATACCAAACTGCTTCTTCCATATACATATGTCCCTTTGGCATCTTATAATAAAGATTTGAAAACACATTGTTTTACTGGCAGTAAAGCAGCAATAATGTCTTAGTAGAATCAGAAAGAATAACTAAGCACCCTAAATGTCTGAAATAAAGAGATAATTGAAATTACTTTGGGTTTAGGCCTCAGCAGTTTCCTGCTTTATAATATCTCAGGTGATCATTTATACTTAATGAAATGCAATGAAACAAGAGTATATTATTGATTTAGAACGTTAAATTTAGTTTGAGTCTACCGTAGGTCTTGTTGATACACGGAACATTTATGGAAGAAACAAATTGTTTAAATTGCATCTCATTATATTCAGTGAAAAATCAATAACTCACTTGCCTAGGCCCATCCCTCAAGTTTTGCAAACAATTTTGATGGGGATGGCACATTTAAAAAAATTAAATAAAAAGCCAATTTGTAATCTGAAAGTTCCTTGTCTAGAAATCAAGTACAGCAGTGGAAGTAACCAGTGTTACCAGTCCCAAGGGTTCAAAAATCATGTCAGCTCTTTCCCAAATGTATGCGACTTTTAAGGCAACTTTTGAGATCTTTGTCTTCTGGTGCAGTCTTTAAGCAGTCTACACAACTGCTTGGAAGTCTCATTCCTAGCTTGGATAGACATATTTGTCCTAGCATGCTATTTCAACACAGTTAAACATGGCAGTGTGACTGCAGAATTATAGTCGGTGGCTCTAGCTACACACCCTAGTATGTATCTGGGGAGTTGCACAGGATTGTATGTGGGTGCAGTGTGTACAACACATAGTCAGCCTGATTTCTAAGTTTTACAAGTAATTATGCCCTCAACTATGTTTGTCTAACTCACTTGGAATGCGGAGGGAGTTGTTCATACATCCATGGGGAGAATTCCATCAGTTGTACTAATTACCTTCTGGGTCTGCTGGTGCACAAATAGTTTTTTTGGTAACATGGGCTTTATCACTATAGAGCCTCAGTCTATTTCTCTACCCTTTACCATCAATGGAAATCTTCATTTCAAATTATTAATGTACATCTCTCTCTCTGACAGTATAGTCTTCAGTATATAGAAGTTCCACATCAGCCCTATTTCTGTGCAACCTAAAAAGGGGAGTGTGGATTTCTAGTTATATATAGTTTGCAATGTGTGTGTGGGGGGGGGGGGGGGGGGGGGGGGGGGGGGGCGGGAGAGAGAGAAAATAGGAAATTTAAGTGTGCTTACTAAGGACACAAAATGTCCTGAATATGGCAACTGGGATACATATTTTTCAATCCTGAATGGCCTGTTGGGTCCCTTTGGGTATGCCTATGCAGCATTTTGCTGTGAGCCTTCCAGCCTCAGTCAGCATAGGGGATTGTGGGTCTCACCCTCATGCTCTAAAAATATCTGAGGAGGTACTACTCTGAAGTAGGAACTCTGGCTCTTAATCCTGGGAAAGAGGAAGGGATTCATAGTCTGAGCTGAAACTTCAAAGTGCTGTCTCCACAGATATTTTTAGAGCATTAGGATGAACCCAGGCTGAAAAATTTGCTCCAACTCACTGCAAAAATCTGTGTGGACATACCCAAAGATATCACAGCAATCCATTCTAATCGTTTTCATTTTTTAGAGTAATGAAACACTGGGAAATCGGAGGTTTTTTGCAGAGAGACTCTGTCCTAACAGCTGATAACTCTGGAGCTAGAGAACATGGATGTGGTGAACATTTACAGTTGAGAATATACAGTGGGTCTCAGTGAACATACAGTAAAGGAATAACAATTTAGGTTTTGTGAAGTCTGTTGCCATTTAAAAATACTAATCCTTTTATGAACTTCAATACTGGCTTTCCAGTTTATCTACCCACTTTCCATTAAACTGCAGAAACAACCCTGTAAGAACATATAGTATCAAATTCTATGATGCCATCTTTGTCATGGAATTGGATGTTGAGTCCAGTTCCCTTCGGTTCTGTTGTAATGTACATGATTCTCAGCAGAAGTTTTTTGAGGCATGTACAATTGTTCCCATGGAGATTCAAAATCTTTACTAAGATGCATAAGCAGATACTGCTTCAATATTGCTAGTACACTGTTGAAAAGATAATTATAACTATGCAATATTTTTTGTTCGTGGCTTCTATTTATTATATACTACAGTTACCTAAAGAATTTGAAGGTAGTTATGTGAAAATCAATTGCAGTTCATGTAGCCTGCAATGAATTTGATGATTTGGAAAATTAAACATTTTATGTTAATTCCCAGAAGGTTGTTTTTAAAAAAAAATGGGACATGACAGAGTTTGTCTCACTAGAACCATTTTTGACAGTAAGTTTTTCCTGCTGGCAAAAAGTGGGGCATTGGTAAAGAACTTTTAAAAAAACATTATGCCAGTTCTAGTACATGCTTGAAAAATAGGCGTCCTTAGGACCTGACTTTTGAAAGTTCAGAAGCATTGATGACACACCTGAGAGGTGTCAAATATCCTCAACTCATATTGAATTGATTGTCACATTGTAAAATGGATTCCAAATATACTGTCTTCTGGGTATACAAATCAGATAATGTTTTATATACATAATTAAATGGTGTATAAGTAATCATTTTTATGCACAAATGCCTACTGTTCAGGCAGTGAGAGTAACTGGATCAGGACTTTGCATACTTCAAAATCATTTAATGATTTTATATATGTTTCAAACAACAAAGTACTTCAAATACCTAGTGATGCGCATTGCACCCAAACAGAGAACTATGCGGGATTCTTATGAAAAAGTTAGTTAGAAAAAAACTTACTTCTTAATATTGTGGAAAACACACAAAAATTATGCAAAAGTGCCAGGCATATTTTGTGAATCTGATGCAAAAGAAAAACTTTTTTTTCTCGGTTGACCAATGGTAATTCTTTCAGGCCATTTTGCCTGGAAGTAGAATATCAATAATAGTTAAAATCCTCTGACGGACAGTCAAAGCTTAATCAAGTGAAGACATTATGGTATGTCACAAAGAAATTAGAAAAGAGCAATAAAAGAACATAAAAACTACAGATTATTTTCTATTTGTCAAACAGTGCTTTAATGTAAAGTTACATCATCAAAAGAGAATGTTTCTTATCATGTCCTGTCACAGATTGTCATTTAGTCAAATGTGTGGATGTCAAAAATGCCCAGGACTAGAACTAAGTGGATGTGTGGGTGGGGAGGAGGAAATAAGGCAAATACCTGCACGTCTTTAGAAACTGGTGTTTATCAAGTTTTAATTAAGGATAGTATTTGGCCTTAGAATCCAAATTTATCTGAACACCCAGTTTTCTTTTATCTCTTCAATCTTTTTGCTGAAAAGCAGATTCTTTTAAATCCATTTATAGTTTCCCACATTCTTCCCTTCCCCACAAATAGCTGATGTGTCATATTACAATGAGTCATTTTGTAGGGTTGTCAGTGTTAAGGAATTACAGCCCACAGTTTGGGTGAGCAGTGGAAAGAAAAATACTAAAATTCTTCCACTGAGGATAAGACAATGGTTGCTAGAGGTTTTCCCCACCCCTGAATTTATCTCAGCCAGCATAATGTTTTAAAGGAGACTCAGGTATTCCACCATACTAGACAATCTACCTTTGCAATTAAAGGTGTGGGTGTTGGGAGGAGGGCAATTCATCTTCTTCCTCAAGCAAGACAAAGAGCCACTTATTATGCAGTGAGGGCATAGTCTTGAAAGCACAATCAAGAAATGTTATAAATTGATGATTTGGGGAAAAGAAGCATTATATATAATTCTTCTTTAGCAGGGAGATTTAATTCTGTTTCTCTTTGTGTTTAATCTTGAAAAAAATGTATACACTGGTTACCAACAATTGCAGGCACATAATGGCTAAGAGGAGAAAAGGTTACATTTTGAGTACAGATGTGACAATTAACCAATACTGAATTTATTTCTGAATTTAGCCTCTCTATGACAGTACTTAGGTCATTCAGAAAGGGACACTAAAATAAGTTTTCTGATACTGTTACATATTTGAGTGTCAAATTTGACTAGAATAAGAAATTTTGCTATAGTAACTATTGCAGAACAATATCCACACTACATAAATATAATTGCAACTTTCTCTTTTAGGTAATGGAATCCGTATAGTGGAATTAGAGAGGAAGAACAAACCAACCTGAAACATGGTGTATATAAACAATGCAATAAAAAACTAGCAGACATATAAAGTGTTGGTTGGTATGAATTTGTATATGATTGTGTTATACACAAACAGGGAATAGTTCACCATTTGGAATTAAATGACTTTTTGTATCATATAGTCTATTAAACGAAGATTGTTTTAATATGTGGAGAACAGGAAAGATGTCCTTTTAGTAGACACATGAGGATGGGACTTGGGAGGTATGAACTTGACATTCTGGATCTGTCAGGTGATCTTGATCAAATCACTTTGTCCTATGCCTGTCTCCTCATAGTAAAATGCAGGTGATGATATTAATCTACTTGTAGTTGCTGAAACATAGCACTATGAACCTACATGCAGTGACTGACGTTAGATTAGAGTGATGAGGACAATAGAACTATCTAAGATAAAAAAGAACAAAGCAGTTTAATCCAATGGAAGAATCAATGGAATCATGAAATGTTCCACAACATATCACATCCATGTTGCCAGCAATCCCCACAGGATATGCTCTGATGTAGCTTTAGCTATATACTAGAATTTTGACCTGTAGTTCCTAGACCAAATTCTTGATTAATTTTCTAGGAGTCACAAAGCAAACTCAGTATCTGACAAACACAACCACTAAACCCTAGTGATTTCCTTTTCATTCACTTTCATTAGCTTTTCCAAACTTTATTTCTCTTAAATATGTACCAGTATGTAGTTTGCTTTTCATTGAATCAGTGAGTGTAGTTTCAGGTTTTACAATCTATCCTGGAGGCAGGCCCTGTTCAGGAGAGGCTTTATAAAATGAGAGCTCATTACCTGTACTATCTCATAACAAACTGTGGTTGCTATGTAATAAGCTTGGTTACTGCACAGTAAAGTAAAAATTCCCATCATGCCAATAACCTTTCAAATGAAAAGGACAGTAATATGATGAACTAAAATGAAAGGCTACCTTCAGTGGAAGCTACCAGATAAATATTTGAATATAGGAAGTTCAGCCACTAAATTAGACATAAATCTTGCACATCCTTATGAATGCCTAGGAATTCTAGCAGCACTGAAATCACAGTTACAGCTGTAGCATCCAACCTTTTGAGCCTGTGGGCCTAACATGTTAGTTCAGAAAGGTCAAGCGGCCATAATCAATAGTCTAGGGTATATGGCTTGCTGCCATTCATGCAGTGCAAAAGAAACAGAAATCACATGTAATTTCACTGTTGGGATTCCTATGTGGTCAGGGATTCTCCTCTAGGCATATAGCCAGCTTCAACATCTTCCCATGGTGGCCCTTAGCACAAAGGGAGCAAGAATATTTGGAGGTTGGTGCACTCTGGCAAGGGTGACGAGATAGCAAGTGTGAAAAATCAGGCTGGGGGTGACTCATAGACTTTAAGGTCAGAAGGGACTAGTACGATCATCTAGTCTGACCTCCTGCAAAATGCAGGCCTCAAGACCTCACCCACCCACTTCTGCAATAGGCCACCAACCTATGACTGAGTTATTTACCTCCTTAAATCATGATTTAAGGACTTAAGATACAGAGAATTCACCGGTAGGTGAACCATGCCCTGTGCTACAGAGGAAGGCGAAAACCCCCCAGAGCCCAGGCCAATCACCCCTGGGGGAAAATTCCTTCCCGACCCCAAATATGGCGATCAGTTAAACCCTGAGCACGTGGGCAAGTCTCAACAGCCAGTTATCCAAGAAACAATTCTCTGTAATAACTCAGAACCAACCCCACGTACTCTCCCCTCTTAGGCCACTTGTAAATCCACCACATGGGTGGTAATAGGCTCCTATATAACAAAAAGCTGCAAATATTGGGCCTGCCCTTATAAAACTGGGACATCTGGTCATCCGAATTCTGGCTATCCTCTGATGGTATAAGATTCCCCAGGGATGGCCACCAGCTTTAGCCAACATCAGGATTGGAGTAGAGAACTGGGGAGCCAGTTTGTTGTCTGGTCTCAGTCCCTTCTTGTGAAGGAAGAGAATTACATTTTTGTTGAGCATTTCACCCAAACTGCAGCAGTTGAGCACCTATCCTTGTCTCCCTCTAGCATAACAAGAAAGCAAGCCAGGTAGCAGCCAGACCTTCATTTCAGCATAATTTCTTGCAAGTCAGCAGGTCACCAGAAACGGATCTCTTGTTCAGTTGCACCAGGAAAGTGGCAGGAGGAAGTGCTCCTGGCTCACATGAGAGCTGCTTGTGTGGATGCATCTGAGAGATAGCCTTTAAATTCACAACTGAATACAAATGTTCTTAAAGTTGAATACAATTGTCCTTAGGTTGGACACTCCTGACTGAGAAGTTTCCACCGCATAACTGGAACTCTGAGTGCTCTGCACTTCTCAACCAACCATATATATAAAATTTAAAATCAAATACTTAGCCACACATATAATTGTCCATACATCATTAACAGCTAATTCCTCATTTTACAATTGTACCCAGAATCAAGCCTCCAACCTCTGTTCTTTAACTTACCACCTCCCTTGCTGGCCCAAGAAAAAAGACTTGGATTCTCCACTCTTCAGGTTCTTTTGACCAAGCCTGCTGACACTGGAATGTATTCCTGGGGGCTAATATAGTATGTTCAGGAACAGGGCCTCATTGTGTGGGACATGGACTCAGCCCCAAACAGTTCAAATTTGAATGTGCATCACAATACCTTGTCAGTATTTCACATGAGAGAGACTTTTCATTGGGGGAAGCTGGAGTTTTGACTCTGAGTCTGATGCCAGCAAGATGGGGTTTGTATAGTATAGTGGAAACTGCCATGCTGAATGTACTAGTTCTGAGGAATTTGAGGTGTGTTACAGCATGGAAGATTCTGGTCAGAAGTCCTTATATAGTTGTACATTGAACAAGCTGTGCTTTTTCAAGTAGCCTCCCATTTGCTCATCCTGATGATCGCTTGTAAAATATTCAGCAAATATTGCATTAATTGGCCTGTGGCTTTCCAATGCCAGTCAGTCTTCTATAAATCAGAGCCTTGTGCTTAAATTATGGCTCTTCAGAGAACATTTCTCCTCCACTCTATAATAATGTTTGAAAACTCGATAAATCAAACTTTGAGTTTATCCCCAGTTTTTTGGAGTGTCTTACCCATGTCAGTCATCACCTCCTTCAATATCCAAAATAGTCAGATCTCTTGATTAACTTAGTGCTTCACTTTTTAGCTATCTAGATTGCATGTATGTGTCAGGGAAGTATGCACGAGTGACATGGTATTTTGATCATATTAAGAATTCTGACTCATGACATTTAGAGTTGTCTTTTAATATTTTTTTCATAATTTCTCCAGATTTATTTCACTCCTTTTTCTGTTCTACCAGATGCAGAGAGTAAGCAATGAAATCTTTACATGGCCTCTTGCTTCCACGTTTGCTTTGCAGTGTTCAGCTTACTGCTGCCAATGTACACAGCAGAACAGGCTGGTTAGAACCATAGCAACGCTGTAGCAGAGTGGCTAACGGATAGTCATTCTATGTACCTAAATGCTCTCATGTTTGGTTTTTGCAATACCCATTACTGCATTGCATTGTAATACTACTTTACACATGTAATCAGCTATGTAATTGTCATAATTGATTTTAACACATATCACCTCCTGGTTGTGAGTTATTATGGTTACTTTAAAACAAACTGCCCAATCACTGCACACTTCTGTCTCAATTGACTAGTGGCCATCAGAGTGCCTGAGCTGTGCGCTTAAATTTTCTGTGGAATGCCTGTGCCTTCTGCCTCGGCATAGGAGTGAGGATACGCAGGTAGAATTTGGCTCTTCTGGAAGCCTTTTTGTGAGGATGAAAAAAATACTCTTACTAAGTGATGGTTACCATGAAGTGACGTTGTTTAAAAAAGGTAGTAAATCTGCAGCGTCCACCTACAACTCTGAATCATTGGCACCATCTTGGCTTTGGTACTGGAATCGCTTCCCTTGAGCCTATTATTCAAATAGTCTTTTGTGATAGATAACAAAGCTTTTAAAAGTAGCTGCAGAGGCACTTGAGTACGAATAACAAACAGAGTCCTGTGGCACTTCTAAAGACTAACAGATTTATTTATCGCATGAGCTTTCATGGAAGAAAATCATCAGATGCTTTGAAGCTCCTGCGATAAATAAATCTGTTAGTCTTTAAAAGTGCCACAGGACTCTTTGTTTTTCTGCAATAGACTAACACAGCTACCCCTCTGGAACTTGAGTAGGAATGAATCCAAAATGAGTCCCAGTTTAATTCTTTGCTGAGGACCCTGCAATAATCCTGTGGTGAGGTGTGCTCTTCAAATGACTGCACAGGACCTGCATTTAATAGCCTTTTGCCTCAGAATTAGTTGCCATTCCATATGTTTGTATTTTACAGTACAGATGTCTATAGATATTTTTTGCTTTTGTTATAAAATAGTGCCTTTCTTGGCTACTTCTTTACCTCCCTCGTCAATCATACATTGTTCTTGGGATACTAAATTCATGTAAATTAATGTTCCTTTTCCTTAACTTCAGCACTTACACTAAAACTCTATTTTGTAATTAAAGTCAGTTATTCAACTTTCTAGTTGCTCATTGTTAGTTACTCATGCAGTGTTTGAGGATGAAACTTAATTTCAGTTCTATACTCATAAATCCCCACTGACATCTATATAATGGGATGTATATAATGGAGATCTAAATCTGACTCTTTTCCCTTTCCAGCCATGCTTGTGTAACCTCACCATACTTTTGAATATTACTCTCTTTAACTCTTTAACTCCCATTTTTTAAAGCTGCTATTTCTCTCTCCAGTAAGTTTGATTTTTTTCCCCTCATATTGGTTTCATGTAAAACTCTCACATTGTGACTCCCTTGTGTCTTTTACTGGAAATCAATTTTCCTCAACATGGATTAGATGGTGCACATAATGTTGTAGTCCAGCAAAATATTTACTTAGCCATCAGTCATGACTGACTGTCTTTTGAGCAATAAAATCTCAGCATGTGTACAGAATTTCTAGTGGGAAAATAGATAAGTCTTGCTGTGCAAATAGATCATCACATAGGATGGTGTATGGGGATATTTTCTATTCTTTTTGTCAGCTCAAAGGTATTTAGTTACATACTTTAATCAAGTAATACTATCTTGATTTAAGTCTAAATATCCAAATGAAAGAGAAAGCTACAGTCAAAGAGGAAATTTCAGAATTCGGATCACAATGGAATTACACTCACTTGAAATGAGTCTTATTAATTATTTTGTCATTATTAGAGAAGAATTTAGGCCCAGAAAACGTTAAGCATCTGCAGAGAGGGTTGGCTGAATATGTATATCTATAGTATTGAAATGATAATTCTATTTAACTTATTTAATAGAAGTTATAGGATGAGTTAAGAATCATGTGAGATTATAAAATGAGAACACTCCCTATATTAGGGACGGACACACACATGTAGGGTGCGTCTACACTTACAAATTAAGTCGACTAAAGCTTGCTCAAGTCGACTTAACTTACTCTGCATAAGTTTAGACATAGCCACAGAGAGAGAGAGAGAGAGAGAGAGAGAGAGAGCATGAATTCAGGTCTTTTTGAAAGCTGCAAAGGCATATGCTCATAGTCAGCCAGTGCCCAGATAGCTTGCAAAACTAAGATCTACTTTCCCAGAACATAGGCAGTCAATAGAAGTCCAAGTTATTGATAGAAAAACAAAGACAGGAAGACAAAGAGGGAATAAAAAGATAGAAAAACAGAAGAACCACTATGTATTGGCTATTTCTAAAAACATTAGGGAGTAATTAGCAAAACTTTACAAGTGGCCATTTCATGCATCTGATGAAGTGGGATTGTGCCCATGAAAGTTTGTGACAAATAAATGTGTTGGTCTTTAAAAGTGCAACAGGACTCCTTTTTTGTTTTGCTGAAATCGACAAACATGGCTACCTCTCTGGAATTTGTGAGAATGGTGAGTTTTGTAGAAGTGGGGAACATTTTTTTATAAAGGGGATGTTCAGCTTTTTTGTGATACAGTGTTCTATGTAGAAGCCCTAAATAGGGAGTGTTCTCCATTTATAAGCTCAGATGATTCTTAACTCAACCCATAACTTTTATTAAACAAGTTAAACAGAATTATCGTTTCAATAATATTAGCAGTCTATAGAAATTGGTTAAGCAGAAGTAAATGACGACCCTGAGTGGCCAGACTTTTCCAAGTCAGGCCAGAACTCTTGACAATTACAGTAAGAAACTCTTGTCTTGTCTCTCCCTCTTTTTGTTCCCTCTTTCTCTTCCAGTCTCTTCCAGTAACTCTCATTGGCTTTTATTGAATCTCTCCTCAAAATATGTCCAATAATTGATTGTATTACCCTTTTATCCCTCAACTAAATGCTCAAATCTCTCATCCCTTCTCAGATTTTTTTATGAAATTCAATCTGCATCAATTACAGTAATGTATTTGAATTGTCTGTTTTGAAAATATGATAAACCCTGACCCTTCTGTTTCCAGATGTTCACAAGTTTTCCTTTTGGGGATGGAATTTTAAGTGTTGAAGTTGAAATTTTTTGTGAACGTGCAAAATAATTGCAGCTAGATAGCATATAAACAGATGCTATGCAAAAAACATTTCCCAACACTTCTCTGCCTCAACCTACCATTTCAAATATTGACCTGAAGGAGAGCTCTGTGGATCTTGAAAGCTTGTCTCTTCCACCATCAGAAGTTGGTCTATTAAAAGATATTACCTCAGCTACCTAGTGTCTCTTGTCTCCTGGGACTCACAAATGCTGCGATAACATTGCAAATTCCAAATACTGTCAGTCATCTTACCAAGCTGTTTAGTCTTTTCAGTATGGACAAAAGCCTGCTGCCGATCATATTACAATCAACAAACTCTTCTGCCTTGTGCTCTGTATGATGATGACTACAATCAGTGTCTCATTGCACCCTGTCTCTGGCATTTTTGTCAGTCAATGAGGCTAAACGGCATCAGAGCAAGCCCAATTTTCATTCATCATGTTACTCTGATTTCTCCATATTCAAGGTTTGCATTGTGAAATAATGTAAATCATTCCTCTAGTGTATTGTTATATTTTGAAGTGTTATAGTCAAACAACGATGAAAAATGAAATGTTAATTTTCTGTCTAAAATACATACCTTTTATGCCTCACAAGCAGGCTGGATGCATTCTAAAGCATATTTTCCGATAATTTTATGCAACACAAGAAACACTGCAATATTACGTGAATATTAACACAAAAATGCTTGCTTTTTTCAAATGAGGTTACCAACTTTGAGGCTTTGCTAACACAAAATGTGATTTGTAAATCACCATTAACTTTTATTTGAGAAGATAAAAGATCTGAGACACCTGGATTCAATTCCCTCTCTACCCAAGGGGGAGAGGATTTATACAGGGGTTTCCTTCCTCTCAGGGGAGTGTACTAATATAGAACTGGGGGATATTCTGATGTGGGTGCTGTCTATTTCTCCTCTTGAAGGTGTTTCAGTTTGGGTAGCTAAACAAACAGTAATTGGAGCAGCAGGACTGCACCTTTTGGTCTTCCACCTCCCAACAGGATGGCTATAGAGTCCATTCTCTTTGGCTCAATGACTCTTTAAATATTTCCATTAGGCTGGGGAAAGAGAATGAGTCTATAGTCTAGTGGTGAGAGCCTCTCCTGAGTGGTGGGAAAGCCTTGTTTTAATCTTTTATCCCACCTTCTCTTAAAGGTCAGAATTGAACCTGGGTCTCCCACATCCCAGGAAAGTGTGATTGGGTGGCACCACCCCCTGCATTCGTTGTATTGGGCGTCCAGTCAACTAACGATGGCTTTGTGAAGCCATGATGTGTTCCTGTGATTTTTTTTTTCTAGGAGCCTAAAAGTTAGGCATTGCAACATTTAGCATTACAACACCTAAGTGCCTTGGTGAATCTGGCCTATATGATTTTTCTGAAAGTATTTATAGATCTAATTCTAAATTGTTTAGAAAAAGACCATGCCTTCTAGTATGTCTATACCATGCCTAGCACAATGGAACCCCGATGGGACCCACTAAAGTAAATAGGAGTTTTGCCACTGATTGCAGTGGGCGCAAAAGCAGGCCCCTTTGTGTTCACAGGGTTTTTTTTGTTTTCTCCACCTCCAAAAAAGCTACACACAGTTTGGGATGAAATAACTGTTCAGCTTTCTTTGTTGCTACATTTATTTAACCGGTAGAGATGTACAGCTCCTAGTACCTGAAGCTTTGCTTCAGGATACATCTGTATTGTTACAGATTTGTGTCCTGATCTTTAGGGTACAGTTTGGGGGTGGGTGGGTGAGGAAACACCTTCAGAATGTGTTATCAAGTGTCCTTGGAGATTTAGCAGTAGTTAGGATACTGCTTTCATTTTATTAAGAAAAGAGGAAATATAGGAGTATCTTCATTACAATTCTCAAGCCCTGGTGCAGTCTGCTGAATATCGGATGGCTTCATTTGAAAATCTGAATGTTTATTGGATTGACGTTGTTGTTAAAGCAAATGATTGCAGCTACTCAGCTATAATTAAAAAAAAATATGGTTAAAACCCTTCTGGCACCATCCTCAGATGACCGAGGGTGGATCAGGATCTCTTACATAAGATGCCAGGAGTTACTGTGAAATATTTTAAGATGAATATTTATATAAGTAACAGCCAACATTTATTTTCCATAGCATATGATCTTTAACCATTTATATTAAATGCCTTTTCTCTGTAAACTGACCACATACAAACTGGTCCCGGAGGATTGGAAAAAGGCAAATATAGTACCTATCTTTAAGAAAGGGAAAAAGGAGGATCCGGGGAACTACAGACCGGTCAGCCTCACCTCAATCCCTGGGAAAATCATGGAGCAGGTCCTCAAGGAATCCATCCTGAAACACTTGGAGGAAAATAGAGTGATCAGGAACAGTCAACATGGATTCACCAAGGGCAAATCGTGACTGACCAACCTGATTTCCTTCTATGATGAGATGACTGGATTTGTGGATGCGGGAAGAGCTGTTGACATGATATACCTTGACTTTAGCAAGGCTTTTGATACGGTTTCCCACAGCATTCTCGTCAGCAAGTTAAGGAAGTATGGGTTGGACGAGTGGACCGTAAGGTGGATCGAAAACTGGTTAGATCAACGGGCTCAGCAGGTAGGAATCAATGGCTCGATGTCTGGTTGGCAACCGGTAACGAGTGGAGTGCCCCAGGGGTCGGTCCTGGGGCCAGTTCTATTCAACATCTTCATTAATGATCTTGATGATGGAATAGACTGCGTGCTTAGTAAGTTTGCGGATGACACCAAGTTGGGGGGAATGGTAGATACTCTGGAGGGCAGGGACAGGATCCAGAGAGACTTGGACAAATTGGAACACTGGGCTGAAAGAAACCTCATGAGGTTCAACAAAGACAAGTGCAAAGTCCTGCACTTAGGACGGAAAAATCCCATGCACTGCTACAGGCTGGGGACCGATCAGCTAAGTAGCAGCGCTGTAGAAAAGGACCTGGGAGTTATGGTGGACGGGAAGATGAATATGAGCCAACAGTGTGCCCTTGTTGCCAAAAAGGCCAATGGCATATTAGGCTGCATCAGTAGGAGTATTGCCAGCAGATCGAGGGATGTGATAATTCCCCTCTATTCGACACTGGTCAGGCCGCATCTGGAGTACTGTGTCCAGTTTTGGGCTCCCCACTACAGAAAGGATGTGGACAAATTAGAAAGAGTCCAGTGGAGGGCAACAAAAATGATTAGGGGGCTGGGGCACATGACTTATGAGGAGAGACTGAAGGAACTAGGCTTATTTAGTCTACAGAAGAGAAGACTGAGGGGAGATTTGATAGCAACCTTCAACTACTTGAAGGGTTGCTCCAAAGAGGAGGGAGCTAGGATGTTCTCGAGGGTAACAGAGGACAGAACAAGGAGCAATGGTTTCAAATTACAGCTGGGGAGGTCAAGGTTGGATATTAGGAAAAACTTTCTCACTAGGAGGGTGGTGAAGCATTGGAATGGGCTATCTAGGGAGGTGGTAGAATCTTCATCTTTGGAGATTTTTAAGGCTTGGTTAGACAAAACCCTGGCTGGGATAATTTAGGTGGAGTGGTCCTGCTTTTTAGCAGGGGGTTGGACTAGATGACCTTGTGAGGTCCCTTCCAACCCTATGATTCTATGATTCTATAATATGACTGCAGGCAAAATGTTTTAGCACAGAACACAAATAAATTAATTTAATGTTTTAAGATGGTTCTGAGGAGCAATTTATTATTTACCCATTAGGGAGTCTTGTTGGTCTTCTCTAACAAACGGCAAATCTAATTTTCTTTAAAAACAAATTAATTATTCCTCCTAGCCAAAAAGGACTACATCATTAACCCCAAAGGAATGCTAATAAACAAATATAATTTAAAAGCTTTATTAAGTTCAATTAATTGGTTGTAACAGTCTAATTTTGTCATGCTTTGGTAGCCATTGTATTGTAAGTAATTTTGATGATCTCCAATTCAGTTGAGCAAATAAGCCTGCATACTAAAGCAAAAAATGAGTTGTCTTGATAATTACAAAAATCATTGGCCTGTTTGGTATTTGTGATAAATGGGTTAATTAGCCTTTCTTTTATTGCATTGAGAGTTTCACTGCAGCAGAACAATGATAATTTATTTTTACTCTGAACTAATATATTCAAATTTTAACTTTTTGATTGTTGAGGATAAATTTCTTAAAGCAACTAGACTCAACACTAGATAAACGCTATTGTGAGTAGCTAGTTACAATTGGATTTTTTTTGGTTAAGATGTTATGCTTTCTGTATTTTAGCAACAATTAATAAGAAGATGTGCTTCATAGAACTCATATTATTCTGCTGATCTTTGCCCCAACATCACAGGAATTTCTGTACAAGATCAGACCAGTGGTCCATCTAATTAGCCACTGTGGAAAACAGGATACTTAGTACTATGTGTTTCAGGGGAAAGAACAGGATCATCATGCAGTATCTTGCCCTTATAGTGATTTTTTTCTATCCTCCTGAAGTTAGTGGCTGACCTAAACTCCAAAGCACAATGCCCTATATAGTTGTTTTAAAATCTAATGGAACTATGAATGATTTAACACATTTAAGTACCTCCTCTGTTTAAAAAAAAAATTGTTACATTTCTAGTCCCCATCGTGAGACAATGAGTTCCACTGGCTAATTTTGCTTTATAGTCAGTTGACCTTTCCCACTGGGAAATACTTTGTTTTCAATTACTTTAGAATACCTCCACCCCCTTGTTCGTCTTTCAACTACATGGTTGTACCCAACTTGCCTGATCTGAATCATCCATTAGGTTCTCAGTCATTCTCAGTCATACAGTCTTAGTTTTTATATTTTCTCCTTCTGAGTATTTTCATGCCTTTAACAATTCATTGCCTATCTCCATACCCACTCTTTTACTATCCTATTCATTTTGAGATAGAATAGTTGGACTGGAACATGTTTAATGTCAGGATTCACCATTGATTTGTAAGATAGGATAATATTTATGAATCTGATTCTTAATAATTGTCTTTGGATGCATTTAAATTAGTGGCTGATCATCATGTCTGCTCTTGCTCTTGATCACATAATTGCCAAAAACTGACAATGAGATAAGACTGCAAGTGATAGATGCAAACTGAATAGTCAGTCAGATCATGTTAAGGACCTAGCTAAACACTGAACCAATTGGAACTCCATCTTCAAGGACACTGCATCCTTTTGATGTTGATTATATTTGCAGTATTTTCTGTTTCTTCACTCATCAAAACTTTGTTAATGGCCAGTTTTGTGCACTAAGCAGTTAGTTTCCTTGAGAAGTCCATAGTGAAATCCAGATCTCTTTATTATGAATACAATAGTTAATTTAGATCCTCACTGTATGAATGAATAGTTCACATTATACCTTCCAATGTGCTTTATCTTTCATCTAACAAGACTAAATTTTATCTGTCATTATGTTGCTGTAGATCTCCACAGCACTGGACCCACCAGATAAGTGCCTCCTGGTGATGGTACAGGAAATAGCTCAAGTAGTGCACAATCTGGGGGTCGGTGCTTAGTCTCTCTTCATGACTAGATCTCAACCCTTTGACTGAGTCCTCTCCAAGTCCACCTCTTCTGGGGTTTACTCCAGTCCAGCCCAGCCCACTCTCTATCAGTGGCAGCCACTACTGTCCCTTCACCTTTCAATTGGGGTCAGTTGCAGGACCTCAGGTCTCTGGCCGAGCCCCCAGTTCCCACCCTTTGGGGTATAGTCCTGTTCCAGCTGGCCCATTTGTATCAGCAGGCCCCACTCTGTACCACTACCTGCAGTTCCCCACCTGCTGGTGGTCTGGGGGAGACATGAGGGACCCGGGCCTGCCCACTTCTTTAGGCCCAGCTCAGGGACTCTATGTGGTCTCTTGAGCTCTGCCTCACCCTCTTGCTCTTCTTCAGCCTGTGTCCATGAGGTTCTCTGGGCCATACACATCTCCCCCAGCTACCAGCAGTCTTTGTCTCAAGGCTGGGGCTTGGCAGTACCCCTGGGAAATGTCAAGGGTCCTGTGTCCCACAGCCCCACTCAGCACAACCTGCTCTCTCCCAGGTCTGAGGCAAACTGCCCAGCTGAGGAGCTACAGCCCTGCCTTTATCCTGACCCCTCAGCTCTGATTGGCCCTGCAGCTCTCTGCTCCCATTGGTCTGGCATTCCCAGCAGAGCTTTTAACTCCTTCCTGGCTGAAATGGGGAAACTATCCAGCTACAGTTGCCTATTCACTTAACTTCATTAGGTCTCGCTGAAGTTCCTCAAAACTTTCTCTATTCATCCCTAAAATAAATCAATGACAGCTGTAAATTTTCCCACCTCACTGTTCATCCTTTTCTGCATTATGAAAGGTTATATAAAAACAATAGTCTTAGTACAGAACTTTAGGGGCACCCCAATTAATTTTTTTAAAGATAAAAATTGACCTTTTCTTCCAACTCTGTTTTAGCCAGTTTCTAATCCATACAAGTATTTTGCCTTTCAGTCCAGACTGTTCAGAATATCTAGTGACTGTTGTAAGGGACTTAATGAAAGACTTTTTTGTAAATTCCAATATATTATGGCCGGCATCAGTGGGTGATTCTCTTATATATTTTTCCATGCTATTTTTTTGTGTATGATATCAGTCTTGGGAGGATATACTCTGGTGTTTGTTTTGCTACTTATAAAGGAGTCTGTGTAAAAGTGGTAGTCTTAGGAGAAAAAGCTGTGTAAGGAGCTGGAGTGGTTGCTTTTTGCCATGGTTTTTGTTGACAGTTACTTCTTGATACATAGTTGCTTCTTGGGTGTAGAGTTGTTCGTGATCACCACTATTCCAGGAATACAAAAACGGAGTCCTATGGCACTTTTAAAAACTAACAATTTATTTATCGCATGAGCTTTCATGAGCACTATCCTACTTCATCAGATGCATGAAATGGAAAATATAGCATGTTAACTCTTAAAATATAGATACAGAGAAGAGTAGATCACAAGGTTAATTGAAACATATCCAGAAGGATAGAGTGCTAGCCTGTCTCTGGAAAGTAAACAAGCTGTTTTGATTTAAACAGTGTGTGAGAGGGAGGCAAGAGCTGAAAAGAGTAATTAAGTTTATGGGCTTGCTTACACAGAGACATCCAGAAAAATTAATCTGAGTTAACTAAGGATGTGCATTTGAAGTGAATTTGTTTAACTGCATTAGATGACTGTGTGTATGTTGCTGTTCAAAATCCGTGATCTTAGTTTGGTTTATATTAATTCATTTTGAAAGTAAATTAAACAAATCTGAATATAAGCCACTTTAATTTTGAATTAGTGTTCATAGAGAGTTTTAATGCAGTTAACTAATCCTTCAAAGTTAATTTTTTAATTAATTTGGATTAGCCCTTTCCTTGTTGTTCCATGTACATAAGACTTTTATGTGTAAATAACAAACCCCAATTCCATCAATAATTTATCTTCCTTTGGGAAGTAGATCTGCAAGGCCCTGAACATCTATTACCATTCAGCAATGGAATGATGCTAGCATGCTGGGAGGAAAACAAAAAGTTAACTTTTTATGCTTTAATCTGCTTTTTTGTGGACAAACTCCAAGAAATCTAGTAAATTTTAGCAGGCCCTAGTTTTTCTTTAGAGATTGTGCTTGGTTGTCACCAATATGCCATTTATTACTATTTTTAGGTGGATAGCTCTATTTAAGTATCAATCCCACCAATGCATCTGGTTCAAAAAGTAAAGTGATCTGTAACTGCCAGGATTATACATAGTGCCTTCTTAAAATACCAATGCAGCATGAGCTACTCTCCAATCAATCAGTTTAATATTTTATTTTAATGAGGTTCCATATCTATGGAGTATCTCAGCTACTTGACTCTCAAGTTTCCTTGTGTGTGTGCTATCCATTGCTGGTGAGCATTTTGTTTTGTTTTGTTTTTTAGGTTATCAATTTGCAGGACTTTAATCTCAGATCAGAAAGAGTTTCTTAAGAAGTTTATGGGAGGAGCAGACATGATGATTGGCTACTAATGCAAATGTGTCCAAAGGTATTTGGTATGGTAGAAGATCTTGAAAACAGAAGGCATAGATACAATATTACCAATGTCAGCTGTTCAAAACAAAGGAGTCAGACTCCGGAATATCATGAGATTGGTTTAAAAATCAAAAGATTTTGAATTAATAATACCCGGCTATTTTTCTACAACTTTCTGGTGATTTAGGTTTGGAATAGCCTTCCAAAAAGAAGAGTGAGAGCAAAAAAACCTAGC
Source organism: Pelusios castaneus (assembly GCA_007922175.1). Taxonomy (NCBI): domain Eukaryota; kingdom Metazoa; phylum Chordata; order Testudines; family Pelomedusidae; genus Pelusios; species Pelusios castaneus. Next base: position 4,730,937 of record ML685808.1, read on the forward strand.
TGGTTTCCAAATTGAGCTTGATAAATTTATGGAGGAGATGGTATAGTGGAACAGCCTAGTTTAGCAATTGACTGATTTTTGGCTCCTGGTGGTAGATATGTCAATAGACTGTTATGAGTTATTAGAGAGTATTCTTTCTGGGTGTCTGGCTGGTGAGTCTTGCCTATGTGATCAGGGTTTGCCGTATTTGAGGTTGAATGGGAATTTTCCCCCAGCGGAGATTATCAAATGCTCTGGGGGCACGGGTTGCCTTCCTCTGTAGCATGGGGCAAGACTCAATTGCTGGTGGATTCTCTGTACCTTGAAGTCTTTAAATCATGATTTGAGGACTTTAATAAATCAGTCATAGGTTAGAGGCTTATGGCAGGAGTGGGTTGGTGAGACTCTGTAGCCTGTGTGTTCAGGTCAGATTAGATTATCCTATTGGTCACTTTTGACCTTAGGGTCTGTGAATCTACACTGATGTTGTGTTTTCCAGACTTTCTTCACAAACCTGAAGTCTAGCAATTTGCTTTATAAAATGAAAACTGAGATTCTCATGATTACAGGATATGGGCCTTTAAAAAATAAAAAAAAAAATCACCAGATACTATGAGATTCTCAGTGAAGTCAGAAAAATTAGCAACAGTATGGCTGGCCTATGTTTACTTGCAACTCTCAGGACTGTATCATATAGATACAACTTCTGGGTGTAAAAAATGTTTGTGTTTTCTGTTCTGGTAAGCAGCATAAGTGATTTACCCCAAATTAGGCCACAATATAGTAAATCTCTTAAATATGTGGTATAGAGTGTGGGGTTGCTCTGAAATAATGTTAGGAATGTAATCTAGCTATTAAGATATAAGATATTAAGCTATCTTGGGCTTCCTAAGATATGTAAACATATTGGATCAGTTTAGTAAAGGGTGTGGAAAGAGCAAGCAAAAAACAAAACAATAACCAGAGGTAAGACACTTGAATGAGCAACGTCGAAGAAGTATCGGGTGCAATGATTGGGTCATTAAGTGTAAAAAGGCCATTCCTAGGTGACAGCTAGCTTGCTAATATCGAGGGCCTAAGTTCAAAGGAGGCTAAATAATTTTAAACGCTTGCTATGGAGAGGAGTGCTACTCATTGGAGTTCATTTCCACAGACAGCAGCAGTTTTTCAGCAATGGCTTTGTGGGATATATTGGGCAGCTGGACATACCTAGGCTTTGAGAGAAACAATAAGCTTTAGATATGACTGAGGCATACAATGGTCCTTTTCTCTGCTTATCTTCCTTTGGGTGAATACGCAAAATGTTTGTTTGGAAGATCTGTTTGGGGTCACATTAATAAGCTGCTGGTCAAAGTTTCATCAGGAGAGTTTCTTATAGATGCCAAATACTGTTGATTTGGTCATGTTGGAAATGGTAGCCAACCCCTTCCACCCCGCCCTCCATCTCCAATGCTCTAGAGTAGTAAAACTGCAGGATTACACCCAGGGAGAGTGAGTGATACCAGCCACCTGAGGGGTGCACTCAAGAGGGGTGCAAAAGGGGTTTAAGGCAACATTTGCCCTCTAATTGTGAAAAGACTCTGGGAATGAGGATTGTCGTGGTCCGGTGATATAGTCGAAAAAGCTGCTCTGGGAATAGTGCAGGTGTATGCCTATCACTTGAAAAGAGTGCCCACAGAGAGACTGGGGGAGAAATCACAGGTGCAGCTCCTCTCCAAGCCATCAAAGTGCTTAACTTTAGCCATGTGAGTAGCTCCATTAAAATAACTGGGACTACTCATATACTTGAAGTTGATATTGCTATTAAGTGCTTTGCTGGGCTGAGGTCTTAATCTGTAGGTAGTAAAATCAAGGGTAAAAGCACCTTGGAAGCATTCTGTATATAAATGAACAACTCCTTTCAGGTAAATGAGGTTCTATCGGCTGGAAAGATGACAGAATTGGAACCCAAATTATTCCCAGCATTCTTACATAAAGGGCATTCTTCACAAAATACGATAAGAATGTTTAAAGAGCTTTGGAAGTTTCCATCATGATCTTGATGAAAACTGTGACATTTAATAATTTTATCACTAATATAGAAGTTGGTCTATATGGGCATATATCAATGAAGACTCAAAAGGTTTAATTAGTGTGTATCTGAAATCTCTTCTCAATCCTTGGAAAGGTATAATCCTGATTTTTTTAAAAAAAAAATCTAAACGCACCGTCATGTCTAATGATCATCAATAGGAAAGCTGATAAATTCAAATCAACACAAACTTCCAACCATTACCAACTACAATATTTGTTGGTCTTCTGATACAGTTTTATATTCAGATGGAAGGTTTCAAATCAGCTTTTGTCGAAGGAGCACACTTAATGCAATTCATAAGGGATAATTCACACTTTCTTCACCTAATGGACCCCTTCCATGGATTAAGGGCCAATTTGATGGTGTGTAGCTCTGAATACAGTCAGAATGGCCAGTCCCCTTGCACTAAGCAGACTTTAGGTCTTAAGTCACTATGGCCTGGTCTACATTGAAGACTTAAATCAATGTAACGCTGCTTACTTCGACCTTCTAGAGCCTTAGAACGCACTCACATGGCTGCAAGGTCGAATTAAGTGCTGCTCTAAGTCGACTTTGTAACTCCTATCCCCATGAGGATTAGGGCAGTTTTAGTAATTCACCATAATGTAAGTGTGGACAGTTGGCTCCCCTTGCCAGGCCCACAGCCCCCTCCAGGGCTGCCACCGGCCCCGGGAACTCCTCTGCCAGATCCCCTGCCAGCTCGGCACACCACCGCCAGGGCTGCTGACAGCCCCAGGAGCCCTGTTGCTGGCTCCCCCACCAGCCGGGCAGCCTTGGGGCTGGCCGGTGGTGAGGCTGCCAAGCCGGCTGTGGGGGAGGGCAGTAGCAGGCGGGCAGGGGACCTGGGGACCAGCTTCATTGCACTGTGGAACACCTACCCACAATACAACTCTTGGGTATGTCTACAGTAGCAATTTAGGTCAACTTAAGGCCCTTAAGTTGACCTAAATTACTCCATGACCACACTGGGCTTTCATTAAGTTGACTTAAGAAATTCCTTAAGTCAACTTAATGAAAGCTTAAGTCGACTTAATAACTACCCCTCCTTAGGTCGACTTAAGCATGGTGTGGACGGGGAGTAGCCCTTAAATTGACTTTATTAAGTCGACTTAATGCCAGTGTGGACGCCTATATCCAATGTTAAGTCGACTTAATAAAGTCGACTTAAAGGAGCCACTTTAAGTTGCCTTGATAAGGTCAACTTTAAGTCGACTTAAAGTCGACCTTATTAAGTCGAATTAACAAAGTTGACTTAACGTTTTCTAGTGTAGACATCCCCCTTGTTACTGCGACTTTGCAGCTGGCAATGGATATGCAAGAAGCCGGAGCACAGAGTGTGGTGTGGACACTCTCCTCCAGTTTAATTTTTAGATTTATCAATGTCAATTTTAGATGGTGCCCAAGTGTAGGCATGGCCTATGGTAAGGTCATTCATGTATGACTGTTGCCTTGGAAAATCCATTATTGGCGTAACATGGAAGAGATTTTTCAAAAATATAAAATCAGGATAGATGTGATAGCACCCCTGCTGGAAAAACTGGTTCTTGCCTTCCAACTAGGGTAATTAAGATGGGGACAAATTTAGTATCTTGGAAAATTATTGACATTCATCAGACATGCATGATGAACTATTCTCTCATTAACCATGACAGTTATTTCCCAATTTTTTTCACAATCCTAGAAAGCAGTAACTATGGGGACCTACTGTAGAAAGTTTATGAACTACTGAAGTATCTTTTGACCTACAGACAGAGTTTTGCTTTTTTATCAGAATAAATAGCATTCAACATAAAACAGTTTTCACAGAACTAATTCAAATATAGGCTGTTTTCCCCATGCACTTTTCTTTTCATATTGTCAGGAATCAGGACCTGTAGCAGAGCCAGTTTCAGGCATCTTGACAAGCTCAGCTGGCCAGTAGTTCTCCATACCACCTGATTCACTGACTGGAAGAATCAGCAGACTGACTCTTAAATCTAGCAGCAGTGGTAGTAGAAGCCCAAAGCATTCACCATAATGACTCTTTTCTTGTTCCCAGCCCTGTTTCTTCTTTGTATCCAGCCCTGATTCAGCTTTGCATCACTCCACGTGATCTTCGGCTTTGATTCCAGACTTCTATGGCTCTAATTCCTGGCTACTAATGCTTCCTCTGCTAGGCCTGAGACTTGCTCTGACCACTAAGAATAACTTCCAAAGGGGTTTGAAGAGAAGCTTCAAAGAGAAACTGCAGATCTGGAATTCATATGTAGATTTGACTCTGTTACCTCAGGATTAAACAGAGACTACGCTCTTTTTTCTCATTACAACAGGTGATTTGACCTCACCTTCCTCTATATGCTGTTTCCCAGTGTTTGAATCTTAATATCTGCTTTGATTTGCAGTTACTGCCTGACCTGATCCTATGTCTTATACTTCCCTGCATTTAAGTTCCCCATCTTGAAAGCATTTGATGAAGTGGGATTTTCTCCCATGAAAGCTCATGCAATCAATAAATGTGTTAGTCTTTAAAAGTGCCACAGGACTCCTTGTTTTTTTTGCTAGGATTAATTGTCACCCTATATCTTGGACACTGACAAATGTGAACCTGTTCAGAATTTTTATTGTATGCATCTATATGCACCTCCTCCCTCTTTGACAGTAATAATTTTTAGTAAAGTCATGCAGTTGGATAAAGTGAAAATCATGTGTCCTGCTTCTTTTTACTACCTTTTTCCCACCCATTTTTACAGTATGCTAGTTGCTCAAAATCATTTATACAACCTTGAATAATTTCTGGGATTCATTGTTAGCAGAATTAAATCAAGTGGCTTTTTGACTTTGTGTACAGTGGGCACAAATCTTGTCTCCTTCTATTTCTGTATGCAGCAAAAACTTTTTACATTCTTAGCCTAGCCTTTTAGATTTGGGGTTTGTTTGGTTGCGTTTCCCCCTCTCTTGATATATAGCTTTTCAATGCAACATGAAATAAAGGAAAATTATGTAAGGTAAAGATAAGAATAAAAGGTTTATTGCTCTATCATTGTTTGAACAATTTCATTATCGACTACTATTTATATCAAATACCTCTTGCCCTTTAAATCTCTGCTTTAATGGCCTCTATTTAAGTAGTCTGTTTTCACTGTAAGATGTTATTTCTTAATCTAAAAATAGGCAAATGAATGTTGCAACTAGTACTTCAACTTTTCATAGCAACCACTGTGTGCATGGATATTTACACACATGAATTTGCAAAAATAGGTTTGGGACTTTATCCTTCATTTTCACCTGTTACAAGTTTTGTATGAAGAATGCAGGGTGAGGAACTCAATTTTGTCTGTTAAATCAAGTAACAGATAACTTACTCACATGAATGAGGCAGATGAAATGTCTTGCATCATTTTTCACTAAACACGAGTGCTTTCCTAACAGATTTAAAATCTATCTCTGAAATGTCCTGCAAAATAGGCCTGATATGTTCTCAAGAGACAAAGAACTGCACAGTTTACCAGATAAAATCAAAGTGGATGATGATGGCTGAATTCCCTGTGTTGTGAACTCCTCCTCAGTCATTAAAGTTGCAGGTAAAGGCTCTGCAATATAATCATAAATTTTATATAAGAGAACTTTATATGTCACTACAAAGAATCTTTCTAAAATCCACAGCATCCTTCTTCTTACCTCTGTATGCTGTAATAATCTGCAGTGTTCCACACTTATCAGACCATGCCAGTGTGTCCTTTTCTCAGGCACCCATAAGAAATGAAAATGAGTGTGAAAAGTTGTTCCAGGAATTAGTTATTGATTAAACCATAACTACTGTTCTTATTCAAATAAAAAAAAAATTGCTATCCCTTAGATATTGTCATAACTGTTCAAAAAGACCTCTGCATTACAGCTATCGTTAGAAATGTTGTTCTGGCACCTTTACATATTACTTTTTAAATGTGGAATAATATACATACAGTTTCACACTCTGTAAGTGCCATTAAAATGTGGCTATCACCAGCCATATTTTTTTTAATTTACTGTGCATACTTCCCATTTTTAAGAGATGCTGTTTTATTTAGTTTTGATCTGTAGAGTCTGAATGCTAATTTCATTTAAGAAAACTAGATAATATATCATCACTTCTGTAACTTGGGAGCTTAAATAAGATCAAAGTGCTATTGTTCTAGGCACTATATAGAAGTATGACACTTACTCCAAGAGGATATAATCTGAACAGATCATTGGGCAGTGTACACAGAGGCATAGAAAAATGAGATAATTTGCCCAAAGTCACACAACAAATCAGTTACATAGTCAGGACTATAATCCTAGCCTCATTGCAATCAGTCCACTACCAACTCCATTAGACCATGTTGTCACTCCATGTAGCCCATACATTTTTTTTTAATAGGAAAAGATGGGAATCTAATAACTTCCCTGAAGCTATTTTGTGACGCCATCTATTCCACCAGGATTAAATACACTACTGTGCAGAAACCTTACAAGGCCTATGTAGGACTGGGTTAACAAAAAGTAAAATACCTTACAAATCAGAGAGAGCCTTGGGGTTGACATCATACTATGCTAATCTATCTATGTATTATTTCTTAAATATTACAATTGACTGTACTAATGGACTCGGAATACGTTTTAATATCATCCTTTTGGTACAAAGTAAGGAGGGGAGGGTGAGTGGAACATCTCAGAAATGCCCAATTTTCATAAATGTGTCAATTGTGTTCTCTTCAATAATTTCACATTTTAAATGCAACTGTAGTACTTAGAATTAAGATTTCTTCATGCTGAAAACATGCACATGTTAATGCCTTCCTTTTTCAATCATTAACAACCCAAGGCAGCTGAAAAAACATCTTATTTGACTGATGTGATTTTCATTTCTTCCACTAACACATTACAAATGGATTCAAACAGATTTCTTTGGAGGCAATATTCTTCACATTGCTGAATTCCATTTCCTAAGCCTTTTTTCTTGGCTGGAGGAGAAAACACTGCATTTGAACTTTCACTGCAATCAGATTTCATGAGGTCCATCACTGAAATCAACTAGCAGCAATAGACATATTTGATAGCCGTAATGGTGCTGTTCCCAGTATCTCCATGTTCAAGTTAATTGTGGGGGTGGGAGGGAAAGATGACCAAAGAATAATACAAGTCTTTTTAGTACACACATTTTCCAATAATAGCTCCACAAGAGGGGGTAAATGGTAAACTATTAAAGAATTCCAATACCAACTACATTTGCCAAGCACTGGAATTTTGGTAGGTAAGATGTATAGTGGTCATGCTTAAACTTTTCACTTTGCTTTATAGCTCAATAATACAACCTCAATCTTGTCTTGTTCACTTACTAAAAGTCTGACAAATATTGGATGCACTATCTATTTGCAAAGGCAAAATTTGTGAAAATTACCTGGGCACATTATGGTGCATCAGGGCTCAAGCAAACTGTTTTAATATGCACAAACGTGTCCATGTAGGAACAAAGAATGTAGGCCATCTTACAAGATGGGTGATTCTATCCTGAGAAGCAGTGACTCTGAAAAAGAGTTGGGGCAGTGTTAGATTATCATCTTAATAGGCATTCCCAGTATGACGCTGGCCAGAAAGGCTAATGCAGTCCTTTAATGCATAAACAGGGAAATTTTTAGTAAGAGTAGAGAAGTTATTTTACCTCTGTATTTGGCATTGGTATGACTGCTGCTGGAATAGTGTGTTCACTTCTGGAGTCCCTAATTCAAGAAAGATGTTGATAAATTAAAGAGGGTTCAAAGAATATCCACAAGAATGATTAAAGGATTAGAAAATATGTCTTGCAGTGAGAGACTTGAGTTTAATCTATTTAGTTTTTAAAAAGGAGAAGAGATGACTCGATTATAGTTGGAGTACCTACATGGGCTCTTCAGTATAACAGATAAACATTATCTATTGGTTAGATATTGAAGCTAGAAAACTTCAGACTAGAAATAAGATATAATTTTTTGAACAGTGAGTAATCATTGGGACCATCTTCCTTAGGTGGATTCTCCATGTCTGACAATTTTAAAATCAAGACTGCAGAAGGACTAATGTAGTGCCCATCTTTAAAAAGGGGGAGGAATCAGGAAACTATAGACCAGTCAGCCTGACTTTGATACCTGGGAAGCTACTAGAGCAATGTATAGAACATTCAATTTGTGAATACCTGGAGAATGAAGGGGTAGCCATTTGCAGCCAGCTCGGATTTACCAAGAATGAATCATGCCAACCCAGCTTGATTTCCTTCTTTGACATGGTAATTGATTTGGTGGATAGGGAGAAGGCAGTGGACTTAATATTCCTAGACTTCGGCAAGGCATGTCAATAAACTATGTCAGCATAGTCCTAAATGCCATTCTGATAAGTAAGATGGAGAAATGCGGGCTCACTAAAACTACCATTAAGTGGATACATAATTGGTTAAAGGACCACAAACAAAGAGCTATTAATTAAGAACTAGGAATGATGTTGGAGTGGAGGAAGGCCTCAAATGGGGTTTCACAGGGATCTGGTCCAGAATTAATGTTCGTTAACATCTTTTTTAATAAGCTGGATATCGGTATAGAAAGCATACTGATCAAGTGTGCAGATGAGACAAAACTAGGGATCCTTGCCAATACTTTAGAAGACAGAACTCAAATTCTCAGGGTCTTGATGAATTGGAGAACTGAGCTAACGATGACAAAATAAAAAATCAACAAAGGCAAATGTAAGGTGCTACACTTAGGGAAGAAAAATCAAATGCACAAATACAGAATGGAGGGGAACTGTCTTGGCAGCAGCACAGCTGAGAAGGATCTGGGAGTTGTGGTGGATCAAAATCTCAACATGAGTCAGCAATGCAATATTGTTACCAAAAAAAAAAAAAAGGCACGTGCAATTTTAGGTTGCATTAATAGAGGCATAGCATACAAGTCACGGGAGGTAATAGTACTATTCTACTCAGTACTGATTAGGCTTCAGCTGGAGTACTGTGTCAAATTTTAATCACCAATGTACAGGAAGGATATAGAGAAACTCTAAAGGATCCAGAGGCAAGCAACAGATGGAATGCAAACCATATGAGCACAAGCTGACGGAACTGGATATGTCTAGTTTAGAAAAGAGGAGATTAAGGGCAGATATGATAGCAATCTTCAGATGCTTGATAGGCTGCCATAAAAAAGATGGAGAAAACTTGTTCTCTATTGCTACAAAGGGCAGAACAAGAGGCAATGGGTTCAAACTAAAGCATAGCAGATTTAGACTAAATTTCAGGAAAAACTTCCTAACTTTAAGAACATCAGGACAATGGAACAGACAGCCTCAAGAGATTGTGAAAGCTTCTTCTTTAGAGGTGTTCAAAAGTAGGCTGGATAGTTATCTGGTTTGGTTGGTTGAGCCTCCCCCCCTCAAAAAAAAAAAAAAAAAAAAAAGAATCCTGGCAGAGAGTTAACCTAGATGACCATTGCAGTCCCTTCTAACCATATGATTCTACCTTTCATGGGTTCATGAATCATCTGGATGTGTTGTGGGTTTTTTTGGTTTGTTTGGTTTGGTTTTTGTTTTACTCAGTTCTTGGTCCTGCATAAATTAGTAACTCTATTGAACTGGGTATACGTCTCCAAGGTTTTCAAACAAGCACAGCTTACAGCTTTTACATTTATTCCTCATTAGGTGGTCAACAGATTGACACAAGGGCTTTGTCTACACTTGTAAAGTTAAGTTGACTCTGTTAAGTCGATTTAACAGAGTGGCTACATTTTAAGTCGACTTAAGTCAACTTTGTTAAGTCGACTTAACTGTAGACATTGCCGTCCACACTGGCTTTAAGTTGACTTATGTCGACCTTCAGAGGCGGTGTTATTAAGTCGACTTAAGCTGTTAAGTCGACTTAAGGAAGAGCTTAAGCCAATTTAATAAAAGCCCACTATGGACGCAGCTTTGTGTAGGTCGCCTTAAGCATCCTTAAGTCAACCTAAGTTGCCAGTGTAGACACACCCAAGGAATTTACAGAGTTTACTTCTTTACAGTTTTTCATACCCATGGTTCAGTAAGCTGATATCAGAAGACTTCTCTGTATTTTTGGCATAATTAAATTTACTCTAGTATAAAACTACTTCATTTTTGTTTTCTTTCTACTCTCTATAGGAACTCATGGGAAATGCATGCAGATCTGAACTTCTTTAAAATAAGCACCACTGAAATACTTAGTTCAGAACAATGATTTTTGGTCAAAGTAAAAAAATTCCTAAAGCAAGAATCCTCACTTTATTGCAGTGTTAAAATACTTCCTGTTCCCTATCCAGGCTACTTTTTTTTCTAAATAATAGGCAATTTTACAGAAACTTGCACTTCGGAATTTTGGACTTGAAACTAAATGACTTTCTCTCAGGGCCAGGCAACTAGTTGTTGACTTTTTTAAATACATAAAATTAGGTTTACTCTACCCTAGAAAAGTTTTGCTGATATAGGTATAACTACACCAGCAAAACCCTCCAACTGTAAACATTGCTGTATTGGTAAAGGGTTTTCACCAGTATAATATGTACCAGTTCAGTGGTGAAATAAATTATACCAGCCAAGTTAGCAAAGCATCTCTTCCTTCTCCCTTCTTTCAGCATACCTATGCTGGCAAAGTTGTGTTTTTGTTTTGTTTTTTTCTTTTTTAGTGTAGACCTGTCTTTACAAAAAACACTGTGTAAGAAGATGAATCATTTCTCTTTCTTAATCCATCTTAAGCTATTAATCTTCCTCCAGTGCTGTTACTGGTTCTTGCATCTCTTACTGTATAACACTTCCCTAATGCTGTAAAGAGCTTTGCTCATGTGGCTTTTTCCATCTGTAGATTTCAATTTTTTTATTTAATTACATATGATATTCAAGGTACTTTTAAAGAATTTATGAGGCAACTGTTTCCTTAGCAGTCTTCGTGTAGTGGTCTAAATATTGGCAATTGGGACATGACTTTGCAAAAGGATTTTAAATGCTTGACCAATGGTAGTAGTAGGATTTTGTCCTGATAAGACTAGTAAAGTGGAGACTATCTAGGAACAGTTTTTGGAAGCATTGCCCTTTGTATTTTTCTAAGAGCATTATACAACACTGGTAATGGGTCATCTTGTTCACACACAAGGGATCACAGGCTATTGAAGTTGTCCCTTTGTGCCCCTCTGTACATTTTACTTTTCCAACTAGCAGTTACCACTGCCCTTTTTAAAGAATTAAATTTTTATACCTAAAAGGTTATAGCATTCTTTAACAATATGTCCAATAATTCCAAAGGAATCTGGGTAGATGAGTTTGTGCAGAATGTAAGTGAAAAGTAATTCAACTTTCTAGTTTTCAATGTAATTCCCTGAAGGAGAATTATTTTGTTTGGTGTTTTGGGAAGTTTGAACACATTCTCTTTAGATGTGTGTGTAACAAAAAGGTTGAAAAAATTATTTCCCTCTGGAAAAAATTCTCTTCCACGTTGCAGAGAGATCCAAGGGAAAAGAAAAATTAAAACTTCTAAACTTAAAGGGACAGTTGCATAAAAAAATCACACTTGTATGAAAACTTTGCACCTTCTTCTTTAAAGTAAGTATTAAGCTTGCTTTAATTGAAAGAATGTAGCAATTTTTCAATTTTTTTTCCATAATGAATTTCACTAAATCCCTGAATAGTAGGTTTGGTATTTTTTGCTGAAAAGACTCCTGAAAACATTTTAAGATTTAAGAAATTTTAAAAATAATATGCTCCCCTTCTATTTTTTTTTTGGGGGGGGGGGGAAGGGGAGAGGTGAGAAGAGAAAAATCAACAGGGGAAAGACAGTCTTTGAGGCTGCTTCATTCTTCCATGTGCTTCTTTTATCCTCCCCCACAAAGAATGCATGTGGGGATCATTCTTTGGTGTAGAATGATGGCACGAGAAGAGGAGAGATTTTTCTACCTCTCTCTGTCACTTAGTGTGGGACTGTTGGGGTGAGGGAGAGTTGATTGTTTGTCAGAGGCCCCCTTGTTGTTGGGAAGCATGCTTCAGCCAATTTGCTGCAGTTGTTGCCTGGCCCTATAACAGAGAAATAGTTTGAACTATGCTGTGGGTCTGACCAATTATTAGTTTGAGATTGGGAAGGCATTTTAGGACAAGACTTGCAAGGTGTCCTGCCTTCCTGGCAGGATCTGGAGACCTGCTTTTGAACTGATAATGAGTAAGTTAGCAATTTTAAATGTGGAAGTTTATAAGAGCAATCTATAATGTTGTTGTAACTTTATTGCTAGGGTATAAGTTCAAAGAGCCCAGCTCCTAAGAAAAACAAACAAGGAGTCTTGTGGCACTTTTAAATACTAATACATTTATTTAATGCATGAGCTTTCATGAGAGAAATCCCACTTTGTCAGATGCTTGAAGGTGGAGAACTTACAGAATGGTAAGAAAAACAAATGGCGGGAAGTGTAAGTCATAGGATCAGGTCAGGTCAGATTACTTCAGCAAATGATACCTGACCATAAAGAGAATTCTCTAGTGCCATTACATTGCAAATAATTCTCTTTTCCTCCTACCCCACATCCATTCCCTAGGTCCGTAAATATCCAAATTCTAAACAGTACATCAGAAGAGTGGAAAAAATGAAATGTGAAGAGAATGATCTGGTAATCTTAACTGCAGCAGAAGTCCCAACTCAGAAAAAGGTTAGAAAACATCTTTATGGCTTGATTCATGTATAGAACAAGGGAACACAACTAAAGTAAAAGTAATGACATGAGTCACTGAATAGTAGATAAATTGCCCTTCCTCCCTTCCCCCCATCAAGCCTTGACTAAGTTCTGACCTTAGGTATAGTCATGCTTAATAGCTCATGCACTATTATTACTGCTGTCGATGAAAAGAGAAAATTTCTGAAGCCTCTCCCAAACCCTTAAAGAATTATTTTCAAGGTCATTTTAAACTGATTGAATGTCCTTGTTACTGCAGTCTTGAAAACAAGTGTTAACTTGAGTACAAAAGCATTGTGTAATGATGGCAAAAGAACTCCACAGCAGAAACGAAAGCTCTAATGTGTTGAACCCTCTGGAGGTTTATGTGACTGCTGATTCATTACAGAAAAATGGCTGATTCTATAGACAGACATGTTGGCTACCAAGGAACAAAACCCTCTCACAGCTATCATGGCACACAAGTACGTTTCAGTGTTCTCTTATGTGTTTGTCCGGCAGCTGCCAAGGGAGTGATGCGTGTCTCAGTGCAGGGAGAAGTCACCCACTACCTCCTTGTGTTCCAGGATTTGTGAAAGAACGTAATCCCAGATTTCCCTGACTGCTGTGAACCAGGATCAGTATGATCAGGGATGGGAGCTGTCTGTCTGTATAGGCTTTGCGAACCACTGTGTACTGTGTCCACCTTATACAGAAGTATTCCCCTTTACACTCACAAATGTTGTGGAGGACACAGCAGACCATTATTATGCAAACAGTGTTGGCTACTTTGGCATCCAGATGCAAGTGCAAGCATTGCCAACACACTTTCAGTCATCCAGATGCATTCCATAATCATTCAGCATGTACTCAGCTTCAATTGAATTCCCTTTTTCCTGGTCATTTATGTGGGGTATGTTTTAATGAGCCAAGTGAGGAGAGGATATATGGGGTATACCAAAATAACTGTTGGCATAGACATTTTAGAGAACCAAGTCATTGCTGGGGAACAAAATCCCCCCCCCCCCATACAATCCCAATCTCCTCAGCACCTCACAAACCTTTCCTGTGTTTCCAGTGTCTGTGTTCGTGAACTGGTCTCTGTGATTGACTAAACTATGCAGGAATGAATGGTAACAATTTTTGGTTCACATAGACATTTGGCAAAGTATTGGGATTTGGGTACATAGTTTGGAAGACCCACCCATTTAAATCCAATTATAATTTCCAGTAGTTGGGTTAATGACAGTATTGATTGCCTCACAAACATTTATAGCCATGACTCTGACAGTGGATTTGTTGACCTTGAACTGGTTTGTGACTGACCAGGAACTGTTAGGTTCTGCTGCCAGTTTCCACAGGCCAGTAGCCAACCACTTCTACACTAGTATGACTTCCCTGACTGAGATCTCTGGCACTAAAGGGTTTGTGCAACCTTCTCAAACAGCTCCATAAAGATTTTCATCAGACCAGCTTTCCACAATGATGAGATCCCACCACAGAGTGGTTTTCCTCAACCAGAATTGGCAATCCATCCCTGGACATACCGGGCCAGCAGACACAACATCTGTTCCATGGAATCAGAGCAGATTGTTGCTTGTTGTCTATGGCATGCCGAAGACAGCTGACCAAAAGTTACCACCAAATTCTGTTCTTTATCTCACTTATCACCTATTGCTCTTCAAAAACATCTGTCCAACAAGAAGGAACAAGAGCAGAGCTCTATCATCCTTTACTCCTTCAATGTCTTCCATCAAGCTTTGCACAAGGGCCAGGTGAATATTGATTAGTTTGAGATGAGGTAATTTAACACCACTAGCAAATGCTTGATATTCTGAACAGGGGAATGGAATTAGCTCCCCCACCATTACAATTAATTAAATTGTAGTCTTCTGCTTTAAAATCCATCTTTGTATCTATGCCTGTTCTCCTGTGTGCCCTGATCAGTCCTCACATGAATTTGTTGGGTGTTCTGTCAGAAGTAAGAAAGCTTTTAAATTAATTTTGAAAAAATCAGCTTAAAAAACCCCAAGAAAAATACCGAAATGTTTCTCTCTTGAAATATTCCCATGAATGGGGCAGAAGTAAGGAATATAGATGGCTGGCTCTTCTCAATGCTCCCAGCCTGTCTCAAAGTCTGTCTCTCTCCACTTCCTCTGCTGGAATCATAGAGTGGAATAGCATGATTAGTTATTTTCCTTTATGGGCACTGTAGCTAATTCTATGCATATAAAATAATAGTTTTAGAGCATGGCAGAAATTGAAAATCCATTTAATGCACATCATCTTAA
This sequence comes from Pelusios castaneus, assembly GCA_007922175.1. Classification (NCBI taxonomy): domain Eukaryota; kingdom Metazoa; phylum Chordata; order Testudines; family Pelomedusidae; genus Pelusios; species Pelusios castaneus. The sequence goes on from ML685808.1 coordinate 4,745,939, forward strand.
TGACTAAATTAATATGCTTAAATACCAAAGGACTGAAATTCCAGAATCTAAATTCTAGACCAAATTCAGCTCTTGATCCAAACTTACTGCTTGGTATACTTCTAAAAGGACAGCAGGAAGATCATGGGCTGGTGGGGTTAAACCCTTAAATAGGTTTGTCTTGGAGCCAGTTTGAAGATTTTTAAATGCCCTTATGTGGGACTGCAGATTAAATCAACAAAGAATAAGAAGCTGAATAATCATTATTATCAGTTATTGGCTCCTAATTTACGTTGTCCTTCTAGTTTGGTTCCCATTGACTGCTGCTGGTGCTCACCATCTCTGGAAATTGAGCTCTCAGTGTAAAAGAAAGGACCGCACTGTTAAAGAAATATGAGAGCTATTCCTGACTCTGCCACAAGCAACTTACATGACCTTGGATGAGTCCTCTACTCTTAACTTCAGTTCTGCAGCTGTAAGAGAGGGATAATATACTTCCTTTCTCCTAACCTTGTCTCTTCAAAGCAAGGACTGTTTCTTACTATATGTGTAGGAAGCCAGCACAGCCTAATTTTAAGCATATTCTGTAGAAAGTTTGGCCTTGATTCTTCGGGACAGCAATGAAACACAAGAATATTCATGCTCAGTATTTTACTGCTCCTGAAGTGATTATTTTTTCTGTAGCTAGAATAAATAACTTTATTCACGAGCTGAGTGTTCATTATGTTTAGTAGCATATTTAAAAATGATGGTCTTTTCAGACACTCAAACTTCCTCACAAATCTAGTCCCCTCTTTCTCCATTACAACTTTGAAAGGATTATTCAAATGTTTTGTAGTCCTAACTGCACAAAGCACTTTAATCCTATTGTTTATAGATCATCGGTCTCCTGGCTACTTTCTGCTTGCAGTCTCCCATCAGGCAATACAGGCACATCCTAGTAATCTCAAAATTCAAGAAAGTTCTGTCTGGCAATCAATATCTGCCTGCCCTCTCTATTTACTTTCCACTGCTTGCATATTTTAAAATAGCAGAACCAGCCCCACAATCTTCTCTCTTGCACAGTACAAACTATGACTTACAAAAAAAAGTATAATTGGTATCTGTCCCTTTGCCTCGTGAGCCTGCTGATGCCATCTCTTCTTCTGATCCTTTATCTTTTGATGACTCCAGAGAATTCACCTGTTTGCTGTTAGACAGGAATGCTGACCAGAAGACAGTATTAACTGAGCAGGAGAGGGCAAGGCTCCAGGTTGTCAACTGCAAAGAATAAAAGATATGAACACATGCTGCCAAAGCTGGGGATCTGAAGCAAAAGTCCTAAATCTGTATTTTGGCACCAAAGTAAAAACATTACCTGATTCTTTTTTCCAAAGATGTTGAGCACTCAGTTACCTTGTAGAATATTCCTTGAAATATCAAAGAAAAGCAACATCATACTCCAATAGTGTATTTTGTAGTTTGGGAACTACTTGAAGCAGGAACCTGTGCTTAGTATAGCTGGTCTCTGACACTAGATCACTGGTGCTTAATCTTAGGGTAATGTGGACGTGCATATGACATGGATTATGGGAGATGCCTTCAAGATAATCCTTCTCTCCAAATGTTACATGATCTCAGCTACTTGTTAGATATTATTAAAGTGCATTACTCTGAGAATATTACTGGTAACTTCTGGTTTTAAAAATGGAGCCCAATTGTTGCCTGGTTAGATTGGTGCTATTTATAAGTTAGTTGTGTACTTACAGTAGGAGATGCACTTTTAAATAAAGTGTTATTGCAGTTGCATGAGAAAAGCATTAAGCCACAGAAGAGAAATAAACCCACGGGGATACCAAGATCACTTCTTTTTGAGTATTTACTTTGGCCTTTTAGAGAAAGTGGGCCTGCTGTGGTCTGCTAATGACACTGTGTGGTCATTGCACAAATAGCAGAATTCCCACTCTCTGTGCAGCAAACTTTGTCCCTTGTAGGCCATATCTATATAACAGAATACATTGTTACTGGATTTGCCATAGCTGCACTGATACAGAACATGGAGGAAATACTATCCAGCCTCTCTGACTCTCTGAAAGCCGGCATTATAGAGAAGTGCTAGTGCTGTGATGAATGGCATTGTTGTCTCTATTTCACTCTTCATTAACTGGTTCATATTTTCCTGATTCTCAAAATCAGGTACAAGTCTCATACTTTTAATGACCAACAGCATAAATCTATGGCAATGCTATTGTATGCGTGAGCAAGTTAGTTCTGATAACATGGAGCTTCTGCTGTATTTTTTTATGGGAGTGATGTGCAAGAACGTTTTTTGGTTCTAGAATAAATCACAACATTCTTGTGAGTGCAGCTTTCAGCAAAGCTCCTTTTGAATCGATTTTCTGGCTAAAGTCGTATTTGATTATCTCATGTGCTTCTAGATTTTCTAATACTACTACATTACGCACAAAATGATTTTAACATACGCAGGATTATTTTTCTCTTCAGCAACCACGGTTTCATGAGCTGGTTTCTGTGCTTCTGCAATAAGTCCAGATGTGTTTTCGTAACATATTCCCTCACCCTCCATGCATGCAATCCAGCCCTTTTCATTGCTGGACTAATAAATAATTATGTGTTTGCTGTTCAACCAATTTGTTTGGCAAAGAAGTTTTTGTGGTAAGAAAGGCAGAGACATAAGTATCTTCATAGACCAGGTGGAGGAGGGGCATACTGCAAAAGCAGTTCTTGGAAGTCTGGAGAATTCTGCTACCCTTCCTGTTTTCAGAATTTAAAAACTGAATGTTTTGCAAAGCTAATAGGCTGATTAGTTGATTTGTCAGAAGGATTTCTCATTGCCATCTGCTAGGTACACCTGCATAGATTTTTTTTCCTTGTAAAATAGACCTCAAAATAGTTTTACATTTGGGGTGTAATCATTACAGAAAGTTACAACTGATTATAAAAGTGTTTTTGATACCTGATTTTGAATTATTACATGTCTTATTGTGAACAAGCAATCAGTCAAAAGCCCATAGCTAAAATGTGATTGGAATATGGGTGGTTGTTTCTGATTACAAAGGTACTATGTGTTTTTAGAGCCTTCTGTTAGAATCAAACTAAGGGCAACATTCATCTCATGAGGGAACAAAACATGAGCCTATTTCCCCAATGCAGAGAGGCTTTACTTACAGCAGTGCTTACATTGTATTGTGCTGATCATAGAACTTGGGGTAACATCTACTTAAGGCTTCATTTGTATCAGATTATCTTCACCATTTACTTTAGTGATAGAGGATCGATTCTTTGGATTGTAACTGCTGGGTTAGACTAAGTCAGGGGGAGGCAGCAAACTGTCGGGCAGAGACAGGAAAAAGTAATTTTCTCACAGTGCCAGAGTGAGAAATCAGTCAGAGAGGACGGTAGGAGGTGGCACTATTTTGGATTACTGCTCATTTAACACATCTGGATAGAATGGGTTCACTAATGGTTGGTTCACATTGTTTAAATCATTATATTACCTGCTTAGCATTTTCCGATCCTACGTTTTATTCCTTTAACAACAGTAGAAACCTTCACTGATTCCTTTTTTTTTCTTTTTTTTTTTAATTTCCCCTTGCTTATTTGAAGGCAGTATAAAAATATTGGGCTGATAACTTTTCCATTCCCAATAGGGGCTTTGTGCATAACTTGTTTTTTTCAGTTTGGCGGCTGGGCTAAAAAATCAATTTGTTATTGTTTTTCTTTTCTTCACTATTTTAGCAAGCTGAAATTCAAACATGTTTTGCTTTGGGTCAAAACCAAACATTTCATTTGGCCCCAAATAAATTTTATGTATCATTGTTGTGTTTTTAATCTTCATTCATATGAAAATACAGTAAAAGTCTAAACAAAAATGAAATCAAATTAAGATGTCTAAAATAGATGTTTAGGTTTTTAATATTTTCTGCCTTTTTTCAACTGAAACAATGCAGCAAATTTGATTTGAATTTTCAAATTGTTTGTCAACACAAATCTGCATTTTTGAGGGTAGGAGGGCCCAGTTTTATTATCAGTGTGTCTGTTATTGAGGCTATTTATAAAATGTGAAATATTATGTCCAACTATTGACATTTCAGTGGCCATGAATTTGATGATAAAAAACTATGATAATTTTTCAACTATAAGAACACTCTTTAGACCCACAATTTGTGTTTCTTCACATCATTTTCCCCAAATATACACACGCTGGGAAATCCTTAGAAAGAAACACATAAAATACTAGCTAACTAAGAGGGTGGACTACTTCCACACCCCTAGAGCTATACCTTGAATCTCATAACTGTGTGTCAAAGGAGGACATTTAAAAGCCTTGATATCTGAACTCTGGTATAATTAATATAGGACACATCCATGAGTAAAATGTATGTTTAGGAAGAATTACAAAGACAACATAAAAGTTCTTTGTCCGAAATTCTTCCCTCAATCTATGAACACCCATAAACTCAATGGAGTTGAAAGCATTTGGTGTGTTGTTTTCGAACTGCATTAGAGTACTGCTATATTTGTTCCCTCTGGATGATCTCACTACAGCCATTGTCATAGAAATGGTTTCCTGTTTGCCATTTCTTGTGCTCTGCTTATCATAAGTTATTGCTTCTAGGAAATTAAATGTCTCTTATATTTGACCTTTTAAATATTTAGCATTTTGATTGGATGTCCATTACACCTGTTCCCCCCTGGTTACCTGGCCTATGAAAAAGGGGAAATTGTAATGGCCATGTTTAAATTACTGAATATCATAAAGGTCACAGTATGGTTTACTGTCTTTCATAGAATTTGTGATGGGAAAATTTAGGTATTTAAAGATATTTCCATAACAAAACTGTGACATAAAATGGCACAACATAAATCAGTTTCAATGGCAGTTGTGAGAATGTCAGTATGAAGGTACCAGTGGTATCAAGGACTTCAAATTTTAGGGCAGTAGTAGAAGGATGTCAGCTGTGGAATCGAAATAATCACTCTTCTTTTTCTAATTTCCCCACTCAACTAGCAGCATGTTAATACTGCCATACATTTCCCACCAGTTCAGGTATTATGGTATGTTGGGGTGTACCAACCCCTCCACTGAGAGGGAGCCCTCTACTGCCTCAGCAGCTGGGAAGGCCCCTACTGGTCAGACACTCCTCCCACTCCTTGGCAGGAAGAGAAAGTTAAAAGCCCAGCTGGGGCCTCAGCACAGGGTGGGACAGGACGGGGAGAAATTCACTTCTAGATCCCACTGGGAGGAAGCCTTGACAGCAGGACATTTCAGGTCTGAGAAGCAGGCAGCGTACAGGGGTGTGTGGGGCAACAGCCCTGCTACGGGCGGTTCCAAGCCCTGAACAGAGGGAGACCAAGGGGTTACCCAAGGACTGTTCAGTAGGGCTAGGTTGCCCCCATGGCCAAGCCTAATGGGTTTGTAGCCAAGGCTGGAAGTGAACCCTACTGTCTGGAGAAGATTGGCCTGGCCTGAAGGTATTTAGGACTTTTTGGTTGCAATTTAGGAGCCACAGGGCCCAGCAGTGGTCCATACGAGGATAAGGGGAGCACCAGAACTTTCTCGTGGGCAAAGGGACCCTTTCAGAGACTATCACACATGGGCATAAATTCCTGACTGTCAAATTCTATCTTAACACTTGATTAATGAAAAGAGTCATTGTTTCCTGCCTATACTAGACTTATTATTGTATTAGATTTCATAATGACAGGACAGTAGTATGCTTGTTGAATTTTTGGCTGAGGATGTGAAGGAGTAAAATTCTTAATTTTTCATTTCAAGGTTCTTTCTCTTAACCAAGAAAAAAATATTTTATTTTGTTTCTCAATAATAGGAAGGCTGACACCATGGATTTTTTTCCTCCCATTGCTCAAAGCTAGAACTCTATTCATTTCTCTTCTTCTAGATAATTGGGCCAATATCACTAGAATATAAGTATTGTATAACCTAAAATATGCCATTATCAAAACAATTATATTCACTAAGCTATTTTTTAAGGTAAGTTCCCTTGAATTTCCATTAGGGAAGTTAGTGGGCACATCCTCAGGCTAGGCTAGATTTGCAGAGGTGGACTGCAGAGGTGGATTAGCTAGTTAAAATCTATTGGACCTACATTGCTTTAAGCAACTGAACATCTGGCCCAGAATTTCTGATGACAAGGAAACAGTTAAAATATATTAAATATTAATTGTGTCCTGCACTGGTTTTCAGCCTCCTTTCCTGAAGATCATTGTCAGTTTAATTCTTACAGCTTTTCCATACGATCATAAAGCTTTGAAGATGTCCCTGTGATTCTTTCAATTCTTTTTTTTATAGGCTGTAGGGTATAATAGACTGATTGATATTAATGAGCCTAACTGAGATAAAGTTTAATCATTTTTCCTGACATACTTCATCATTAAGCCAGTGGCACATTTTACAGTCCTCTTTTCTCTGTGCTGGTTTTATTAGAAGGTCCTAAATATAATTAAATATTTTAAGGCTAGGTGGGATCTCATTTGCCTTTTTTTTAGGTGCCTAACTACTTTTTTCTTATTTTGAAGCACACAGTACTTTCACCATTGTAGAAGATCAAATTCCTAGATGCCACACAGTCATTAATAGTGGAATTCTAAAGAGACAAGAAACAGGAAATCCACAGACACTTATCTTCACAGTAAACTGTTCCCACTGCCCTCTCCTCCTCCCCCTGCCTCCATTCCCCTTCTCCCCCCCCCCCCCCCAAACATGCCAAGAAACCTTTTATCTACAGCCAGGCACTCACATACCAAAATAGATGCTCCAAGGAGAAAGTGCACAATACATTCCTTAACGTATTAAAACAGCCTTCATTAAGCAAGGACACTCCACCAGAGAAATAGATTGCGTCATGGAATGGGACAGCCAAAAACCTCAAAAGAACTTGCTTCAATACGCATCTTGAAAGAGATCTTTCCCCTTCTTCAGGCTTTCCGACACCTCTCTATTGGTTCTCCATCCTTACCAAGCTCCTCCTCAGAAGCAAGTTCCAGATGGACCTGGACCCACCAAATGAAAGTGGCACCTGGCCCTGCCATAACAACAGATGCAAAACCTGCAGATGTATGTGCACTACTACAGTGATCAACACTTCCCACACCCATCTTTCCTATATGGGTCCTATACATGGTTAGCACACCATGTGATGTACTTCATCTGGTGCACTAAATGTCCCAATGACAACCAAATAATCACTGTGCTCTCCCATGAATTCACACAGGACAATGATAAAAGACAAAAACACCGATAGGTGAACATGAGTCACAAAACTATCATTCCTTATCTGACCTCTCAGTTCTCTTACTCAAAAGGAACCTGCACAACACTTTCAAAGGACAAGCCTAGGACCTGAAATTCATAACTTGGCTAGACACAAAAAGTAATGTTTTTTAATAAAGACACTAGATTTATGGCTTACTATAACAATCTGTAACCTGCCTAACCCCCCTTTTTTGTCTTATGACTGCAGGAGTGTTAATGGGCCACATCACCTTGAATGGTCTCCTAGAATATGTGAGAGAAAAAGGGGATGAGATAATATCTTTTGTTGTTCCAACTCTTGCTGGTGAGGAAGACAAGCTTTTGAGTTTACACAAAGCTCTTCTCTCACCAACAAATGCTGGTCTGATTAAAAGGTATTATCTCATCCACTTTCTCTTTCTAATATCCTGGAACCAACACTACTACCACAACATTGCAAACAACTCTTAAAAAGAGTTAACTAGTTATGCTAAACAGTCTGTTCCACCCTGGTATTTAGCCGTGACACATTGAGTACCTTTCCCAGACCTGAAGAAGAGCTCTGTGTAGTTTGAAAACTTTCCTCTTTCATCAACAGAAGTTGGTCCATTAAGAGAAAGTACCTCAGCCTTCCTATCTCTATAATATTCTGGCTATGGTCCATAAGGGCCAGCGACGCCATTGAGAAGTAGTCTTTTCAATGTACTCTGTGGCAAGGTGGTCCAGTGAAAGAATCATACGTTCCCAGTTCTTAAAGGGTCTGTCACCTCTTGCTGCTCCCTCAGCGAGTGATGAGTGGAGAACCTGGTGCACTCTGTTCAACCTCCTCCTAGACCACTTAGGGAAGACTAGGGAAGAGTGTGTTAGCTCAGAGTTTTGCAGAGGTTGCAGAGGGAGTCTCTCCTGCCACTGAGCTTGCTGAAGGTCAGCCAGACACCTCAACGTGTTTGACTGAGCATGCATTATATGCACCATCTCATCTTTATATGCACCATCTCACTGCGTGCTTAGTAAGTTTGCGGATGACACCAAGTTGGGGGGAATGGTAGATACTCTGGAGGGCAGGGACAGGATCCAGAGAGACTTGGACAAATTGGAACAGTGGGCCGAAAGAAACCTCATGAGGTTCAACAAAGACAAGTGCAAAGTCCTGCACTTAGGACGGAAAAATCCCATGCACTGCTACAGGCTGGGGACCGATCAGCTAAGTAGCAGCGCTGTAGAAAAGGACCTGGGAGTTATGGTGGACGGGAAGATGAATATGAGCCAACAGTGTGCCCTTGTTGCCAAAAAGGCCAATGGCATATTAGGGTGCATCAGTAGGAGTATTGCCAGCAGATCGAGGGAATGTGATAATTCCCCTCTATTCGACACTGGTCAGGCCACATCTGGAATACTGTGTCCAGTTTTGGGCTCCCCACTACAGAAAGGATGTGGACAAATTAGAAAGAGTCCAGCGGAGGGCAACAAAAATGATTAGGGGGCTGGGGCACATGACTTATGAGGAGAGACTGAAGGAACTAGGCTTATTTAGTCTAGAGAAGAGAAGACTGAGGGGAGATTTGATAGCAACCTTCAACTACTTGAAGGGTTGCTCCAAAGAGGAGGGAGCTAGGCTGTTCTCGAGGGTAACAGAGGACAGAACAAGGAGCAATGGTTTCAAATTACAGCTGGGGAGGTCAAGGTTGGATATTAGGAAAAACTTTCTCACGAGGAGGGTGGTGAAGCATTGGAATGGGCTATCTAGGGAGGTGGTAGAATCTTCATCTTTGGAGATTTTTAAGGCTCGGTTAGACAAAACTCTGGCTGGGATAATTTAGGGGGAGTGGTCCTGCTTTTTAGCAGGGGGTTGGACTAGATGACCTCGTGAGGTCCCTTCCAACCCTATGATTCTATGATTCTATGATCTTGTATTGAACACTCATACTTCAGTGCTGCCTTCCTGTTGTCCATGTGCAGTTTGTCTGATTATGGAGTCCTCCATGCTCTTAGCTCTGTGTCAGCAGCTGCAAAGATGTTCATTATCTCTTTGAACATATCATCCCGAGTTCTTTTTTTTTTGTTTTTTTTCCTTACCTTATCTGCAACTGGAGCTCTGAAGGAGTATGAGATGGTACGCTGAAGGCCAGGTTGTCCAGTGTAAGGGAAGGGAAGCACAAGGTACCCATTGTTAACTTGTCCCATGGACAAAAAGCAATGTTACAATGTAAAAATAAGTCCCCTGAACATTCCCAAGGCAAATCTAGAATCACATACCATTGCCTAACTATTGCAGGTGTCAGAATGTTATTCCAGCAATTGTAAGTAAGGGGGAAATGCATCTATTTTAGGGTAATCCCCGGTGTCCATTCTGCATGAGTCCATGATTCCCAGGGGAACATGAATGCTAGGGTCCCATTTTCTTCCCTAAATCAGGCTTTTAAGAGATGGTGGGAAGAGTATGGAGTTTGTAGGGATTACCTGACTGGTGGGAAAAAAATGGGCATCCATTTGCATATGCCCGAGGCCTGTAGCAACAGTGTCCTGCTTAGGGACTTGTAGTGTGATGAACCAAGAAACTAACCCTTGCTGCAGAAAAAATAACTTCAAAAAACTTTCTTGGACATGTAATGTAAACATGCCCCATCTTCCCTAGGTAACTGAGTGATATCAGTCTGCTGCGGGTCACACAGGTAGAAAGGGAGGATTTGCTGATGTATCTGGCTACAGACCTGGCCCTTATACTGCTATGCTGTGTTCTACAATGATGCTTACACAATTAATAACAGAGTGGCAGGGAAAGGGTTCTGTCATGGTGGAAGAAGTAAGGCTGCCCTTCCAAGAAACTTTCTGCAAAGGATTGCAGAATACCTATGTGAAACCTTCCTGGAGATATCCATGGAGGATTCTTGAGGCATCCCTGTGCACATAGTAATCTTTTCCATGGTGAACCCCATGCTTAAGCACACCAACTTCGAGGAAGCATAATTTCACCACCACACATGACACTTTTTTTCTGCTAGTACAAGATTCTGGGCTGGGAATATAACCAAATAAATGTAATTTGCAGTACACATTCACTAAATGGGCCTTCCAAGGCATCTCAGTCAGTCGTGGTTTCCTGTGTCTGGCTGGGCTGCTTTCATGTAACAAGCTACTCCTGGCTTTCAGGGAGAAGGGGTACCTTTCCTGTCCCCTGTTCTCATCAGCTGCCTTCTCCTCATTCACAGACTCAGGCACAGGGCTGACCCACAACATTTTGTCATCTGAGGCAGGGAGATCAAATGGTATCCCCAAGCCCCCTTGCTTTGGCCAAAACTTTGAAAGGTCTCAATTCTGCCTTCTTCCTGTTCTACTCCTCTCATGGTATTGCTCTGCTGCCTACCCCAGTAAAGGAGAACTAATAACTTAAAATGCCTTGTTCAAAATTTTTAAGTAACTTTCAAACGCCTGAACAGCAAATGTAACTTTTCTTGTCTGCATAGTAAGCACTGGCATTTTTATCTGTTTGAATAATCAAAGTGGTGCTTTCTGTGCCTTCTTGGTTGTAAAGATTTGAACTGCTTCCTGAAGGTCCACAATCTGGGTCAGCCCATGCTCTTTTGAGATGGTTGCAAGGCCGACCAGCCTCTCCTGTGTCATTGTGGAGTGGAGATGCGTTTTTATTAACTTCAGCATGGAGAAGCTGCATTCTCCACTGGCAATTGTTACAGAAAGTGTTAGAAGTATGCCCAGAGCAACAAAAGCAATTGGAAAGAGAGTGGTCATCTTATTTGTTCTCATACATTCCAGAACAGCCTTTGGAGTTGATACTGCTGCAATGTATCTTGAAAGGGCTTTCAATTCATCCCCCAAATCTCTCGCATCAATATCGTGCATGTCATCATGTGTCAACACTGTCTCTAGTGCATTGCTGGTGTAGGTCTGCTTCAGGTATAGTAAGGAGTTTTGGAATATCATACAACATCCCAAATATACTGTTGTGTGCCTTGAGTTGCATGAAACGTTCTTCAACTGACTGTATTGCACACTCTAACACCTGGTTAAAGAATTCAACTTTGAATTGTTGTTTGGGGTCTTTTATGGGATTATCCCATGCTTCAGTCGTCTTCCTCATTGACTCCTGTATTCTTGAATGGATGGGAAAATAGCTCCAGTGTGAAGTTCCTCTGCCAACTTCTATGCACTCCTCAGAACATTTTGAAATCCCTCATTTGACTGATAAGACTGTAGGTATGACTTAGCCTTGTCCAGTTGTTCCATTGCTCCAGATATATCAAGATCAATACCTTGGAGTCTCTTGCTTACAACATTTATTTCAAACAATATGTCATGCCACAACACTAAGCCACACAGAAATTTGAAGTTATGTATGTTTCTGGTGATTCCATTTCCCCCTGCCACTGTTCTCCTACCAACAGTTCCTGTCATAGCATTATCTTCCATAATGGCAACTATGGCATCATCTATCTTTCCAATTTGGTTTTTGATAGGTTTTATCACCTCCATTCAACTTTCCCATCGTGTGGCACTCAGTGGTTTCAGTTTCAGAGAGGATGTTCCCAGATGTTGCTTCAAAATTTGCCATCGATGAGTAGATGCAGAGAAAAATACCTACATGCTTTGAATTACATTAAAAAATTCAGTAGCCTCACTAGAACCTGATGCTCCATCACTGAATACCAAGTTCAATGAATGAGAACTGCATGGGACAAAAAAAGCTCAGCCCTCAGCTCCACAGTTTAAAGGAAGTTTCCATTGTTTGGCATATACAGTTGATCTGAAGTGCCACGCAGTACTAGATTTTGGATAGCAAGATTCTCACAATGACAAGGAGACTTTTCAGAACATTTTGCCAGTAAAGAGACTGATTCAATCTTCTATGGTAGCTTTTAAACTTAGTCTCATCTCAAGCTCTTTCCACCTATGGAATGCGCTCTGGTGATTTGCTGCCTTCTCATGGCATGCCAGATTTCTAGCCAGATTTTTCCAATTCTTTGTTCCTGTAGAACCCAATGTGGCTGGAACATTAAACTGGAAGAGTTTGCAACAAAAACAGCATGCAGCATTCTGGGTTTTTGAGTACATAAGCCATGGCCTCTCCACTTTGTCACCACTGGGGATTTCACGCCAGTTATGTGTTGAATGGAAACTTCTATTTTCATTGTCTTTGGGGAACATGAAGTTTTTTACTTGTTGTGGCCCATGCTGTCCCTCGGGCTACTGCTCAAGTGACTCCACAGTCCTGGATCATCTAGACTTAAGGAACTAAACTCAGGAGCAACTGTTTCTTGCACCTCCACCACACTCTTCTCTGAGCTACACTTTTCTTCAGGAATGTGCATGGTTACATCCATTTGAGATACAGATGCTGCAGTAGCTGCCAGGTCACCTGCACTCTGACTAACTGGAAGATCAGGCATCTCCTCACTACTCACATTCTCACTGGGGCCAGGAGGCTCACCGTGAACATTTGTGTCTATGTATCTCAGGAAAGCTCATTCCTTCTTAGATAGAAAAGCTTCCTGTGCTTGCTTTCTTTTTCTGAATGCTTCCCCAGAGTGGCGTTTTCTTCTTTCACTCATGACTGCTGTTCTGTGCTAGCTATAGTGATGCTCAACACTCAGTTAAAGGGGACAAATAAGTAGGCTGGTAGCAGAGTCTGAGTGAAGGAAGATATTAGCATCTTAAGGGCCTCACTGGCTCCTACTACTTCAGTTGACTGTTCTCCTCAAGTGGGTTCAGGGAAGCAACAGGAAACAGAAAGCTCCCTGAGAAGCTGGTGTTAATCTGTCCAGTCTCCTAGGGGTGCTAGAGAGGTACATAAGAGGATCCTTCTCCTCTCTCTCCCTGCAGCTCCTGCTGTTTTCTGTTATTCCCTCTTACCTTCTCTCCTGCCTGCCTGTTATGTCTCTTGTGCCCTCCTTCCTCCAGCACAGCACTCCACCATCTCTGTGCATCTAGAACAGAGAAAATACATATGCATCAGCAGCAGACACAGTTTTCTACTTTCTGGATCCTACTGGTGCCCTTCCCCCCCCCCTTCCCCCCAATCTGGCACCTGAGGTGACTGCCTCAGTTTGCCGTATGGTAAGGCCAGCCCTGCCTGGGTGCATGAATAAGGTAATATTCACATTTCACCTTACATGAACTATGAGTGTCCTGCATTTGAGGTTGTGCATGAATCCATCTTTGATTTTAATACTACAAAATTTCCTATAACTTTTTATCTATGGCAGTTGTACGTACCTTAATCCTGATTATGCAGCCTTCTATGCCTTGGAAAATGCAATTATTTGGCTGGCTTTCAGTTCTATTCTGCTGGGCTGAAGCCTGGATTCAAATCAAGAGTTGGGAATGTCTTGGCATTTGTTTCATCCTTTGTATTACCACCTGGTGTCCAGAGCAGAAAAAGCAGCAGTCTTCTTTTGTTTTTTCTTCATGGAAAACAAATACTTGCAGTCTTTTAACATTAAGGAAAATCAAAATTCCATATATGAGAAAGCAATCTAAATCTTTTAAGATTCTCCAAAGCAATGCATCCTAGCAGACAGATGGACTTCCTTAGTTCAAAAGCTGAAGTACACATATTAAAATCAGAGCTCCATGCTGTACTTTCACTCTTGTTTGATAAATGCCGATGGAAGAGGATCGCTGGTTTCATTTGATGCAGCAGGGCTTCAGCAGTACAGTGGTCTGGAGAGTTGGAAGAAATTAATAATTCTAATTGTTTCTCTGCCAATAACTTGCTATGTGGTGCAAGGCTAGGGATTTTGCTGCTTTTCTTTTGCCATCCTTAAAATAAGATGTCTTTTGACCATAACAGAATGTTATGGAAGTTAATGTTTGTAAAATAGTCATACAGGTAAAGAATTAATTAAATACTAAGTTTTTTATTATGTTCATAAAATCTCAATATAAGTAGTATCAAGATCCAAATGTCCCATAGTTTAGAACTATTCTTGGCTGATCACACTATATATGCTACCAGTTACTGTGTTTTTGGGCTGGGATTTGAGTGCTATAACATGAATTACAGTCATTCTTAATGCTTTAATCATCTAAATAGGCAGTTGGCTCATTAATGCAATTGTTCTATAGATTATAAACAAAAGTCTTTGTAGATGTATAACTTCTGTTACCAGATTTTTCTCGGGCTATGTCTACACTTGCAAGTTAGTTCAAATTAAGGAAGCTTAATTCGAACTAATTTAAGCCTTGGCCACATTAGGCTTTCATTAGTTCAAATTAAGGTCTTCCTTAATTCGAACTAATAAATTGGATTGCTTAGTTCGAATTAACGGTTAATTCGATCTGTTAATGCGAACTAATCCAATGTGGCCATGTTAGTTTGAACTAACTGCTTAGTTAAAACTAATCGGCAGATTGACCTTCCTGCAACTAACTAATTTGAACTAAGTAAGTGTCCTGAATGGCCATGACTAGTTCGAACTAGCATTCTAGTGGGGCCATGCTAGCTTGAATTAAATTAATTCGAACTAACTAAAATTAGCTTTTGTAAGTGTAGATATAGCCTTGGATATGTACACAGGTCTCCATTAATTTCATGGTGTGCACATTCTAGGGTTATGCAGTCTCTTGTCACAAATGAGATGATTATCTACTTTGTGGAACTCAATAAGAATTTACCCATGAAAGTCAGAGCCAGATTGAGTCACCATTTCTCCTCGCCTTGGGTAGCATTTTAAATCCTATTCCTGGAAGCACAGGTGCCTAAATTTAAGCATGTGACTAATCCCATTAATTAATAAAATTAGTCATGTGTTTAAAATTAATCATCTGCTTAAATGTTTCTGAACTGAGACCTTAATTTGCCAGTCGTCTCCCCCCCCACCCTCACACCGTCACTGCTAATAGCGGTGTTATTGATGCAGAAAGTTACTATTTATGATGAGCAAAATTTGCAGAATCTGGCACTAATTTCTTTAGCCTCACATGGGAGTAAATTTACCACAAGCATGAGCTTCTGTGAGAAAGAATTACATCTGTCGCTTAGAAATTTTTTCTTAGACTCTGACTTGGGACTAAATCAAAAAGAAAGATGAAGATATATTTGTCTGGTGAAATTATTTTCTAATATTCAGTAAAATTGAGTTCGTAAAAAACTAAATTTTGACATAAACAAAGCAGACATAAATATATTCTTTTCTAGCCTCTTCTCCTGTTTGGTATGGTTGGAATATGGGAAAGAGCTGACTGATTATTTTGTATTGAAGTTCACGTCAACTTGGACCAGCTATGTATTTATGAACCTTAGTACAAATCTCATCTGTGATTTCCACCTGGAGCTCCTGTTCCCAATTTCTTCTTATCTCAGAGAAATTTGTTCTCGTGAATTTAATAATAACTAAAACAAAATATGCAGTTTCTTGTTACCTTTGTTTTTTTCAAGTCCAGTAGATTGTTTTCTAGGGGCCAAAGGGGGACTGCTACCTATGCAAAGGCTTGATTTCAGTATAAATATATTTTCAGCATCTTGTCTTGGTAACCTGGTCCCTTTATAAGAAGACTATTAAGGCTAATTGACCTGCTTTGGAAAAATAAGCCCCATTCACGCTCCTCTCTCCACCCATCTTTAACACAGCCATGAAAGAATTGGACTGGGGGGAGGGGAAGCCAATGCTTTCCCTGCCATTGTATTCCTTCATCCAAACTCATCTTCACTAGTTGTTTCAGATCTTTAGAAAGCCTTCATCTCTCTCTCACTGAACCAGTGACTATGTAAACCTAAATCAGCATTCCTTGTCTTGGGGAGACACCCAGCTGACTTACTAGCAATACAGTACACCTCTTCCCATATACAGCAATCCCCATAGTTACCCAACATCCATTTTGCAGCAGTGTAAACTGGAAATGCTGAAGTGGGTTCTGCTGCAGGTTCAGTGTGGACCTCAGAGGCCAGCACTGTCCAGTGAAGGAGCAACCTTGGTTCCTTGCAATTTTAGGATATCGTTTGTCTAAATGTCGTCATGTCCTTCAATGGGGATGGAAGCGGTAGAGGAAAAATGGGAGTAAGGGGAAAGTCGGTTTTCTGACTGAGAAGCACCAAGACACTGCGCTTTCTCAGTAAGCTCTTTGACTGCTGCTGCACTGGGTTCATCTCCAGAATTCATGATTACTGAGTGGCTAATGGGAATACTGTCAACTTCAAGAAATCAAAAGAACAAACTGACAAAAATATAGAGGCTTCTTTCCAGCCTGACGTATGGACAGAACTTGTTCCCAGTTCATGCCCCTAATGTGTTTGCCCTATAGTTACTTATTGCACATGTGGGAGGAGCAGGGATATAACTGGAGTTTAAATGGCTTACACAATGAAACTGGTTTACTGTTCAGTATGAGCTACTTTGATTCAATTGCATCTCTCCATTTATTAACAACTGAGTACTCTTTAGAGGCTGTGACAAAGTTGAGATATTCGTTGGGTTTTCTCAGTGCCATGTGTGTGCCTCAGGTTCACCCATATGTTACTCATATATTTCAGTGATGGGACCTGGGTCTGTGATAATTGCAGAGGTCACTAAAGGGTGGATGGGCCCTCCCCAGCCATATGTATGCGGACAATAGCCAGACCTCTCTGCCCTCCTGTGCAGTCAACAAGCAGAGACAAGGCAACCTTGCCTGGAAAGGATACAAAGGACTGGGGAGGGACAAGAGGATAGGTCTGCGGGGGGTGGTTGGCCGGAGGGGCCAGGCCGCCTTAAATGGGTTCAGGACCAAAGCCTGAGAATGGGCTCTGAAGGTCCCCAGCTGGTTGCTGCTGTAACTTCTAATTAATCTGTTAACAAAGTGTTCTTGAGAACTAATAAATCCCTCCGATTTCCATGCTGACTGTAAATAACTTCTGACTGCAAGGTCACTCAGGACAGCAAGACAGGGCACGTGGCCCCTTTGGGGGTATGTATGAGCTCCCCAGGGTTGCATTCAGGAGGATTCACAAGGGGAGCTCTGGCAGAGCCAGGATGCTGAACGCTTTGAGGCCATTTTCAGGAGGTGGCTGCACTGGTCTATGGAGACCCAGATGGCAGACTCTGAGTAGTAGAATCCTGACTGGCTTTGGCCCGAGTAGTTCCAGAGCACTGTTCCTGTGGGAGTCCATCATAGAGGCATCTTAGAGTATTTTTTTTTCTCATAGGCAAGATCTGCAATTGTGTAGCCCAACCTCTTTTTAAGCCTGAGCTCAGGAATCCTGATTATTAGTTTCAGTCTCTTGCACACAAGGTAGAGGATATTGAGACTACCTGTTTACTCCTGTCACACGCAGCACAAAATAAGACCCTACTGCTGGACTGTATAGCTTGGGAAATGGGCTTTATTCTTTGACAGACTTTGGGCCAGATTTACAAATCATTCAAGCTCCTAAAGATGCAGATAGGTGGGGCCCTTAATTCCCATTTAAATCAATAGGAGTTAAGAAGTGTTTTTAAAAATCCCACTAGATGTTTACCTGAATTTTTAGTTTTCTAAATACCTTCATAAGTGTAGGCCTTCATTTTGAATATATAAAGGGTTCCCCAATGCTAGAAAAATTACAAGCATTTTATGGTAAATTTTGGTCATATGGATTTTGGAAGTGTCCCTTTAAATGTGTCTCTTTGAGTGTGCCACATTCCCTTTAACTTTTTACAATTTAATTTACCTACATGTCAGAGGAAGGGACCTTCAAAATAATCTGTGAAGATTGTAGAGATGCTTTTATCTTAAAACAAAACACAAGATTTAGCTCTAGTTGTCCACTGCCATCAGACATATTCTAATTATGCATTATTAGTTCATTGCTGTTTACCATTAAGAAAATTTTCATTTTTCATTATCCTTTATTTGCCAACAGATGGCAGCAAAAGATTATCAACTAAATTCGGCTCAGTCTATTTGAACAAATAATTATCCATAAAGCAGCAATTAAATATCACTGAAGGCATGTTTTTTTCATCTTGACAGTATGAGATGAATTTTTAAAGACACTTTTTAGTGATCAGACAAAATAAGAAAAATGATATTGTTTTCCAAGGGTTTTAAGCTCATCTTTCTGTTACAGCTTACACTTAAGTTAGTGTTTTATGATTGCATGATCAGACTGAGATTCTTTTCATGCAGTACAGTACTGAAATTGTATCGCCAGTGTACATGAGTGGATCATTGTTATGTATTTCCCCTGAGTTAAGTATTTCAAGTAATCTCATGGCCATATGAGTTATTGTAGTGTTTCCTATGCTAAGACATAAAAGCTACACAATAATATACAAAACAGAATATTAAAATATGCCAGTGACTTTCTTGGGTGTCTGGCTGGTGAGTCTTGCCCACATATTCAGGGTTTAACTGATCACCATATTTGAGGTTAGGAGGGAATTTTCCCCCAGGGCAGTTTGGCAAGGGCACTTGTGGTTTTTCACCTTCCACTGTAGCATGGGTCATGGCTTGCTTGTTAGTCTTTTCTCTGTACTTTAAAATATTCAAACCAGATTTGAGGACTTGAATACTCAGTCATAGGTTAGAGGTTTACTGCAGGAGTGGGTGAGGTTTTGTGGCCTGTATTGTTCAGGAGGTCAGATTAGATTATCATATTTGTCCTTTCTGACTTTAGTGTATGAGTCTAGTAAGCTCATAGCCAGAAGCCCCTTCACCATAGATGACATTTTAGAGATTAATTTTGTCTGACATACATGTTCTAGTAGTCCAGAACTGGAATGCAGGAACTCCTGAGTTCTAATCCTAGTTTTGACCCTGACATACTGTTGTTTTTGGGAAGTCACCAAGGCCCAAATTTTCAATAGTAGCCTCTATTTTGGGAACCTTGATTTTTGAGTGCCTAGCATCAGACACCTTGAACCTTATTTTCAGCAGGCTGAACATCCTCTGCTCCCCTTCCCATCAGTTATAGTTGTGAGTTTTTATCACTTCTGAAACTCGGGCCTAGAGTCTCTTGAACTGGACATCCAAAACTGGTGGCAACTATTGAAAATGTTACCCTCAGCCTGTCTATTTTCTCTCTCTACCCAGCTTCAGAGAAAGAGGTTGTTAAGCCATTTTATTTAGTGATAAATATACCAGGAAGTGTGATCTATTGTATCACAAGAATTCCTTGTTTGTTACCATTGAGGGCATGACAAAAGGATAATACAATTGATGGTAGGAGACAATAACTGGAAAATTTATCAAGTGACTTAAGCCATGTTTGATTTGCTTGCTTCATTTTCAGACTCTTTTCTTTCATAGAGCACAAAATTATTCTATACAGTTCTACTTCAGTAAATGGTCAACTTGCTGGAACTCTATATGCCCTTTTCATCTTCAGGGGATCTTACAGCATATTCATTAACAAGAGTTGAGGTAGAAATTGTCCCTATTCTTATGGAAATTCTGGTTTATATAATATGATAATTAATTATTGAATTGTGTTATGCAGTTAGAAACATTGTGTTCCCCTTCTGCTATTAGAAGGTTTACCCAAGATCATCTCATTATTTTACTTTTTCCACTTTCACAGAAAATGGAGTAACCTTGAAGATCATGTTAGGCTTTTCCTTTTGTCTTTGATCTCAAGCAGGATTTTCATTTGACCCAAATTACTGCTAGTAGAAAAAACCACAAATTCTACAGTATCTGTTTGTGAAGCAAAATCTGCAGCTTTTTTTGTTCAAGTCCTCCTGCTATGATCTTAAAGAATGTGGTTCTTTCAGCTGTGCTGCAGTGAGCAGAGTCTGGCTAGAGCTGATCTGTCTCTAATCTAATGTATCTAGGTACTAATATGACCTCTCAGTATCAGGGCACCTGGCATATATTAAACAAGTAACAGACTGTACAAATAAATCTTGAAAATACAGTAGACTAAATAATCCTTTTACGTGTGGGTGGTTATGGGGTGTCTAAAGGACTTTTTGTGGGAATGCCAAGTCAACATGAGTTTTGCATTTAGAATTTGTCATGTTAGTAGTCTGGCTTCTCATTCTTTCTCCCTAACTCTGGTCCTTTTGAAGATGCATGTAAAGGCATGTTCTTCAGAGATTATACATCTGGCATTGGTCTGTGGGACATTAGACTGTATAGAGAGAGAGTTAAAATGGAAAGATTTATCCTGTCATTATGCTCCCTTTACCACAGTAGGTGCTATTTACTTTTTTTGGATGAGAACAGTGCTATGATAATTTACTAATAAGATGAAAAATTACTGTTGGCAGCGACTTCCATTTCCAAAGTTCTGTACGAAACATTAACTAATCACAAAGCCATACGGTGAGGCAGGCAGAGGTCACAGTAAATGGAAACATGAGGGTAAGGTCTTTCTGGCAAAGCAGGATGAACCAACAATTTCCTTTCCCCAACCTTTGACACAGGTATTATTACCATTTTACAGATAGGGAAACAAAACCAAGATAGACTAGGAATCCTGTAGCACTTTTAAAGACTAAATAATGTATTTATTGCATGGGTTTTCATGGGGTGCTATTTTACCCATGAAAGCTCATGCAATAAATACATTTGTTAGCCTTTAAAAATTCCACAGGATTCCTTGTTTGTTTTGCTGAACTAGACTAACACAGCTAAAACCATGACAGTTAACTAGAACTTAAAACCAGCATAGTTAACTGACTTGCTCGACGCCCTATTGCAAATCCAAGATTAAAACTAAAAGTTTTAGCTCCAGGACCCAAGTTTGATCCAGAGGACAATGCTGTTTCTCAGATAATTTTTTTCTAAAATTGCTGTTTATTCAATTATCTTAATGCAATAAGGGATGGAGGTGTATCTTTGGCTAAAATTATCAGTTTGGAGTATCAGCCAAATCCCAAAATTACAAGGCCTTCTATGGTGTGTGAGAAATTTGCTGAACACTTTGCCTTATTCAAATCCTCTCCTGCTTACTCCTTATGGAGCATGGTTTGGAAGTATTGAAATGCTGCCTGAGGTCTGTTATGGCTTTGGCCTGGCTGTAACTTGTCTCACAAACTGTCTGCTATTTTTGTGAATTTTAGAGACAGAGGCTCAGCTGGCATTAAATTCTATATCTATCACGTGTGAAAGCACCCTTGCCATTTTGCTGAAAATTTATTTTGCATTTTATCATCCAAATTTTGCTACAACAAAATATAACGTAATGGTGGCTTAACACTTGAGGAAAGGCAGGTTTGAGATGTACTTGCCTGAATGTAGAGAGTATAAGAATATTGTAATCTCCTAACAGATGGTAGATAAGCTGTAAGGAGCTCTACATTTTCAGACAAACCAGAAGGATGTTACAGACAAAGCTGAGAAATACGGATACTATGAGAAGGTAAGTTGAAATGCTGTGGAGAATTGCTTTTGCCAAGGTCCCCCACAAATTGATTTTAAAAAAAACAACCCTCTTGTTTTATTTGAAATGCCACCAGTTTGGAAAAGCCTGCGCTTATCTGAACGTCCATGGGAGGACAAACTAACCGAAGGAGGGAAAGAATCAGCAGTATTGGAACAAACTAGAGAATTAAGGCTTCTTGTTGTTTTAAAGTATTCAGGATCTCCTATCTGTACGTGCAGCTTAAATACGTTACTATACATTTTTGCTACCAGTCCTATGTACATCATAATGTATACATTGAATAACTGATAGTATAGAATAAGCACACACTTTTTTTTTAAACTCTTTCTAAAATAAAATAACTTTAGATTGAGTATAACAAACTGGGTGCTTTAAAAGTGCCAGTCATCTTAGAAAAGTAGAAGTGTGTTAACCTTGACATGTGAGTTTATATTACTGTCATTAAGGCCCCAATCAGGAGCCCACTGAAGTCAATAGGAGTCTTTCCAATAACTTCAGTGGTTCTAATACTGTATTGTAGTATTCAGATCATTAATAAAATAATTCTATGCCTAATAAGTCTCTCCATAAGAATATTAAAACAAATAGTTAGAGTGACTGAACCACTTTCATACAGAGAAAGTGTAGCCAAGCAGAGTGACAGTGTACCGGAAGTATGTCATTAAAATCCTGCTGCGGTGAACTTTTCACATTTCACTTGCTACACAAGACTTGCAAATTCAATGCCATTTACTTGCTAGGATTGTAATGGATAAACAAGCTTGAGAACTGGAACTATTTCTATATTTCCATATGCAGATTATGATGAAGTGGTGGTGAGACCAGTCAGTAAGATTTTGACCCAAAATAGTTCATTTTAAAGCTCCATTTTTCTTCTGGGTGGATTGCTTTGAGGTTAAATTAATCTTTCATTTGCCCCACAAGGCTGGGGAAATTGGTAAAGAAAGAGGTTGTTTGTCAGGGGAACATTTTTTTCTTCCAAGCTTTCAATTATCTTTTTATTTAGGACAAAATGTTAGATGGTTTGTTACAAGAGCATTAGTAAAAATGAAGCAAATAAAGATTTTTATGTGCAAGTTGTGTTATACACAATGTAGTAAAACTTCCTTTTGCTGACAGTCAACATAGAAATTGAAGACAAGGGAGTGGCATCTAAGCAAATGCACCTGAAGGATGAGGGACTAAATATAAGCTACATAGATAATTTTTTTAACTGTGTCTTTTGTTATTTTTTCATTTTAATAACATGTGTTACGCTCACTGAGGTCAGTGGAAATCTATTTCAGTGAGATTTGGATCTGGCTTTTAGTGATTGAGAAATGCACTCTTTTTCACACTTAAGAAATGTTAAGATGATTTGCTAAAGAAATGCATTTTAACAGTTCCCTCTAGCCTGAAATCCTACTTCCATATGTTAAATATTCTTTTTCAGTTTTTGTGGCTTTAGCTAATGACTACCTGCTTTTAAACCTAAATAGAATATTTGCTCTTTAATGCTGTTTTTATTCATTGTTTCACTATTTTCATTCATGGCTCATCCATCTTCCTTTTTGCTAGTACAAAGGATCTTGATTATAGAAGGTACTATATAAATCTGTTATCCCATTTTTTACCTAAGTGGTTGGCCAAAGTTGCATCACATATCTTTGATGCAGTCCTGTTTATTTATAATGTGTGTACATCTCCATTTTCAAACATCTGACCGAGTGGGATTTTCTCCCATAGACTTTAAGGTCAGAAGGGACCAGTGCGATCATCTAGTCTGACCTCCTGCAAAATGCAGGCCTCAAGACCTCACCCACTGACTCCAGCAATAGGCCACCAATCTATGACTGAATTATTTACCTCCTTAAATCATGATTTAAGGACTTTAAGATACAGAGAATTCACCGGTAGATGAACCATGCTCTGTGCTACAGAGGAAGGCGAAACCCCCCCAGAGCCCAGGCCAATCAAACCTGGGGAAAAATTACTTCCCGACCCCAAATATGGCGATCAGTTAAACCCTGAGCACGTGGGCAAGTCTCAACAGCCAGTTACCCAAGAAACAATTCTCTGTAATAATTCAGAACCCACCCCATGTACTCTCCCCTCTTAGGCCACTTGTATATCTACCACACGTAGCCAAATATCAGTCATGAAAGGTCCTGCGATAAATAAATTTGTTAGTCTTTAAAAGTGCCACAAGACTCCTTGTTTGTTTTGCTGTACTAGACTGACACAGCTACCCCTTTGGAACTTGTCACCATGCAAGGCACTTAGGTGGTGATGTGTGCCTGTTTGGGGTGTATGCCACAATTGTTTCAGTTACCTGGTTGCATAAAGGAGCTTACTTGCTTTTTACAGCTCTCTGAAATGAAGAGCAGTCATTACATTCCACAGCCTCAGAGATGTTAACCTAACCCATAAGGCTGCTATGCCAATATAGCCATCAGAAAGTTAGCTAGTAACTTTTCACTAAGCCCTCAAATTTGGTAATTGCCATAGACATGTACACAGTTTGGAATTATCTAATTCCCACATATAGTATTTCAGTTACATTACATTTCTTTGATTTTGTTTTTCTAGTTTCAGATCAGATGTCTTGTGTGAAAATGAGGCATGTTTTAAAGAAAGGAAACTTGCAAAACTGTTTTCTGGTTCTTCTTAAGTTAGAAGCTGGAATTAATTTTCCAGGAAGCTGGTTAGGAACTTGCCACTGAAGGTAGCATCAGCATGAACTCCTGAGGGGTCATATAATCTAGTACAAAGCAATCATTAAAATATTCAATCAGATATGCAGGGAATTTTATGGTTCTCTTGTTTTAGAAAGACAAACAAGCAGTAACTTACTGTTATGGCACAGAATTGCCTGAGCTGAGGAAAATGCTCTGCCCCACCACTGAGAACCCAATGTTACTAGCCAATTGAACATAAGTTAAACTGACTTAATTGTCATTGTAAATCATATGCAGAGTGGGTTAGTATGCTCACAAAAGCAGGACGACCATACTTTTCTCCACTTAATGCATTTCTCCTATCAATAAAACATAGTCTTCCACATGAGCTTGTATAACATCCCTGCAGTTCATGCAGAGGATGGCACACACCTACATAAGAAATAGATTCTGATTGCACTACACTAATGTTAATAAATTTTGCTGTACAATTTCAGACACCTGTAAGAATTTCTTCCTAATCAGATAATGTAGCTTCACTACACAAGAAGTGACTCCATGAAGTCAGAGATTTCCTGTCTTACCTACTCATTTTGTAGCGTGAGAAAAAGCTTTTGGGGTGACATCTTGTTATGAATTGTAATTAACTTTTTATGTCTGCCAGACTTTTAAAGCACAAGGTTTTTTTTTAATTGTTCCTGAAATTAAGAGATTTCAATGAAGTTAAAAGTAGATGAAGTGACTACGCAAAACATCTTTATTATAAGAATCCCAGGTTACTAGTGTGTTAGTTTAAAAAACAAATAAGGTACCTCAATAATTTTCACCTGAGAATAGTATATCAAGCAACGATGCAAGCAGAGATCAGCTCTAATGAAACACCAGTTTCTTGTAGCTTTGGCATATAGGACCTATTAGGTCAGATAAATTAACTCACTTTGAAATTATTGAGGTGTGTGCTATTTTGTGTGTGCCCAGGGTGGGTTGAAGGTGGGGGAGAGACTGTTTTTCAAGAATGAGTTATGCTGAAAAGCTAAACTAGCGGTACAGGAAGATAGAACCATGCAAGGTGTGGAGAGGAAGTGGCAAGGAGAATTTCAGTCTACTTACATAATTTTTGCAGAGACATATGATCTAAGATACGGGGGAAGAAGCGTTTGAATATCAAACACCTTTCCAAGGCTCTACACATCAGAAATAGTCTCCATCCCATGAGTGAGTGCAATGGCTTGGCAAAACTTAGAACAAATCCTCCACACCTTGCTGACTTTGAATAGTTAGCAGAAAATGAGTTGCTACATTAGAGATTTGACTAGTTAGGCAGGATCTTCTCTTGGGAGTCAGAATAAATACTGTAGATATGATGGTGGTGCTGTCAAGTTTAGGTAAATTACCTTCCCACACACCTGCTTACATCCTTGCCAACATACACCTGGGGATCTCTCTTCATGCAGGTCTTAATCCAGTTATGTGGAGGACAGTGAAGAGCCCAGTGTGCTGCTTGTTATGGCATGAAAAAAGTAAGGCTAAGACAAAGTGCACATTTAAAAACAATACCAAGGGGAGGAAAGAAGCTGGAAAGGATTGGAAGTGGTGTATTAAAACATTTGAACTCTCTTTTATTATTTTTTAAGTTATTAAGAAGCTGAGCAGACTTATGGTAAGAATTTATTCCCTTATACATCATAAGGGAGCAGAGAACCAGACTTTGAACCTTAAGTTAGTAAGAGCTTTGACACTGGTTTCAGAGATGCAGAATTGAGCCCTCTAAGAAAAAAGAAGGCCCTTCAAAAATCAATAAGTCCCTGTTCCTTTGATTTCTCCCTTCCCCCATGACTAGTCACAACATGGAGCAGCTTTTTTTAGTCATGTAAGGGCCATGCTCCCCTGTTTGCCCCTTTATAGGCTGTGACAATCCCTGCTGCACTGGGTGGATGCGTATTTTTGCGGTGGCACTCAAGGCTCACCTCGTAAAAATTGTTGCTAAATGTCTCTAGCAAATTACCTGGAGAAACGGAATTTCAGAGCAATCAGTAGCTCACTGCAAATAGACTGTAAAGCTTTGTGACAAGTTAAGTGTGCTTCCATGGCAGCTCAGCAGCCTTATGCTGCTGAATTACTGCATCGAAATAGCCGCTCTCTCATTTTTGCACTACTCAGGCATCACCAACCCCCAAATCTTCCATGCCTTTAAAATATATTTTAATAGTCTTACCTTTATTATATCAAATTCTTATGTAACTCTAAGTGCTCAAGTTTTCCTTACACCATAGACCATGGTTAGTGCCTTGTATGAGGTATGCAAGGAAAAGGTTTTGTTAATAAGGTAAAGGAGTTAAAGTCTCTTACACTTATACAAGAATTGTAGCTGTAACTTGTTAATGTAAGTTCAATAGCTATTAACATAGCATAGGAACTATCAGTGGGAGATATGGACATTGAAAATTATGGAGCTTTTTCACTCCTATATCATCAGGTCATAGCTGACTAAGTTGTTTTTTATGAGTGATGGTGGCTATCTCAAAGGTAGTGTGGCATGAAGTCAAGGTTTGCATAGGCATAGATAATTTATTATCTTCTTGACACTTGAGGTTATGAATGAGGTAGATGAGCAAAAGATGTTCATGGGGTCTATGGACTCAATGGTGGTTATATTGTTTATTGTTTCTATGGACCCAATGCTGGTTTTATTGTTTTATTATAGATAATTTATTATCTTCCTGACCCTTGTGGTTATCGTTAAAGAACATGAATGAGGTTGATGAGCAAAGGATGTTCATGGGTTCTATGGACTCAATGCTGGTTCAGCAAACAAAGGGTTAATAAAGGAACTGCTTGCTTTCTCAGACAGAGCTGATTGGCAGCCTCACAGCAGCTGTGAGGGAAAAAAAAAGGGCTGCAAGGCAGGAGGGTGTGGTGGTTTGCTAGGGAGGGAGAGGGATTGCAGAAAGAATTCTTCCAACAAGCTGGTGAGAAGCTGTCAGACAGCCCAACATTCCAAAGAGGGAGAAATAGGGCAAGAGACTGGAGAAGTCTACAGAGTAGGGAAGGTAGAAAACAGCTCAGGGTGCAGCAAGAGAAGAACTGGTTCTGACTGTTCAAAACAAGGGCCCTGAGCTGGAACCAAGCGTAGGGGGTGGGGGATTCTGGATTCCCCTATGTACTCTAGCTTCGGGCTTTTGTAGAAGCAACTCCTAAACCCAAGGGACCCAGGCTGATTAGTACCCCACAACATGAAACGCTGGACTTCCCATCACCCGGAAGGGAACAGATACTATTGAGAAACCAGCCAGGCAGGGTTGGGTTCTTATATAAACATCAAATGCAGAATTGTATGTAGCAGCATGAGGAGGAAAGTACCATATTGTATAGCTCTCCCTCTTTCCTCAGGAAACTGGCACTCTAACAGTTCATTTGGATTAGGGAATTTTGGTCAGCTGTGTTTTCCAGCAGTACATGTACTATATATGTGGGAAAAGGTTTAATGGCAATGAGATATTTTCGGTTTTATTCTCTTTATTCAGTCTAACTTGAAAGAGTTCATTCTTACGTAACTTGACCCTAGTGATCAACTAGGGTTTAACATCACCTACCCTTCATTCTGGAAGCCTTTTAATCAGAACTCCTCTAATATCTAAGCCATAGTGGAATCCACTAAGGGTTATGTAGCAGCTTTAAGGCTAACATTCATTATTCATAGTATTTGTTAGAAAACATGCATGCAATGATGAATTCATGCATCCTCTCTCTTACTCAGAACTGGGGGTACTTCAATAATAAACTTCAGTGGCTGTGAAAAGCCATGTTTGGCTCTCATTAGATATGAGCTTTATATTCTTTAAGGGAGGCAGAGAAAGAACTTTAATGATTTCCCTGTGAAGCAAGACTGAAGGATCTCGGACACCGGATTAGGAGGCAATCAGAGTTTATTGACGGCCGTCAAGTGACCCAGCGGAATAGCTTCCAAAGGCTGAGTGCCAAATACATAGGGGCGTAGCCTTATATACTCTTTTCATTAACATAATGTTTAAGCATTAGTATAGTGACAATTAGCATACATACTTCCCCTATTCCCTGAGTGGTTACACATAGTTTTTCTTATTGGTTATAGGTTAACAGGTCATAGCATAACAGTTATAGGTCAACTGACCCAAAATGCAGTTACAGCAAATACAGAAATGCAGTTACAGCAGTTACAGAAGTGCAATCACAGCAAAATTGGGGGAAACCAGACAGGAGAAGCAGTTTCGGCAAGCCTAGATAATTTTAGGAAAGGGGAACTTCAAAGGGGAACTTTTTCTATGGCTATAGGGTCACAGACTATAGTATAGCAGTTATAGATTAACAGACCAGCAAATACTCAAAGTGCAATTGCAAAAGGGTAGTCTCAGCAACTTAAGGGGAGATACAGAAAATGCAGCCACAGCAAGAGGAAGAGGGAGGGGGGAGTACCCAGCCCCCCGTCCCTTGCCTCACCTGTTTTCTAGTTGTGTGTAGAGGGCCCGCAAGGAGACAGCTAAGCCATAGTTTTTCAGGGTAGACACTTCTTTTTTGTTCTTAAAAAGAATTGGAGACTAAATCTATTACCTGGGCTTCAGTGCACCCTTTTTAATGAACAATGAAACACTACATCATAAAGCCCTCTTGACAATGTGTGCTACCAACCTTTACTATAAAGTTGACACAGATTTTTCCCTTGCCTCTAAAACAGTGTTCAAATCAACATATTTTACAGAGCATCATCTCAATTCAGTGCATTGTTTTTGCTGTGGTGCTGCCAGTACATACAAGGAGAGTTCTCTGCCTGCTGACTGGCATAGCAAATATATATAAACCTTGCCTGCCACAAGTATCTTCCACCTAAATATGACAGCTGAATGCAAGAGTAAATCTAGGTCAGCACTCCAGAAGAAGAAAGATGATGGGATTCAGTGGGGATTGCTTGAAGAGGAGTTGTTTGCAGGAGGAGGAACAGTTGGTGGATGAAGATGAGGAGATTGTTGCAAGCATTGGCGCATAATGATAAAGCATAAAGTTGAGAGTGGGGTAGAATTAGAGCGGGATAGGGAAAATCCAGAGACCTTAGAGGGAGTATCACACTGGAGGAAAGAGTTTTGTGTGTACAAAATCCTGATGTAACTTGCTCCTAAATGCTTTCCGAGGTTGGACACCATTTAGACACCCATTAATCAACTGTAGAAATTACCCATTTACATGATTAATCTTTATTTCTAAACATAAACTGATTAAATATTCAGACTTTCTTACATCATAAAGCTGTTTTGATACAAATATTTTGTTGCTGGCTTTTTAATTGCTTGGGCTATTTTAATTGGGCTTTTTAATCCCATCCTAGCATCTTTGCAGTTTGACAGTTTTTGCTTTCACATTCCAGCTTTGACTTGGTCCAAATTCCTGAACAACTTCAAAATTTGGCAACATGCTCTCTGTTTGCTCTTTCCACTTTTCTCTGCCACAATCTCTCAGTATGAAGCATGCCTAGAAATAAAGTTCTGGAACTGGATATCCTCCACAATGGAATCTAGGTCCAGAGAAGTGGCCATGTTAGTTTGTATACAGCAAAAACAATGAGAGTCCTGTGGTACCTTAAAGACAAACAAATTTCTGTGGGAATAAGCTTTTGTGGGCTCCAGTGCACTTTGTCAGATGCATGAAGTGGAAACTACAGTTGAGAGATATATATACACATGCAAGGATGAAGGAGGACAAGTGCTAGCAAAGTCAGTTCGTTTAGGGTAGATGAGGCCCATTCACACCAGTTGATTAGAAGGTGAGAATGTGTGAACAGGGGCAATTACTTTTTGTAATATGCTAACCTTTCCTGTCAAGTTTGCAAATCAGTTCCAGTTTCACTCTTAAGACTGCTTTTGAAGTTTCTGTTGTCGTTGTTGATGAAATCTGGCAACTTTCAAGATTGCTACTGAGTGTCCAGGGAGATTGAAGTGTTCTCCTACTGGTTTATTCATGTTACTATTTTTTATGTCTGATTTGTGTCCATTTATTCTTTTGTGTAAGGACAGTCCAGTTTGGCCAATGTACATGGCAGAAGGGCATTGCTGGCACATGATTGCATATATCACATTAGTAGATGTGCAGATGAATGAGCTCCTGATGGTGTGACTGATGTGGTTGGGACCTCTGATGGTATCAGTGAAATTGATGTGTGGGCAGAGTTAGCAGTGGGGTTTGTTGCTGAGATAGGTTCCTGGGTTAGTGTTCTTATTGTACAGTGTTCACTTGCTTGTGAGTAATTGCATCAGGTTGGGGGGCTGTCTATAAGCAAGGATTGGCCTGTTTCCCAAGGCTTGAGAGAGTGTGCGATCATCTTCCAGAATAGGTTGTAGATCTTGGATGAAGTGCTGGAGGGATTTTAGCTGGCAGCTGTAGGTGATGGCCAGTAGTGTTCTGTTCTTTTCTTTGTCAGGTCTGTCCTGTAGTAGGTGACTCCTAGGTACCCGTATGGCTCTGTTGATCTGTTTTTTTTTTCCTTTTCCCCAGGTGGGCACTATAGTTTTAGGAATGTTTGGTAGAGATCCTGTACATGTTTGTCTCTGTTTGAGGGATCAGAGCAGATCAGGTTGTATCTTAAGACTTGACTGTAGACCATGGATCATGTAATGTGTCCAGGGTGGAAGCTGGAGTCATGTAGCTATGTACTGAGGTCAGTTGGTTTTCAGTATAGAGTGGTGTTAATGTGTTCATCACTTATTTGTAGTGCAGTGCCCAAGAAGTGGATTTCTTGTATGGACTGGTCCATGCTGAGATTGATCGTGGGGTGGAAATTATTGAAATGCTGGTGGAATTCTTCAAGAGATTCTTTCCTATGTGTCCAGATGATGAAAATACCATCAATGTAATGTAAGTAGAGGAGAGGTACTTGGGGCAAGATTTGAGAAAGATGTTCTAGGTCAGCTATAAAACTGTTGGCATATTGTGGGGCCATGCGGGTACTCATAGCAATGCCACTGACTTGAAGGTATAGATCGTTTCCAAATGGAGACAGAATGGAGTGGAATTTAGGAAGTAATTACTTGATTGGAAATGATTTTTCATTTTGAAACAATTGCTGCCGAATTTAAGTACTCCAGAGCAATTATTCAATTCCATTGGTCTTTACTGGTCCAGTTTTGCAGTGGAGACACTTCTGAAACTATGGCATAGTTCAGAAATGGATTTTAATAGACAAATACACAGACGATATGTGATCTATAATTTGTTAATAGCCATGAGTACATAAAGGAGAGGTAGAGGACATAGCATGAAAGGTCACAAGGGACTAGTATGATCATCTAGTCTGTAGACTAGTTCTGTAGTTACTTTGGAATCTTGAATAGCCAATATGGACTTCTATCAAGCTGGTTTAAAGGATGTGAGTTCTAGTCCATACTTGACCATAGATAAACCAAGATTAAAACCAAGTTACCATGGACTTCCCCAGGAACTATGAGAGTTGCACAGATTCTTTAAGGTATCTTATAACAATCTTTATTGCTAACAGCATAAAGCATAGAATTGATAAAAATAGTAATTGGTAAATGTACAATGATATAACCAATGTATATATAAATACATTCAGGAAATCTTATACAGTTGATAACAGGCTATAACAAGCTATGTTTTCTAAGAAACAGTTTACAACCAGTGTTCCCTCTAAGCTGCGCGGGTGCGCGGCCGTGCAGCGGCTGTCGCAACTCCCGCGCAGCACTGACGGACCCCTGCGCAGGCCGGCAGCCCCCACCGCCCCCTGCAGGCCCCCAGGGCTGCGGCTTTGCCGCAGCAGACCCGACTTGAGCCCGGCCTCTGGGCTGGCCCTCCCCGCCCCCAGGGCGGAGCAGGCAGGCTCAGGGCCGGGGCATGTGTGTGCGCCTGCCTGCCTGCCTACCTGCTTGCCCCATGTGGCCAGGACAGTGGTGTGGCCGCGGCCGGGGCAGGCTCCCGGTCTCCTACCCGCCGGTTGCCTCGACTTCCCGGCTCGGGGCCGGGGTCGGCTCCACTCCGCTGACAGCCTCGGCCTCCCGGCATGGGGCCAGGATCAGTCTCCGGTGCCGGGGTCTGCTCTGACCTGCCGGCGGCCTCCCGGGACCGCATTCAGGTCCCCGCTGCCAGTGGCCTCGGCTTGTTTCTTTCTTTTTTTTTTTCTTCTTTGCCTTCCTTCCTTCCTTCCTTCTTTCTCTTCCTTCTCTTTTTCTTTGCTTCCTTCCTTTCTCTTACTTTTTTTCTTTTTCTCCTCCTTCCTTCTCTTTTTTTCTCTTCCTTCCTTCCTTCCTTTTTAAAAAGCTTTTTAAAAATTAATTATAACTAAAAACTTTTCTAAAAATTAAATTTCAATTCAAAATTCATTCAAATTCAATTAATTAAACACAATTAATTAATTCTGTTTACAATCAGTTTAACTTCAATTAATGCCTATAATTTCTGTCGTGTGAATTTGCACAAAAATTTTATTCAGAAAAAGTTTTGCACACAGCTTGAAAATTTTGCACACAAGCTGCCAAACCTTAGAGGGAACATTGTTTACAACTGCTTACACTTACACACCCCCAGAGTAAGAAGAATGTTGAGGCCTCTATTGGAGTGCAAAGTCTAGCAACCCTAATGTACTTAACTGAGAAAATAATAAAGGCTAGCTAAGAAAGAGCAGATGGGTCTGTGAGGATTTCTCAAGAAGGTTGAGTTCAGAGCTGAAGACTGGAAGCTTCATTTGATCTCCAAATCCTAAGGACTTAAATCCTTCTTTCTCACATCTAACAAGCTCTATACCTGTATACCCTTCTACAAAATGTCAAAGATCTCACCTAGAGTTGTTATTTAGTGGTTCTTCACCTGTTGACCTATATATCATGATCCAAAATAGCTTATCTGAAGTTTTTATCCGGAACAAAAACCTACTCTGTCTGACATTTTACTCCTACTATGTCCTATTGAAAAGCTATTGCATACAGACTCATCTAGTAATTTCCTACAATAAGGCCTGTAGGTGTCTTGCATTTCAGCTACTGATATAAAAGTTATGCTAACTTATCTACTTATGCTAAATATATTACTATAAAATCAGGACTTCTTAAACTTATAAAGAAAGAGATGAAATAAGATATGTGCATAAAGTAATATATGCATGCAAGCCAAGCATAGGTATAGTCAAAGGCTACAAGTCTGATCCCCTGCACAATGCAGGCCACAAAATCTCACCCACCCACTCCTGCAATAAGCTTCTAACCTATGACTGAGTTATTAAAGTCCTCAAATCATGATTTAAAGACTTTAAGATACAGAGAATCCACCAGCAAGTAAGCCATTCCCAATGCTACAGAGGAAGGTGACACCCCACTCTGCCAGAGCTTAGACACTCTGCCACAGGGGAAAATTTCTTCCCGACCCCAAATATGGTGATCAGTTAAACCCTGAGCATGTGGGCAAGTTTCATCATCCAGTCACCCAAGAAAGAATTTTCTTTAATAACTCAGAACCCACCCCATCTACCCTCCCTTTTTAGACCACTGGCATATCCACCACCAGTAGTCAAAAATCAGTCAATTACCAACCTAGGTCATCCCATCATCCCATCCCTTCCATAAATTTATCAAGCTCAGTTTTCAAGGCAGTTATGTTTTTTGTCCCCGCAGCTCCCCTTGGAAGGCTACTCCACAACTTTACTCCTTTGATGGTTAGAAACTGGTGTCTAATTTTAAGACTAAATTTCCTGATGGACAGTTTGTAACCATTTGTTCTTATGTACACATTGTTGATATACTCAAATAATTCCTCTCCCTCTCTGTTATTCTCTCAAAAAAGGAGATCATAGTTACCATAGACATATTTTATACCCTTCTCTAGATAGTGCTTTGATAAACCCTTTTTTAAAAAAAGACAGAAAAGTCTGAAGACAGCTGGATAGCATTACTAATATAATTTAGACTAGTCTCAGAACCTTTAAAATTGCTAATTACTAAGATTAGGTTGTCCCAGAAACATTCAGTTTAATAGTTTGTGAGCAAGAATGAGCTTAAGATCACTTTAAAATGCTGGTAGACTTGGAGAATTCCATAACCAAATTTGACAAAATAGGCTGATTTTAGTCCAACAGAGGGGTTGGTGGGGGAGAAGATTAAGTGCTAAAAGGAGAAGGCAGCCATTATCACAGAAGTTCTGAGAGAATAAAAGAACCTTTATTTTTGAAAATGCTAGACTACTTTTAAACATCTGATGGCAAGTCCATGAGCCACAATTCTAATAATTTTGAAGCCTTTTCTCCCCTTCGCATACTTATAATTTCCAAAGATGCCAACATTCCTGCATGGGTGCATGTATGTCAGAAAACAGAATGTTTTGTCAAACTATTGCACAGGATGCTACTAGTAAACCTCTTAATTTAGTAGTTGAGTCATTGAAAGATAACCTCTTTTTTGATGCTGTTAGTCCTATTGAGAATCCCATGAGCCTTTCAAAATGCTCTTTATTGCAAAGTTACAAGAAATAGGGAAATCTTGAGGGGAAGATTTCATTGTGGTTAATGTACAGAGGAAAAACAAGCAGACTGTATTACAGTAACTAATTTACACAACGTACAGTGACTTTAAAAACTTTGGTCACTAGGGGCTTGCAGAAATGTTATTGCTTAGGAAAACCCTGTCAACTCAATGCGTAGGGATTTAGCACGTAACTCAGTTAACTTTAATGGGAGCATCTTGGCTAATCTCTGCATTTAAACTAGACTTTTGACATGCTCAATTGTTCTTATAGGTAGGGAGACCAGAGAGCAAGTGTGAAAAATTGGGACACTTTCTTTTTTTGGTGGTGGAGGAGGAGAGTGTTCAGTTGCCTATATAAGACAAAGTCCCTAATACTGGGATGTCTGATCACACCACTTATGGGTAAAGAGATTGTAAGCAACTAAAAAGGTTACCTTACATTGAAAGAAGCTCTCTCAAGAACGGTTGGCAGAGATTTAATACAATATTTTGTCTTAAGGCGCCTGCTCATTAGGAATGTTGTTCTGAAGCCCATGTAATAGATTTCACCCTCAGCACCTTTTCAGAAGAAATTCATCTATCCTACAGAATAATTTCTTGGTTGCTTCCTTGAAGGTTTTCAGCATACAAGCAGAGAGACAGAGGATCATTAAACATCTCTCTTTGCACTGCCCTTAAAGAATACCAATTTCATTTTTTAACTTTAATTCAAAGCAGGCTTTCCAGATGCTGCTTTTTATTATTATTTAGGAAGAATTTTCTGCTCTGAGTGGCAGTTGGTGATGGCATTGCCATTGGGTCTCAGCAAGGACAGATTATTTTGTTACTGTGTCAGCCACACACATTTAGTATATTGTGTTTTGCCTAGTCCTGCACATTCCCATATGTTAGGATGATGTATTTAGCTATAAAATGTTTCCTTTTCTGTTAAGCGCAGAGGTGGCACTCAGAAATGGGTATCTCTAGACCATGGCCCCTCAGACCATTTCATACAGTGGACCACATCATGACAGAGCATGGAAATGGAAGTGGGGTGGCCCACTGACCCATTGCATACTACCTTCTTTCATGATTGCATAGCATCTTTATGACATCCTCAGCAACTTCTTATGTAAAGAAGTAATGTTAATGAAACAATTAATATACATTTAGCTGTCTTTTTTATGATTTAGCAACTGGAAACATGCAACTACCAGCTTTCCACAGACTGTCAATTGCTCACAAACCACTGTTTGGGAACTGTTCTTATATAATACACACCACCACGTTAGTCAAAAGTCTATCATTTGTCATGGATATGCCACTCACCATTTCATCTTGTCACCCTGCTTGGTAGTCATGTGCCAAAATAAGATTCCTGAGTAGTGGGAGAAAAAAGAAATCAGAGGTTTATGGCACTGAAAACTGACAGACTAGCTGTAATGCTTTTGAGAAACTTGGTAAATCCATCATGGCCCCGTGGGATGTCAAAATGTACATTCCCTTAGATCAAGGTACTGCCCTTAAGCACTGTCTGGGTGACTGCAGGCTCACAGCAGACCAGTTTATGCGCAAAGGAGTCAAGGTGTTGGAAACTATGTAATCTATGCAGTCACCCTGAGAATGCAAAAAGTGAAAGGCTTTGCTAACTAGCCTCATGATTGTGCAGTTTCTTTCCACATAGTATAAAAAACAAAAGTTACACTTCACGTTAGTTCAGGAACAGATTCTGCTCTGTTCCATGGGGCTGAGTTACCCTGGAAAGAGTGTGAGAGCAGAAAACATAGGTTGTTTTGCTAGATAGTGCATGCAGCTAGTTTTGCAAGGCGGAGAGGTTATGGCAAACAGTGTAGCTGAGACAAACACAGGAGTTCAGAAATTTGGGTATTTATCCAATGCTCTTCCTGCCTCAAGAGCAGGCTCTTATGAGACTTCTATTATATCCCATGTTTTGGTATGTCTGACGTACTGTGAGAAAAAGCTTTTTTCCAGTAATTCATTTACATTCTGTCCCATCTGAAACCAGGACATTCAGAAATTCCGTTTAATTCCAGTGCTGAATGAATGTTTCAGGCCATTTTTCCCCCCTGAATTAGACTGTCTGTTTCTAGATGTGATCATCCTGCTCTAAAGACTGTTCATCCCCGTTAGCAAAATCCTCATGGTTATGAACTAAAAATATTTTCTTTTTGACTTGCATCTTGTTTTTTGCATTGGTGCTCATGAGTGCACTCCTGGCTGTGGTCAAGTGTAATCTCTTTAAACATACCTTTCAGTCAACATTTTAATTGGTAGGAGATGACTTGTCTTGCTTTTAATCATGGATGTGTATGTATTTTTGACAATCTGACCTGCTGAGCAACCTATTAGAGGTTTTTTTTTTCTGACAGATTAGATGCCTCCTGCTATCTGCCTTTCACGGATAAGTTCCTAGAGCATGATGATTGGGACAGAGGGCTGGTGTGATCTTGGCAGGGAGAAAGGAATATTGCAAATTATGAAGTTGTTGGTAGATATCCTCTCAAAACAGCTTTTGTCCTGCAACATCCAGGTAAATGGGGCTGGGAAGTTGTCATAGTGATGGTGGTGGTGGTGGTGTGGTTGATTGTTTTTTGTGTGGTTAGATTTGAAGTGACATATAAACCACATAGCTACATGAATAGTTAATCTTGAAGCCCGGGGCCCAGTGATATGTGCCCCAAACTTAAAAATGAGATAGAGAATATCAGGCAGAGGAGTATACCTCAACTCTATTAATTACAGTGCATTTTTAATCCTTTTATTTCAGATATTTTAGAAATGGTGTTTGACGGTTACAAGTAGGTTGTCTATTTTAAAGGAAGCATATATAGTGTCATGAGTGCTACAAGAGTTCTCTCTCTCTCTCTCTCTCTCTCTCTCTCTCTCTCTCTCTCTCTCTTTAAACAGAGAAGTTATTTAGTAGATTAGGTACCAGGAGATGCTTAGTTTTATAGGTCCAATAGAACTTGTTCCTGCATATGTACAGCTCTTCGCATCTCCTCTTAACACTGGAGGTAATAAACACAGGCTTTCAAGTTCAAACTATATAAGTACAGATATATAAACTATTGTAATTTATGATAAGTATATGAGGACCATATGAACATATTTTAAATCTCTAGGAAAAAAAAAACATCCATGGAGTTTTTTTATTGACATGATCAGGGATAAACTTGGTCTTCTCTGTTATCCATTTTTAATGTCTTAATTTTATTTTTACCTTGTATAGGCTTTACCTCTCTGTATTTAAACATGTAATTGTGCTATGACATCCAATATATTTTCTCAACTTGCTTTATTTGACATTGGCTAGAAAATAATCAATGCTATTGGTTGCTATCAGTAGGTGCCTGGAAAATAGGCATATTAAATGGATTTTTTCTTTTTTGTTTCAAACTACTGCATGTATATTTGACACTGTTATTGACAGCAGGGTTATTTAAAGAAGATCAGTCAAAATGTAACATGGAATCAGGACAGTTCATAACGCGGAATAATATAGACATATTAGAAAATAAATGGATGACAGCTTGTGTCTGGCTGTGAAGATGAAAGATTCAGAGGAGCAGGGAGAGTTGTTGAAATTACATGTAGCATCTGTATAAAATTTACATAGTGGAAGGAGGAACATAGGTGCTTAGAAACCCTGGTGATGAGTGAAATATAAAAATGAAGATAAGGTGACCCTTCATATAATGCCACTGTCTTAAATAACACTAAGACAAACTGCAGGTCAACATTCCCTGCCCCACCCACCTGTTTCAATATTTCCAGGAGATCAAAGGAGGAAAGCAGATAAGTACTAAAGAGGAGAGAGTTTCCTGCAGGTGTAGGGCACTATTGTAAGACAATGGAAAACACCATGTAAGAATAGATTTAGATGGATCTTAGCGTAATGTTTAGCATCAAACATTCACAAAATCCAGAATTCTTTTCCCCAATGTTCATTCTCTCTACAGAAATATTTAAATAGTAATAATAACAATAACAAATTTGAAAGAATCTTCCACTTGTATAGAAACTACTTATTTTAGTAAGATGTACTACTACCATGATTTACTTTATTTAGGCCCAAGTCCCACAAGCAATACTGTGTGGATGGACTCCTGGTCCTGCATAGAGTTTCTTTGGCTTCAGAAGTTCATAAGCAGATCACATTGGAGGACTGGGACATTAGTGGGTATCAGTGAAGGTAGAGTGGGTATGCCTCAGCACTATATTTCAAGTCTTTATTTGATCGAAGAAGATTCAGGTGCTCAAGAAGGCTTAATTGCTTTTTTCCCTTAAGATGAATGTTTCACGCAGGCAGATTAATAAGTTATTTGGGTCTTGTAAGAGTCATTTTTTCAAGATTTTTGAAGACAATCCTAGAAATGCAAGACTATTCAACCTTCCTTCTCTGGATATCTTGCATTGCACAATGAGTAAAGTTTTCAGTTTTGGTAACTTGTCTGGGTCATCTGTACAAGAACAGTTTTTAAAAAATAATCTAGGGCCCAACTGTGTGTCTGATGTTCCTATGGAAGAGTTCTGTAAATGGTGACATTAAAGCCAACACTGCTAATTATGAGAAAGAACATTCACTATGAGGAGCAATAGTGACATAATTCTGCCCTTGGTTAAATGGTAGAGAAGCACCATAATAATCCCATATCTATCTTCAGAACTTTTCTTGGGCATCAGAGCAGACTCGGATTAACCAATAGGCAATCTGTGCACTTGAATTTGGGTTTTAACCTTGGGGGCGGGGGTGTGTCCCCAGTCAGATTTTGACCTAATGTTGCCACCTGTCCAATCTTAATTGGCCCGGAAGGTTTTTCTCCTGTGTTCCTGGTTTCAGTTTGCCAAGTGCTCTCCACCCATTTCCCGCATTTATAGTGGGTGAAAAAAACCCTGACATGTTTCAACCATTGATGCATGCATGCATGGGGTGCCAGTGGCTGCTGGAAGTCCTGCCAGCACAGTACTCAGGTATTGTTCTGCTTGCCAGGCACTCAACATGCTGTTGCAGCAGCTGATGCTCCAGCTCCCATTAGTGTCAGAAAGCAGAACCTCTCAGAGGCTCACCAGCAAGAGCAGAGATGACAGTGGAAGAAGCAGGGGATCCTATGTTGGGCTAGTAAGGGAGATTTTTGGGCTGAGGCTCCTGGAAGGGGGAACGGTTGTAGGTGTAGCTTTTGGGGCCAAGGGAGAAAAGCTGGTGAGGGGGGTGCCAGGATGGGGAAAAGAAGAATCAGCCTAATGCAGGGAACAAGGTGGTTTTCCTGCATCTCTGAGGTGAATTGGGTCCCATCTAGGTTTGGCTTAGCTCCATTCTCATCCATCATGACCTATGACAAGAGGGGAAATGGACTAAATTTCAGTCATGGGCATTGCAACTTGGTGCATGAGGTAACAGTGCAGCTGAGGTTGGGTGCCTAAGGCAGATCGGCCTTCTCGTGGTGCCTTCATGGCTGACTATAGCAATTGCAGCCATTTAAGAGTAGAATCATAGAAACTGGAAGGGACCATGAGAAGTACTTGAGTCCAGTCCCCTGCACTCATGACAGGACCAAGTACCCTCGTAAACCATTCCTGAAAGGTGTTTGCTTAACCTATTCTTAAAAACTTCCAATGATGGAGATTCCACAACCTCCCCAGGTAACTTATTCCAATGGTTAATCACCCTGACAGTTAGGATTTTTTTTCTAATGTCCAATCTAAACCTTTCTTGCCGTAATTTAAGCCCATTGCTTCTTGTCCTATCATTGGTGGTTAAAGGAGAACTATTTTTCTCCCTCCTCCTCATGACAACTTTTTAGGTACTTGAAAACTGTTATAATGACTCCTCTCAGTCTCCTCTTTTCCAGACTAAACAAACCAAGCTCGTTCAATCTTCCTTCATAAGTCAAGTGTTCCAAACGTTTAATCATTTGTGTTGTTCTAATCTGTACTTTCTCCAATTTGTCCACATCTTTCCTGAAATGAGGTGCCCAGAACTGGAACAGAAGAATCACTTCTTGTGTCTGTCTTACAATACTCCTTTTAATACATCCCAGAATGGTGTGTGTGTGTGGGGGGGTGTTGTAGTTGGTTTTTGTTTGGTTGGTTTTTTTACAGTAGGGGTTTTCCAATAGAGATCCAATTATTCTGGCTTCTTAAGGAAGGTGGCAGGTGCAATTTTTATATTGTATAGGGCCCAAAACTACTTTAGTCTGGCCCTGCCTCAGTTTGAAACCATGCATAATATTTTTGTCCCCTAGGTATAAAGACCTTCCTCCTATCTTAGGTTGTAATTACATTCTCCCTTTACACCTGGGAAGGTGGGGGAAAGAGCATACTGACTTACAGCCAGATTTTGCCATCAAGTCACTGAGCGGAAGGCAGCATTAGTCAAGTAACCCCAGGAGAAACACAGGAGGTTCTGCTGTCTGGTACAGAGATTTGTGCTGGCCTTTTCTTCCCAGAAGTTGTAGCAGGAAGTGTTCCTGCTTGGGGACCCTTGATGTGGATAAGGCTCTTTGGCTACGTCTACACTTGCAAATTAAGTCGACATAAGGAGGTTTAAGTCAACTTAAAGAAAGCCGCGTCCACACCTGTCTTTTATTAAGTCGACTTAAGCAGCTCCTTAAGTCGACTTAATAACTACCGGTCTTTAGGTCGACTTAACAATTAAGTTGATTTGTTAAGTCGACCTAAAGATGGTGTGGCCATCCTGGGTTGACTTATTCTATAAGTCGACCTAAGGCGCCCCGGGACCCTGTGGGTCCCGGCAAGAAGGGAGATTTGGCTCCTTTCTCCCTGGGACCTGCACACGGGTCCTGGCAAGAAGGGAGCGCAGGGCTCCCTTCTTGCCAGGACCCGCTTAGGTCCCTTGGAGAAGGGAACGCAGTGCTCCCTTCTCTCAGGTACCTGAGCAGGTCCCGGCCAGAAGGGAGCCCTGCACTCCCTTCTATCAGGGACCAGCAGGGGGTCCGGGCAAAAAGGGAGTGGCGCTCCCTGGACAGGGGATCCCTGGAGGTTCCCCTGTCAGCTGGAGTGCTGAGCCGGCAGCTTCCAGTGCTCCAGCTGACAGAGGATCCGTGGAAGGTCTCCTGTCAGCTGAATCGCCGGTTAGCTGGAGCGCCAGCAATTGTTGGCCCCAGTGCTCCAGCTGACAGGGGAACCCCCAGCAATCTGGCAGCTTTCTTTTTGCCCGGACCCACACAGATCCGGGGAGAAGGGAGCGGGTTCCTGTCAAGAAAGGAGCCTGTGCTTCCTTCTCCCCGGGATCTGTGTGGGAGTCCTGGCAAGAAGGGAGCCCTGGTTCCAACCTGCGGCTCCATTCTGCGAGGAAGCCGCTGGTCCCGGCGAGAAAGGAGACTGGCTCCCTTCTTGGAGGGACCCTGTCTTCTTGGGGAAGGGACCCGTGT
The DNA here is from genome assembly GCA_007922175.1 of Pelusios castaneus. NCBI lineage: Eukaryota > Metazoa > Chordata > Testudines > Pelomedusidae > Pelusios > Pelusios castaneus. The sequence continues at coordinate 4,788,010 of ML685808.1, forward strand.
CCCTTCTCAGCCGGGAACCATTTCTAATGAATGCTGTGTCAACACTTGAAACGTTAAGTCCACAGAATCGATTCAGCTTTTCAAATGTAGACATAGCATTTGTGTCCTTTACCCTTGAAGCTAGGAACCCTTGCTCACTCAGCAGCCTGACACAATTGGGCTCCTGTAGTGAACTGCACCAGTACAAATGATAGGTTGCACCTTGTATCGTTTACAAATTCTATCTTTTCACTTTTTGCTCATGCAATATATTATTACTAAAATAAATAGCTTTTCCATTCCATTCACCTAGAAAGAGATCAATGTTGGATTGCTGTCCTTCCGTGGCCACAAAGGCCTACTATTCTGTCTTGCAGCATATCTTCAGGTTGTGATAAGAATTGGGTTGCATCAGTCTAATGCATTATTCTTTGTGATAGAGATATTGTGCATTTCATTGGCATAAATTTAATTTGAATAACAGTGTTGGAATCATTAGTTGCTCTCTTATCCATGCAAAGATAATTGATCTTTTTGAAGCTTCTTAAGTGCATTTTGAAACTTTGATTGTGTTACATTCCATTGTGCTGCTCTCACTGTTAACATAGCAAAGCATTAAGTGGTGCTGTATGTGACACAGACATTTAATAGTTTCATTTTACAATACTCTTTCTTAGACTCTGGTAGCATATTATTTCAAAATGCAAATAAGATAAGCTGTTCTGAAAAGAGTACTATATTTATTGCATGCTTTTCTGCACACAAGTAGGAAAAACCACCAGCAAGGTACAGAAATCGCTGCTGTTGTCCCTCCTCAGGCAAGCTCCCATTGCCTCCTTAGGGTGGCCCACTGTTCATTCTGGTACTAGTTCCTGTGCCCAGCAGCACAGGAGCTAGATGCCATGTTAACCAGTACTCCTTCTGGTGAATATCTCTGAAATGACTCTTGCACTCTGGGTTTGAAGATCCAGATTGCCTTTAGTTATTACTGAAGGTTGTTTGTTTTTTGTTTTTTGTTTTTTTTAAAAACAACTCTCAACCCTCCGCTGACCCTGAAAAGAAAGATGGCCTTAGAGGAGTGGGAAAGCAAAGAACAGACAGGGACTCCAGACCCTTTCACTGCAAAGGGAAGGCAGAAGTGCATGGAAGGTTGCCATGTTCCAGGGCTTGCTGGTGCTAGACCTGGACAAATCTCTGATATTTTTTTTTCCCATGGTTCAGAGGCAATTCAAAAAAATTGAAAACAAATTTTGATTCAGCTCAAATTCTTTGGCGAATTGAAAACACCCAATGTAGGTGTTTTCTAGAGCAGGGATTCAAACCTTGGTGCCTCATATCCCAGATAAGTGACCTCAGTGTTTGTATTTAAAAAACAAAAAGTGCTGGTACTCGGCCAGGGAGGCCGGGGCCCCATCACTGTGGAAAAAAGGTGCCGTTACTCAGTACCCCTGAGCACCATCACAAAAAAAGCCCTGGGTGACCTAACCACTGGGGGAAGAGGAAGAGGAAGGAGAAGGAACACCAGAATAACTTCCCTCTCCTCTTTTGGTCACTTTGTGAACAGCTGAAACTATTTGTGTTAGGGCTGTGTATGGTTTTGGGTCAGTTGAAACCAGGGGCCTTATGACCTTTAAAAAAAAATATTCTGGAGCACCATCCCCAGCGGCAGGGGGCACGGCAGGCAGTCTGGGATATGTAGAAGGGCTGACCATTCAGGCAGCCACTCTGTCCCCAGAAGGGGGGGCAGGGAGTGTCAGAGGATGGGGATGGCTACTCCATTCCCTACGGGGGGGGGAGCTGGTGCTTGGGGGTAGGCAACATTGTGGGGCGATGCTCTGTGGGACTGACCCGTCCCATGGTTTGGGTGGACTGGCACTGTGGGGCAGCATTGGCCAGTGGTGCTCTGGGTCAGAGGGCCAGCTCCTAAAGCCCCTGCCTTGAAGCTTAGGGCCCCAGGCTAAGGGGGAGGTCCCACTGGCTCAGGGCACCACTGGCCTGCACCGACCCATAATGCCAGTCCTCTCCACCCTGGGGCTGGGCCAGTCCCACGATGCACCATCCTGCAATTCTGCCTGCTCCTGAGCACCAGCTCCCCTCACCCCCCACTGGGGATGGAATGACTGCCGGAGTGGCCAGCCCCTCCACCCCCATGCTTGCCATGTCCTAGGAGAGTCTGCACCAGCAGGGAGGAAGGAGCAAAGGAGGCTTCTCCTTCAGCTCAGAGCCCTGCCCAATTGACTCAGGGCATGAGCCTAGCAGGCCAGTGCCCAGTGACACCACTGCTTGAAACTGTGTTTATATATAAAATCTATGCATTGAAAAATTTCACCCAAGTGTGTTCAAGTATGCAGCTATGTTATGGGCAATAGAGAAGTAGAGGGATCCTATCTCCCACCTCTAGAAAAGGAGAGCCAAGAGGTACATGAGGCTCTGCTGCCTTCTGGCACTGCTTGGTTAAGGTGCAGCCTCCCAGTCCTGAAAATTTTCTTTACATATTTGATTTCTTAGGACACTGAACAAGTGGGTTCCACCCTTTGCATACTCAAACCTGTTTTAGAAAATCCCACATCTTTAAAACATCTTCTTAAATGTGCCATTGTGCCTTAGCCAGTACAAACGGTGGATGGCAAAGAGAAAAGTTTTATGAAATTTTCACAAAGGGTTATCTGTAACAGGCAATTGACAATCTTAAACCATTATTACTATCCTCAAGGTTGGTATTGGTTTTGATCACCTACTTAATGGCTAAAGTCTTATAGGTCACTATCTGCTGGCTGTTTGTGCTGATCTTTTGGTTTGTCCCTCATCTCAAGCTAATCTGTATGCATGCACATGCACTCCCCATCCCAAGTATCCATTAACTTGTGTTAATTTGGGGAGGTAAAATGACTTATCGAATCCCTAAGATGAGCAGTTGAAAACAGAGTTGCACATGAAAAATGAATGCTCTGTAGTCCAGAATGGATGGAGAAGTGGGACTTTTCCATATCCCAGCCACTGGAGCATTGATTATGCCCAGTCCTGTGCTTGTCATTACCAGCTAACGTGAAAGACTATAGCTAAACTCATCGAAACCCTTTTGAGAAAAGGGGTTAAATCCCATCACAATCTTCCTGTTGTGACAAAGGTTTTCCTCCTTTACAGAGACACGTGAAGATGGAGATGTGAGTTGCAAAAGATTCATAACAAAGTGAAGCTTAGCAAAGTGTTCTCCACCCCACTATCATGAATCCTTTATTTAAAACAAAAAAAAGGAAAGTTAGTCCCACCCACCCAAGAAAGCATATGACATTTTAATGAATCTTTTCTGTTCCATTCTTTCAGAAATACACAGCAGCAATCTTCCTGGCAAAAGTATCCTTATACAAGTGTGATCGAATATTGGAAGAAATCCAGGAACCATAATAAACTTCAGCTAAAGAAGAAGAATCAAAGGATGAGGGAAGAAGCCAAGGCAAAGTCTGATCTATTGTTTTACAAAGTGTCGACACTGTCGGTATTCACTGAATACTTTGTAGCTCAGCTGTGCCGAAGACTTGGTGGCACCAATGGGTATTTTTCCATTGAATTTAATGGAGTCAGGATTCAACCCTCTGCATTTTAATATCACTTTTAGGTGTAATGGTAACTGTTAAGATTATCTGATCAACCTTTGATTGAAAAATACTGGACCATGTTTTTGCTCTAGTGTAAATCCTAAATAATTCCTTTCACTAATGAAGCTACTGTTGAGTTAGACCAGCATAGCAGAGGGAACAACTTAATCCACTGGGTTTTGTGTGTTTGTCAATGTTACAGGTGCCAGATGTTGACATGTGTCCAACCATAAGGGAATAGTACCATATAGTAAGGCCTGTTTAGAAACTATTTTAAATTTAACAAGGGTTTAAATGAATACTAAATACAGAAATGTGCATACTATACTTTCATTACAAATGTAATTCTCTATCAGAAATATTTAAAATATATCAATAGAGAATAAGCATGCAAATTAAATTGATAATAGATCCCAGGATTATAAAAATATTCATTTTATTACATGTATAAATATAATCTTAATTCCACCCTTAGATGTCACTATGCATCATTTCAATGGCTGCTGTTCATATTTATACACAGACAGAATTTGGCTCTCTAATTTAACAACAGATTGTACTAAAAAAGTATGGCATAGATTTTATTGTAAACTGCTCAGTAAGGTAACATATTTACAATAACTTGCTTTAGTGATGTGGACTGTTGGCCATCAGAAGTAACCTAAAACCAATAGTCTTGTTAAAGTTTATTTTGGGTTAGATTGTATGCTCAGCTTTTACCTACAACAGACCAGGCTTCAGTATCACACTGCTGTGCTTCATTATAAATGGAGAAGGTAGTAGTTATAGGGTGAGGTTTTATTAAATGTTTATCTGTAGGAAAACAGAAGTGCCAATTGCTTTTAACTGCATAGTAATTTTATTATACCAAGGATGGAATTTACAGGGAGCAGCTGCACTTATAACCAGCTCTTTTAATGTGCTTCTGATTTTTCCTGCATTGTATTTTTAACAGTGATAAGCTGCCTGTTTCATTCAAATTTTCAGATACAGTAAGGGTAGTATTTAGTGAGCTCTGAGGTTAAAAATGAAGTATGTTTGTTGAAAGGGACATTTGTGTATTTGGTGACCCTGATCTTTATTTAGAAACCCAATTCCTTACAATAAATCAAGTTTAATTCTTTGTTTTCTCAGTAAATAAGTATTTTAAGGCTCACCATGTATTTTAGTTGGATTTTCAAGAATTGTTTGTAATTTCTCTCCCCCCGCCCCCACAATTCTGCTATTCCTTATGCATGGGAATGCAGCCCTGCAATGAAGACACGTTCTGAATTAATTAGCTATTTTCTATTAAACTCTGCAAGTGAGTGACAATGAGAACAAAATGGTAAGCAATAACGATTCGTAGACTCCCAAGCCAAAAGGGACCACTGTGCTCTTCTAGTCTGATCTCGTGTATAACACAGGCCATAGAACACAAAATGCACTGAAATTCTCCAAGGCACTTATCCCATGTGGTGGTTATACAGATTACGGAGTGAGCATTCTATTACTGGTGTGAATGCCAGACTGTCTTTATTTCCTGTTTATTCATTCTTACCTGCATGTTCTATTCCACTAGTGTCTGCTCTAAATGTTCACGGCTATAAACACATCTCCCTTTATCAAAAGAGGAGAGTGATGAAACCTTCATCCAAAGTTTATATTAAACAGCAATGTATAACAGGAGTGAAGTATCAACTCAAAAGAAGAATAAAGAAGGAAAGGATAGACTGACTGAATACTAAGCCTTGTGTTAGACATTTATTTTTTTCTTAGGTCACTTAGCTACTAGTCTCTGACATTGTTGAATTCTCAAGCTCTTATATAATCATCTAGGAATGTAGGAGGTCATCTGTCTCTTACTGGTTATCTACTGGAGGATGGATGGTTTTGTGGGGACAGGTAGGGTGCAGCTCATAGGTTCAGGATCAGGGTGTAATGGAGGTCCATCTGGTGACACAACCAAATGACACTGTTGGCAGAGATGCTAGATTATTCCTTCCAGCATCTTATCAAAATAAGATTGAGGGTTCCTGGCATATGCTTGTGCTGTTCCATTTTCTTGGAATCTTTCAACCAAATCTGATGATTTCATACTTGAAAGGATTTGACTCTAAAGTGCTTGTCCCTCTTCTGACAGGTTTTATATTGCACTTCTTTCTTCTATGGTCTCTAGAAGTCAGGCCAATAATGGTATATTCTGGAAGGATGTTTGGGTCTTTAATCTCTGCATGTTGTGACTAGTGTGAATCCCAGGCTGTCTTTATTTCCTGTTCACCCAGTCTCTTAATTCCCTGCTTTGTGGCCCCAACAGCCACTTGATACATTCACAAGCAATGCCACAGTGCTCTTAGAGAGAATTGAGGCTACTTAGCTTCTTGAAAGTTCAGATCCTAAGGATTTAGTTCTGCCCTCTAAGTCACACTAAGAATGTCTAAAATATGGACACTCCAGCCTCATCTTCATATCTGACTGAAATATAAATAAGATGCAAACAACTGAGTGAGGAGTTGTGATGTTGAACTTGACTTACTGGTCAAGGTAGACCATTTAATCATGGACCATGTCACCAAGCTAAAGTGTGTTCAGCTTTATGTAAACCTGATCCAATCACTATTTTTTTACATGATGCTGAATGTTATTTGTCATATTTTACATAGGTGGTTCCCAATCTTTTCTGAGCCATGGTCGAAGGTGGATTTTTGAGCCACCTTCAGGGAAGGCAGCTCCACAGCCCTCCCAGCCAGCCCCTGTCCCCCCACCCCCGTCACACCCCATCACCACGGCTGGGGCCCAGTCTTGTTGCTGCTGGTGGTCCTGGGACCCTTGCTGCTGGTGGCCTTGGGACTACAGCCGGGGCCCAATCCTGCAGCTGCTGGCGGCGGCTCCGGGACCCTGGCTGGGGCCACCTCTTGCTGCCAGCAGCGAGATCTTGCCTGGCTGAGGACCTGGAGCCACCCCCCAGCGGCAGGAGTGGGCCCTAACCGAGGCCAGATACTGCCACCAGCGGTAGCAGAGAGAGCGGCCAGTCAGAGGAGGCAAAGCCTCCCCTTGCTTCTTATAAACTCTGCTCTTGGCCATGGCATACCTTGATGTGTTTAATTATTTTGAGGGACACCACCATACAGTCTCCAAATGAATCCATGAATATTCATTGGCCAATCCAGAATGCTTCAAGTGATTTTTCAAAAAAATTCTGTGGCACACTTGCTCAGGCGTGATGGCACACCGACTGGGAAACAGTGGTCTACATTGGTGAGTCAGTCAGTACTGTATTATGTCAGTTAACTCAGCTTTTCAGAGTCCTGTTCAAACAAAACAGTCTTCTGGTCTGGTAAATCAACTCCCTCCTTCATGGCTGGGAAGGATCCAGTTGCAACAGAAGTTAAGTGGGGTACAGGGAGCTGTTTACTGGGAAATGCTATGTAGTCAGATGAAAACTCTCTGCATAAAGATTGCAGTATGCTCAAGCTTGCTTCACAGCAGGTTACAGGCCTTTCCATGATGGGAAGGAGCTAAGCTTCAGTGACTTAGCTTCACTGATGTCACTTCAAGCAAGTTACTTTCATGTACTAAGGCTTTAGTATGTATGTATTCTGAGATAGTGTTCAGGGCAAAACCAAGCAATGATGCATGTTCCATCTTTTCAATGGGGCACTGATTCCATTTGGTAGCTTGGAAATGATACTGTTTAGAATTTCCTGAGCTTAAGAACAATGCACAACAGTGAATTATTCAAGTCATTTACTCTTGTATATTTGAGGAATGTTAGGTTGGTGTCTGGATTCTTGAGCCAGTCTGACTACATCACAGTTTAGCATGAAGTATGGCTCCAAAGAGAAATGTCTGCTTTCAGTAAATCTGTCCAGACAGTTATATGTTGGTGTAATTAAGTTTCTCTTTTAATTTGAATAATCTAATAAACAAATATTTTTCCATTGGAGAAAAAGCAAACAATTTGGTGTTACTTGCTTCTCTTTATTTCTCAGCATTGGCATATACTTAATATAAAAGTCACCTTATTCTTCCAGTGTAGTACTGTACATGCATAACTAATTTTCTTTGCTTGTTACGTTGTTTGACGGCTAAATGGTAATTGGTATAAAAGGAGCAAAGCAGCACTTGGCAAGAGACTACTCAGGGGATTGAGAATCTAAGACAGAACAATAATGTTTTATTTGTTCTTGAGTTGGGCTTTTTATTTTTGTATGTGATGTGCGTGTGAGTGACAGAGATAATAGGAAGGAATGTTGAGGGGGATTCAGATTGAATTCCTAATGCTTAATAGGTAAACATCAAGTCTATGAAGCATCAAATTCCTTTACAGTTTGTTCTCAGCACTCTCAGATGGTGCAGAGTTAATTTACAAAGATACTAATGGTCAGAAAGGAAACTGACCCATTTCAAAAAAAGAAATAGGCTGAAAATTTGTGTTTGGGTCAACACCAAGTATCTGGATTCCAGTCATGGTTTCACAAGTAATCAGGATAACCAGGCAAGAAAGGATGCAAGGCACTTCTTCTGCAAGATTGTGTTGAGAGGTTTCCTTGGATTGTTACTTGACTGTCTTGGATTTTGTTTCTGCAGGTCATGTGAAGCACAAATCTTCTTCCCCAAACATTTATCTCAAGTAACCAAGTTATTTGCCTCTGAGTAATATCTAAATGTGGATGTATGGCTATCTTCCCAATAAGTGAAAATCAACAGGGCATCTTTGGACAATTAATTCATTGATGATGGATAAGGTACATAATGCTATTTTGCAAGAAGCAATGACCAATGGAGCTAGGCTGTGGTTTATTTGCTAATTTGTGCCAGGTATGCGTTGATTCTGGGGTCACCCCAAAGAATGCTGAGGTGACCCACAGTACTGCCATTCTCATTGCATAATATTAACAATAATTTTGCTGATTTAAGGTGAACAACAAGTGTATTAAATGAAGGCTGCTTAAGACATGCTGGTACTGTTACAGAACAGGTAGTTGGTAATCCATGGCAGCAAAAACCCTCCTGGATATACAATTCTTGTATAAACTACTCATAGATGTTGCATTTGAAACGGATTTTTTTCTTCTTTTTTAGCTAAGCAGGTTTTTTTTAAACCAAATTATTAAATGCTTATGGCTGACATGTGTGAACAAAAATTGCAAATGTCATGTGTTCTTGCAAAACCCAGAATTTGTTAAGAAAAGCATGTATGCACTCAAATCTTTTTTCAAATATTCTCATGCTCCAAAATTTTTTTGAAGTGTGTTCTAGCATGACAAGTATCTTTCCTGGTCTAAGTTACGTATTACATATTCAAGCAAAATCTCCATTGACTTAATCTGATGTGGAGAAAAAAGGACTGATTTATGATTTTGGTGCCTACCTATTTGGAAGCATTTCAGTATACATATTTCTATTTTGGATGAGTAAATCCTTTCAACTAAAGAATAAGCAAATGAAGTAAGAAATCCAACTTAGTTTAATATATGTCTTCTGAAATTCTTTAAGAAAAATTACACTAGTCAAAACTTCCCTAGTCAGATAACATGTACAAGTTTTAAGCTAATGCACAGACACAAACCCTCCCTCCAGTAGGCTTCTGAGGGCAAGTCTACACTCCAAAATTAAGTCAACCTATGTTTTATCAACATGTGGCCATCGCAGTAACTGAATCTGTTTTACATGTCCAAACTAAGCTCCTTGTGTTGGCAGTGCACATCCTCACATGAAGTGTTTGCATCAATTTGACTGCCAATGCAAGACATTGTAGGACAGTTTCTGAAAGACAGCAACCTTCATTGTAAACAATGCTGTGTCTCACTGACATTGTATCAGTCTAACTACCCTGACTTATGCATTATGTTTCTCCCGCAAGTAAAATTCTTAAGTTGATGTAGTGGATGAGTTACATTGGTGGGATCTACATTTTATTGTAGGTGCTCACAGAGTTTGGTCAATGTCAGCTGTTTAAATTGACTTGACTTAATCTGGTGTAGACCAGGACCTCAGTAGAGAGTCATTCAAAGCCAATGGTCATGCCAATAGAAAACTCATTGGTCCAGTAGGTGGGAGGCATTAAATGTTATTGGCCAGGGGTCGGCAACCCCCGGCACGCATGCCAGAGGTGGCACGCGGGCCGAGCCTGAGCAGCACACGGCGCCACTCAGGCTCCCCGCTGGCCCCACAAACCATGCAGCCAGCAGTTGCGGTGCACGGTTGTGGGCCCCTGCTGGCCCCGCCCCCTGCTGAATGGCAGGAGGGGAGGGGAGTAGGTTGCATCGCGTCGCCCTGACTGTCCAGAGCCATGCCGCTGCTGGCAGGGCAGAGCCGGCCCCCACCATGGCTGGCAAGAGGGTAGGTTGGCTTGGCCCGGTCGGAGCCGCTGCTGCCAGCGGGCAGCCTCTGGTTCCTGGCCCCGGCTCCCACCGGCAGCTGCGGCTCCAGGTGGGCCAAGCCGACTCGCCCTCTTGCTGGCCATGGCTGGGGCCGGCTCTGCCCTGCCAGCAGCGGTGCAGCTCTGGGTGGGCCAGGGCAATGTGACCCACTCCGGTCCACTCTCCTTCCCTCTTGCCTTCCAGCAGAGGGTGGGGCCAACAGCCCCGCGCCGCCCCTGTGGATGGGAGCCAGCTGACGGGCCGGCAGAGCACCTGAAGCCTGGCCCCGCCCCCTTTGGGCACTGCCCCTGGCACCTGCTGAGGGTGCGGTAGGCAGGGCTGGTACGGAGGCCGGGAAAAGTTACCAGCTGCTATTATTGGACCTTGATGGCTCTGTCACAAATTCTCAGATGTCTTTCCACTAGATGGAAATCCCTTCTACAGAATGAATGCTGTAATCAACAAAGAAGGTTACAGTATTACATAAGGGTTACACTCAATAATTCTAATACACATTAGAGCCCCCAAACCAAAATGAGGTTCACCAAACAACATGGAGTCTACAAGTTAACCCAGACATGTCCCAAATATATCACATGTGGCTTTTTTTTAAAGAAACTTTACTATAAAGTTGCATTTACCTTAAATAATGAGATTTGTCCATTCCCCAAAATGTGATGAATAGTCATTTCTGGTTTGGGGATTGTAGATTACAGAAAGCCTCTTCTGAACTTGGGCATTATTGCTGTACCATACTATGATTGTGTCTTTCAATCATTTATACTTCATAATTGTTGTGAACTGTGAGTAGAATTATGAAGTATTAGAACACTTCCTGTTTAATTATTTTAAAAATATTCTTCAAATACCTCCAAAGGTTTGGCTAAAACAATATTCGGGGTTAAAGCTGAAACTCAGTTACTATAATTTTCCTCCCAAGGTAATTGTGTATTACAAACACTTGCTGGTTGTTTTTCCTCCCCTCCCCTCTCCCTCCCCCCCCACCAGACCACAGTTCAATACAGTTCAATAATATTGTAACTGAAAGTATTTTATCAGCACCGACCTACTTCATTTCACAGCCCCTTGTTAAGTGAGCCCATTTGGTCTTTTAAATACTCATCTGCTTGACAATTTTCTAGTTTCCTAGTCACATAAGTAAATACCTAGCAGATGTGCAAGTGCACCATAAGGTAAATAGATTATGGTTACAGAGCCAGCAACATAACCCTCCCCATCCAATTTTTCACTTGTTCATGCAGTGTGCCCATGTTGCTTGTTATTGCATGCTCACCACTTCAAAGCCTTGTAGTTCTGTTCTTTCAGTTATTTTTATTTCAAATCTTTACGTGGCTCCTGTGTGCTTTTTCTGCCCCCCCCCTCCCCCCATGGCCTTATTTTTGGGCTCTTATGAATGAATATAAATACTGAACTCTAAAAATATACACTAGCAATTAAAGAATCACAGGTGTACCTTGCAGGCAATTTCCTTTAAGTCCTTCTACCAGTTTGCCTGAAAGCTTTTCTGTACTTCAGCCAAGCTAAATCACCCCACTAGAGGTTTTTTTTAAAAAAAAGACACTGTGAAAATTCATGAACACAAAATATTTGCAGTAGATCAGTATAGTTTTATTGAGAGCCAGGGTCTAAGTACCTGGGTGGCTACAACTTCCACAGACTCAGCTTCCTACCACAGAAGTGGTTTGATAAAAGAGTGCAGAGACAGAGCTGTATTATTAAACACAAGGGTGTGTTATATTAGCAGCACACAAAATAGAATCCAAGGTCCCAAAGGTCCTTAGATACAACTAGCTATTGTCTTTCCCCATTGTTTCTCTTTAAGAATTATTAGGATAGAGCATTTATTTCTGTATTGTTTGTCTGTTCTAAAACACTGACAATTATGACATCTTGTGTCCTTAGTGCAGCATTTCCTTCTTGTAGGTGCTTTTTGTCTAGTAGTGACTAAAAGCAGAAGAGCCTGTATTATTTTAGGCTTGAGGCTGCTCCTTCAATTCAGCTTGCCCTGCTAAAGGAAATTAGTATGCAGTCCTTGATTTCTTCTGCCTTTTTTTTTTTTTTTTGGTGATAGGATCCTGTTGAATACACTCCTCAGTATTTTTCTTAGGTTAAAGCCATCCTTTGCAGGGTCCATACTCATGTATTTTGGGGGTGGGAGGGAAACACAAACACTCAGGGAAAAGCAAAGGGATAGATCCCTGTCCATTGTTACTCTGACTTCCAGCCATAGGGTTATAACATAATCTAGGAGAATAAACCAAGCTTCTTAAAGGAAGAAGTTTTATCATTCTAGAGACACCTTCCTTTTTTTGTTCTATGACATTGTGATATATTGGAAAATGCCTTTACTTCACATTAGAATGAAGCCCCTGTGGATCAAAAAGACAAGGAGATGGCCAAAATTATATGTAAAAAAGATAGGAGAGGGATCTGATAATTTCTTATCCAGGTCTAGTTAACAAGTTGATGGGGGAACAGAGACATTCAGGGAGGATGTGGTTCACCTATTTGAATGGAGAGCTGTTAAATTTCTGACCAATGTTAAAGGAGGAGTCAGTAAATGTCTGAGAACCCAGCTAGGTCAGGGAAGGAGGAAGCTAATCTAATTGATGACACCTGCTTGTGGTCAGTGTCCATGAAGGTAAGCCATAGGGAACAGATGTGGTGATCAGATTAAAAGATATTGGTAAAGGATTTAAAGGAGGTATTCTTTAAAGGAACAGAGAATGGAGTTTGGAGGCTCCCATGACTGGTCCTGCAGGGAGTCAACCCACCTTTCTTATAGCCTTCCCCCCCCACCCTCACCCCACCACCAGCCCTTATATAGGGGCAGGGTACCAGCAATGGGTTTGATGGGACCTCAGCGGGGAAGTGGCAGGGTTGATGGCATCTTATCGATATATATTGAAATGATTATGAAATTACCTGAACTACACAATTTTAACTGCTTATTACTCCTAGAAATTTAAAAATAATATTGCAGACCAATTAAAACTACACCCAGCAGCACCTACTGTCTTCCTTTTGGTATAGCCAGATAACATCTCAGAGTTTAGTGTACGTGAAGGCTGTAAGAACAATTTTGGGTTGGGAATTATTAGTTCTTTTTCACTTCAATATTTTATTTGCAGATGTATTGCATTGTTGGTTTTGAGAATTTATGAATGATTAATTTATAAACAATGGATAACTGAAGTTGGAAGAGTTGTGCACAAGACATAAGCATACTGGTCTAATGCTATTAATAAACTTAACGCAAATACTTAGAAGCGTAGAAATACATTCATCCAAATGTGTGCATGCACTTGTATTACATAAACTAAATGCTGAACTACATAAATTAAGATATTGCTTCAGTAATAAGTGTTTTTCTTTATATATAAATAAAATATGTATGTATGTTCTTTTTGCTATTACAGCTTAATCTGTTAGTCTGGGGAACTCCACTGCAATCGTCCTGACATTAGGTTTTAATAACATTGAAAAGACTTAATAGCTTATGTACAGTTGTTTCCTCCTCTTTTGCTACTTCCTATAGTAGTTTCTTGCTGTATTTTATTGAAGCTAATAACATGTAACTTGAGCTGCCAGGGATAAGTGGTAGTATACGATGTCTGTGGTGGGAAACCTGTACATTTCAATGAGGACTTTATTCTGTAAAAGAAATCCATTAGCAGTTGTGTGGACTAAAATCAGTAGGAAAATCGCAACATTGACAGTGATGGTCACATCTTAAAGAATGTGAGATTAGTCCAGAGGTTTTTGTGTAGTGGCTGGAACAGAAGAAATGTGAGTCTGGACACCTGGGTGCTATTTAGGACTCTGTTAACTGGTTTGCTGTAGGACCTTGGGGCAGATTCTGCCTTTGGCTTTGTGGGCATGGTTCCCATTGTAAATTAATGGAATCAGTACATGCGTTTATGTGTGCAGAATTAGTCTTTTATTTTAAATATTAATACAAGTTCAATGGTAAGGCTCTTCTTAGGGTGGTTAGCCCACTCTGGTGCGAACGTCAGTTAAGTATACCAGTCTTCGTTCTCTACCTACCCTGTCTACTTTGTAGCAGCCTTGTTTTTTGTTTGTTCGCTTTGTTTTGTTTTTGGAGAACATGAGGATTACAATTGTGCCCTCCCCTGCATAACAAGATGGGGAAGGATGTTTTTATTATGCCTTTCCCCCATTGTTTGAACCCACACAGGAGCCTGTCACCACCAGGCCTTGAAGGAGATATGGAGACCCCTGATTCAACTAGTTGCTTAAGAATGTTGTGAGTTTAAAGCACATAAGAAGTTCAATGAAGTCTCCGTGACCACACATCTGCTTAGTTAACTATGTCAGCTGCTCTGAGGTCTTAACAAGGTGTAATTTTTTTCCTGCTTTCCTGCTTTGTTTTAAAAAAGCACTCTGTAATCTGGGGTTTAAATTAAAGGTTTCAAATGATCACTGCAAGGACTCATAAGTGTTCCATATGACATTTCCCCTGAAGTTATAATCTATTATCTCACTCAAGTGGAATAATAAAGCTTTGAAAAACGAAATTTGTCCAATGTGCCCCAGCTGGTTGTTCCTTCATGATCAGTTAATCATTAATGGCAGCTTTCCATGGAAGTGGCTGCCAGTTCTGGTAAGCACAGCTTTCAGAAATGATGTTATAATCTTAAACATACATGCTGATTAACAACAAGAATAAGAATATTGTGGGGGATATTTATTCAATACTAACCTAAATTATGTATGTGTACACTAGCTGAGTATATGGTATATTTCTCAAACTAGAGACGATTGCCAAATATTGATAGATCTCTGCCTCTAAAATTTATACTAAAAATAATTTACTTTGCACATGGACTTGTTGACCTAGTGGTATGATTCTTGCTTTGGATTTAAAATGTCTTATGTTCAAATCCCATGCAGACTGTTGCTGAAACTGCAAAAATTATTGTCTCGGACAATGATAATGAGTCATGTAAATATCTAGATAGTTGTTAGTCCTGTCTTTTGTGATGTAAAACTCCAAATGACTTTCAAAGTCCCTGTTTCAGCGAATCACTTCAAGTTAATGCAACCTTCGGGTGGGCTAAATTCATTTAGTTGCCCTTCTCCAGTGCCCCACAGAAATCAATCCCAACCCCTATGGGGAAAGCAGCTGGAGACCCAGGATCCAGTCTGTACAGGACTCACAGCGAAGCTTGCTCAGAGCTACACTCACACATTAAAATACTACTACATTAAACATAACAATGAACTTTATTAACTACTAACTAAATGAACCTTAACCTAAGAAAACAAACTACAATTAACCAAGAACAATCCCTTGTATGAAAGATACCCAAGAGTCCCAAAGTCTGTGTGGAGTTCACCCAACTCTCAGCTACAGTCTCTGTTCCAGTGTGGAAGCTTGAGTGGCAGGAAATAGCTGTCCTCTTCTTCCTTTGCTGGGATCCTCTGTAGCATTCCATGCAGGCTTTTTCTTCTCCTTTGCAACCAGCCCTCAGTCCCATATGCATGTCTGCAAGGTCTGGTGCAAATAACTCCTTTACATGGAGAAAACATCTTGTTCACTCCTGGCTCAGCTCCTCTCCAGAACACTGAGCACATGGTCTCCCCTCAAGGCAGCTCCTGCCTGCTGTCTGCTCAGGCTGCTGCTCTCCAGTCATCTGACTGACAACATCACATCACAGCAGCAGGGTACACTGTGGAGCATGCTCAAATTGCTACCACACCCTGCCTCTGGAAGTTTCCAGTTGTGGGTTGCTAATCTGCCCAACAACAGTAACCCACCCTCAGCAGGTCTCTCAAGAGATAGCCTTTTCAGGCATATGGGTTACATTAATACAACTTAAACATGAACTACAAAACTTTGCAGAATAGGAATAGATTTGAAAACATACTGAAGTGCTTTGAGTATTGAGTTTAAATTAAACAATTGATTTTTAAAGGCTATTGAATGCAAAATTTTAAATTGCTAGGAGTCACTAAAATTGTTCATTGCTATATTGTTGTCAGATTCTCGAATTCTGTCTTCTGACATGTTTCTATTGCCAATTTTTATCAGCTTTTTTGAGGTGAGTGACTACACCTAACTCTTGGATTTATTTCTCTGGTTAAGGTAGATCAATAACAAGATAAAGGTCACAAATAGCATTGTCACGGGATGCACATCCGTGCAGTCCTAGGGCTTGATCCGTGTAACTTTTCTGTCCACTTTTGCAATGTAATCATGTGATTTGATACTAAATGTGCCCTGCACAGTTCCCTACATAATTACTATGGTACCCTGTTTCCTACAGCAACATGTGTGTATGGATGTGAGGCATGTTACAGGGTTCTGGCTCTCAGGTCTATCTCCAGCACAAAATTACATGACAAATGGCATGCAAATGCCCTCCCTGGCTCAGGTAGAAGTAAAGAGATTCACACAGGAGCACAGAGGGGGAGGAACTGTGAGGAGTTTAAAAAACAAAGACACAGACCATTTTAGGGGAGAAGCTGCAGGCTTTCACCTGGGAGACTCCATCTTGCAGCCAACTTCAAGCAAGATCTGGGCCCTGCCTTGTAATGGGCAGAGAATGGCTGTAAAACACCAAATAGCTGAACACCTTGCGCATAATCTTGGACAATGAGGTCAGTTTAGGTAGAGGCGTTAGATTAGTATGTGGTTTATACCTTTTATTTGATGGTGGTCACTCCTGACTCATTTATATTATGATTCTGCCTTGACTGGCCATTTTCTCACTTGAAATCATACTCTGATCAATAAACTAGTATTTGTTTTGTCTAAAGCTGTGTGGTCTTTAGAGGGTGTGGATGTGGGAGGCTGGGCACAATCCACTTCTTTGTTAGGTGGTAGGATTTGAGACTATCTTGATTGGGTTCCAACCCCTGTAAGACAATGGCTACCGGTATAGTATCTGGGGATGGGGGTGCATGCTTGGAGACCAACACCCGTGTAGCTAGTGGATTTACACCCACTGTCTGGGATGAATTACATGCTGGTGGCTGGTGTGGACTGATGCAGGAGTGAATGGTCACCCAGCAGGGTGGGGTGAATTGGGGTTCAGGAGTGGTGTTCGAGGGGTCATAGTGGCACACTAGACCAGATCTAGGGAGCAGTCTTTCAGAAGCATGGCTAGTATTAAACCACAATAATTCTTATCGTGTCTAATAATAGTGATGTGATGACCAAAGGGACCAATATGATCTAATCTGACCTCCTGCACAATGCCGGCAACAGAATCTCGCACTCACTTCTGCAGTGGACACCTAACCTATGATTGAACCATTAAAGTCCCCAAATCTTGATTTAAAGACTTCAACGTACAGAAAAACCACCAGAAAAGGATCCAGGCCCTACCCTAAAGGGGAAGGTGAAAAAACTCCAGGGCCCCTGCCAATCTGCCCTGAGAAAAAAGTCCCTTCTGACCCCAAATATAGTGATCAGCTAATCCCTGAGGATGCAGGCAAGACTCACCTGCCAGACACGCCCCTGCCCCCCCCCCCCAAAGAATTCTCTGCATCAAATTAGAGCCCACCCCACCTAATATCCCATCACGGACCATTGGCATATTTACTGCTAGTAGTCAAATATCTGATAATTGCCAAATTAGGCTGTCCCATCCTCGCCATAAATTTACCCAGCTCAATTTTGAAGCCAGGTAGGTTTTTTGTCCCCATTGCTCCCCTTGGAAGGCTATTCCAGAACTTCACTCCTCTGATGGTTAGAAACCTACATCTAATTTCAAGTTTAAACTTCCCAATGACCAGTTTATATCCATTTGTCCTTGTCCACATTGAAAATTAACTTAAATAATTCCTCTCCCTCCCTGTTATTTATTCCTCTGATGTATTTATAGAGAGCAATCGTATCTCACTTCAGCCTTCTTTTAGTTAGGTTAAACAAGCCAACCTTATAAGGCAGGTTTTCCATTCTGCAGATCATCCTACTAGCTCTTCTCTGCACCTGTTCCAATTTGAATTTATCTTTCTTAAACAAGTGGGACCAGAGTATTCCAGATGAAGTCTCACCAGTGCCTGGTATAATGGTACTAACACCTCCTTGTTTCTACTGGAAATATCTTGTCTGATGCATCCTAGGACCGTATTAGCTTTTCTCACAGCCATATCACATTGGCAGCTCACAGTCATCCTTCTTCTCCTCTGTCACTTTCAATTGATGTTCCAAGCTTATAGGGAAAATTCCTGTTTTAGGCCCTAAATGCATGAATTTGCACTTACCACTGTTAAATTTCATCCTGTTGCTATTATTCTAGTTTATAAGGTGATTCAGATCTTCTTGTATGATATCCTGATCCTTTTCTGTGTTGGCAATTTCATGTCATCTGCAAACTTCATAAATACTCTTCACTATATTTTCAGTGTACAAATGCAACTTGTAAGCTACATCCTAAGGTATGTTAACACAAAAAGCCTTGTTTCAATGTTATTTTGTTAGCTCTTGCGTATCTGTACTAAATAATGAAATTATTGCTACAAAGAATTCTAAATTCTATTATACATATCAAAAATAATCTCTTGGAAATGAGCTTGAACCATTCCTCTGCATCCTGAATGTAGGGAATGTTGGAATCTGGTCAAGATCCAAGCATTATTTTAGATACACTGCAAACACATAATAGGAGATAATCCCTTCCCCTCTATATAAATAGACAAGATAAAGCATAGGAGATATGGAACAATATTATCCTTCTTTCAGAACTAGAGATCTGAGAAAGAGAGAGAGAACAACTGGGCCACAGTCATGCAATAAGTATCCTGAGAACTTAACTTGGATCTCTTGGCACCCAGTTTGGTGCCTGGGACAAAAGATCATTCTCCCTCCCAAGACGTCTCAGTTTGGCTTTCTATCTTTATCTGAAATGAAAACACAATACACTATGTGCAAGCAGTGTGATGAGCATTAAATTTGGAAGAGTCTATCCTTTTTTGTAAATATTGTACAATAAGATACTTAAATTTGAAACTATGATCTATTTACAACAAAAGAAGCCAGAAAAAATTATTGAAATAAGTGGTAAAGTGCCACTTTCATAATAAAACCTGTAATAAATATGCCAGTTACCTGTACAGGATGTAGAGAATTAATGAAGATTTTATCTTATTGAAATCTATTATTCTGAAAAAGAACTTGAACAGAGTATATTTTTAATATATATATATATATAAAAAAATCAAGCTGTCTGCTTAAGACTTTTTCTTCTGTTTCAGTTATATTGAAGAATAAATTATAAGAGGAAAACAGCAAAACAATTGCCAAATTAAAACACATTCAACAGTTTTAGATAAAAAAGGAGCCATCTTTTTCCCATATAATTTAGCATGTAATAAAACAGAAGACAGTTCTTTCTTAAATATTGCTCATGGATGCTTGAAATGGGTAAATATAGTGTTAAAGCATTAGATTCAAACTCAAAATGTCTAGATTCACTTCCCAATTCTTCCATAGATGACTTATAAGATGTAGACTATACATCTGAATCACTACTTTTCATTAGACAACAGAGTCTTGTGGCACTTTTAAAGACTAACAGATTTATTAATCGCATGAGCTTTCGTGGGAGAAAATCCCACTTCGTCAGACGCTTTGAAGATAGGAAAGTTACAGAGTGGGAGGAAATTAAATGCAGGGGAGTGTATGACATAGCATACACTCCCCTGCATTTAATTTCCTCCCACTCTGTAACTTTCCTATCTTCAAAGCGTCTGACGAAGTGGGATTTTCTCCCACGAAAGCTCATGCGATTAATAAATCTGTTAGTCTTTAAAGTGCCACAAGACTGTTGTCTTTCTACAATAGACTAACACGGCTACCCCTTTGGAATTTGACTACTTTTCATTAGTTAATGTACATGCTACATTTCTTCTTTGTTTATTTCTTTTACATTTTTAAATCTCTTTCTCCTGCTGTTACTGTGTGAAATACTGAAAGAAGGGGAAACTGAATATGTACAAAATGTTGTCAGCTAAATCTAGGTATGTGGGAGGAGAGTAAAATATATGTTCTTTAACTTTTCTGGTTGTTTGGTTGTTTAAATAAGCCATAGATGTTTTAACAATGGTGTTAAAATTAAAAAAAAAAAACTAAACTAAATAGATATGTTTAAGTTGACTGTGATTTTTCCAATTCCAAGTTCAAGACTATATTCAAGCAGTTACCATTATGAAAATGAGTGGGAAAACAGTAATTTTCTCTTGAAAAATCTCTTATTGTCACCTGCAGTACAAAATAATCAAGTAAGGTATATAACAAAAATATATATTCACCTAGCAGATGATAAAAGCTCAGTTTGCAATCTTTCTGTGCTTCATGTGACTGTTAAAAAGAGAGAAGATTTTCTCATGGCAGTGATAGATTTTAATTCTATAACAAATCCTGGCTGCCTAAGCATCCTTAGATACTGCTGAGCTGCAAACAAAAATCTCATGAAACTTCATATAAACTCATAACAGATGTCATAGGCTATGTCTACACTTGCAAGTTAGTTCGAATTAAGGAAGCTTAATTCGAACTAACTTAAGCTTTGGCCACACTAGGCTTTCTTTAGTTTGAATTAAGGGCTTCCTTAATTCGAACTAATAAATTTGATTGCTTAGTTCGAACTAACTCTTAATTCAAAATAGTTAGTTCAAGTTAAGTCATTGTGGCCATATTAGTTCGAACTAACTGCTTAGTTCGAACTAATCAGCAGATTGACCTTCATGCAACTGACTAATTCGAACTAAGCAAGTGCCCTGCATGGACATGGCTAGTTTGAACTAGCATTCTAGAGGGGCCATGCTAGTTTGAATTAAGTTAATTCGAACTAACTAAAATTAGTTTGAATTAGTTAATTTGAATTAATTAATTCGAACTAGCTTTTGTAAGTGTAGACATAGCCATATATCTCAGATCATTCCGCTTCAAATAATGCACTTGAACGTAAGACAGTTTTCTCTTGCCTGTTTAAAATATAGGGTCCATGACACATAGCTGAAAAGAAATGGTTCTATCCAATAGAAAGTAGTACTTCACCAGCCAGTTAATTGCAATATTTTCGAGATTGGGAAATGACTGCTTTTGAAAATGCATTGTCCTATTGCTCTGTTTGTTGGGTAGATTGTAGGGTTGTTCAGTGGTTTTGATTTTACATTCTGGGAGGAATGCTCTGCATAATCTATGGACTGATTCAGGCAGTAAAATAAGGGCATTTGACCCAGCCATTTACTAGCCTTTGTGAAACCCAAAAGTAACTAATTTGTGCATTCAGCAGGATACTTGAGAACTGGGTTCATTAATTATTACTATAAGGCAAGGTTTCGAGTGGCAGAGTCTCAAGAAATTTGCTAGCACACAAGTTGGTATGTCAGGAAGCTGTAAACAGCAGAAGTCTCTCCACCTTAGCAAGTGAGATGTAATGTTATGGCTCACAATTCTGGGTATCCCGCTAACCACACCAATATGACAGTAAATGTTCACCCATAGCAGTTTGGGGTTATGTCAAGGCCTAACCTTTTGCCCTGGTGCTTTTGTGCTGTGCTTCTTTAGTTAAAAACCCTGATACTAGCAGCCTGCTTACAATAGCGTCACCCTGGCTTCCACCACCCTGGGAATTCCTTGCAGAGGAACACCAACAGCCCCTCCATAAAGGCCCTGCCGCTCTGGGCCTTTCAACTTTATTGGCATCTTTTTTATCACAGAGAATTGATGTCATCTCCAATCATTTATACCAAGCAACTTTAGTATGATGCCAAGCCTCATTCAGGAGCACAATCATTGTCAGCAATCATTGATATTAAGTTCTTTCCCACTTCTAAGCTCCCTGCCTCTGACATACTTTATGATAAGTCCTTCTCCTTCAGTTATCATAGCCTTGGTCTTACCAATGTTCACTGCAAGTCCAGCCCACTCAAAACCATGTTGCCACTGGCAGGACCATTGCAATAGTAATAGTACTAGAAATTGTTTTGGGACCAATCAATGGAACAAAAATGTGATACTAACCAAATTGCTTTAGTTAGTTCTGCTGAGCCTAGATTTCAGGCACTTTATTACCTCAATTTACATTTGAAACTTGTATATTTCTGATTTATCCCATCAATCCATGGCAATAAATATCAGTTTCATAATGCTTCTTTTACAATCCATATGTATCTTTAGAGAATACTGCACCCAAAACTTTGCTAAAATGTGATATTTGTTTTGCAATTCAAACAATTTTCATCACATATTGCATGTACAAGAATAATGTATTTTTAAATGTGTACATTGGTTCATGTGTTCCAGAAATCAAGTAGTTAACAAACTTCTTTTACATAACTGTAGAACAGGGAGCTTGGCATTGTGGTTTACTCGGTAAGGTGTTGTGAGGATTTTCTAAGGTTTAAAAAGTGTCCTGAGGTTCTGTTAAGACATACTTTGCATACATGCAAATTACTGTTATTTATTAAACACATTGTTGTGTCTGAATAGTGGCCAGTTGTTGGGTGATGTCCAGTTAAATTTGCAGATCTCAGAGATTTGAATAAGCAATACCAACTTCGCAGTAAGCCTTAATATGATCATAGTTTATCAATGGATAATTGCAAGTTCTGCTAGTAAATGAGGTGATCCTAAGAAAAAGAAGACCCACATATTCCAGTGGTGGCATCTGTGTCCTTGAGATGACAAATTATATAGATTTAAGGCAAGCAGAACTTCTGAACAGTGGGGAAGACTTTTTGGTATTAGTGCTATGGTTGATAGGAGTAGCCCTGCCCAGCCTGTGACGTTCACAACCCGAATAATCTGAGTGGTATTGATATTTAAGTATCTATTACTTCAGGATTTTTTCTCTTTAACAATGAAGTTAATTTTCTGTGAGGTGACCTGATTTGGGTTTTCATTCCTGTTACCTTGGATGAGCACTGTCTGATTCCCTCGTGAGAATAATCTGACACCTGACCTCAAGGGAGACATAAAAGGACCAATATTGACAGGCTGGTCTCCTGGTCCCAGGCCAATAGGGCTTCTCTTTAATTGTTCTGCATGGAAGCTGATAGAGGCTAAAGCTGCCATAAGGAGGGGGAAAAACTTCAGGGCTGGGATACAATTATTAATTATGGGGTGCTACTAGTTATCAAAGACTGAGATAGTCAGCCCTGTACATTTATTTTTCATTCATTTTTCAGTATCTTTGATATTTGGGTTTAACTTACACCTTTTGAGATTCAAGATGACCCTTATAGGCTAACTTTTGAATACACTGTATTGCTACTACATAGCAATTAGTCTCTTCAGTTTTTTGCTTGTCTATCACTATGGTTTACTTCTTCTGCATCATTTGTTATTCTGGATTATTATTTATCATTTGTAAATGGCATAAATCTGATGGCAAGAATACATTCTAAAAAAAATAAGTGGTTACAATCCATTTTGGAAGATTTCAGCACCTTAGTAGATGATCTGCATTGATCATTGAGGGCCACAATTGAAATAATCTTGTTCTCTACGGGTGACTATTTGTTTTCAGTCTTGTAAGAGGTGGGAGTATTTATCATTTTAAAAATGTTTCCATCATAGCAGTGCTCCCCTGCTGCTACCCTGACAGCCCAAGTTGAAGTCTGTTCTACATTTAAAGGAAACTGCATATTAAGGACAGAGGCTGATAAAATTCCATAGTCTTTTGTATGGAACTAGGCGTAGTATAGCAATCTCCTTGATTTTTTTAATTAAAAAACCTGGAAGACTTGATTAAAGTTGTCAAGCTTGTAACCCTGTCAAAATACAACTTGGAAAATTAATAGAATCTATTTCTAAGGTACTTGAAATCTCTGTATGGAGTCTTTTAACTTACACTATATGTCCCTTTAAATGGAGGTTGTTATATATTGAAAATCAATGCATTTTACACATTGTTAGTTCTCTTTGTAGTCAATGCATAGAGATTTATGAGGGCAACTATTATCAATACTAATGGGAATTGACTTAAATCCCACATAGGAAGACTTGTTCCTAATATGCTATGCATGTGTTTTTTCCAAGAAACAAATGTAATTGTTTCCTGCATCATGCAAGAAAATTCATCAGAGTACCGTTTGCAGTCAGTAAGACATAATACTTTTCAAACCAATTTAGTTAAATTTACTTGTCATTATGTCGGTAATCCAGGGGTATTTATTATGTCCTTTCTTTGTGGGGGAAAACTTACATTGACTTCGAATAAATGTAGAAAAAAACCACTTTTTTGAAAATCTGATTACATTCTAATGACCCTATATTGGGTTTTACTAACAGCACAATTTCATAAAACTAAAAGACTAGTCCAGATGTGAGTGGTGAATTAATAACATACTGCAAAAGGGAAATGCACCACTTAATTCAAACACTTGGTGCTTACATAATGGGGTGAAGCCCTGTGCTGAAGGCCTTGCAGTCCAGCCATACCCTACCCTAGAAAAGGGCAGTTGAGAAGCTGCCTAGAGTGTCTGTGTGGGATGCAACCAATCAGGGCCCAGCAGCTAGTACAACAAGAACAGAAGCACCAGAGTGAGATCGGTTTCTAGATGGAGCTTTAGGAACGTGGTTGGTGTACCTGGCTGCCTGAGGGATCTACAGGACCTTGGACAGAGTAGTTCTGGCTGAAGATGAGGGGGATGAGGGAAGTGTGAAGGAGCTCTGGTCTGTCTGCTGGAAATACATAAGGACAAGGCACTGAGGTAAGTAGGATGAAGACATGGGGCTGTGAGAAAATGGCCCAGGAAATGGGAGCGGTCATGTGGCTTAGAGAAAAGGACATGGTAGATGACTGCTATTTACAGAGTTGCCCCCACCCCAATAGCCAGTGGGGAGTGGGGGGGCAGGGTGCTCTAGACTTTGATGCACCACAGAAGGGGGATCTGAACTCTTTAATATCCCAGAAAAGAGTTGGGACCTTAAAAGTCCAGAGAGGGCAAGGACATTTCCTATAGGGGAAAGCCCTGGAATACTGCTCAATTCCAGGGCGAAGACCATTTAAAGGCTATGGGACTAATTAAGGATCTAAATCAAGGAGTGCTACAAGGCTATATAGGTCTCATGGAATATGGTTCTGATTGTTTTCATTTTGTTTAATTTACATTGTATATTTTAAAATCATATTTTACATTTCTCCAGGTCTGTATCATCACCTCCTATATCTTCAGGATATTTTGCTGAGGTACGAAGCAGAAACAGACAGCAGTCAACTAGCAGCTAGTCAGCAGGCTAACATTTTATTGTATCTTTCCCGTGTGTCTGGGCAACCCAAGAACAGAAACCTGTAGGGCTATCCCTCACTAAACAAACCCACAATAGTTTCAACCTGTGAAGTGAAACCACAATGGACTATTCTAAACAGAGAAGCCCTAAATCTGAACTAGTGGAATAAACATTTAGAGAGTTTCTGCCTTCAGATCTGAATTCATGACTCCCACTGAGAAGGGGCCTTTGGTAGTGAATAAATTGCAGAGATGTGATAAAGGATCAAAACATCCAGCAGATGCAAGAATTTTAGAGCATTGAGACCAAGACAAACTCACAGGATCTCCATGTTTTTTGATAGTGTGTGATGCAGATGTGTATAGCACAACATTTCTTTCTGTAAATGGAGAGAAAAATAGTAAGCTGTGGAATAAGAGCTTTATTTTTTTCCTTTCAACCAAAAAATTAGCTGAATAAATGTCTTGTTTGCCCACTAGATATAAATGCTAACCTCACAACATAACAAAAGAGTCATAATCAACTCTCACAAATTAGCTAAAGTGGTAAGTAATGATCAAATAAGAGTTAATACTTTGTCACTGTGGGCTAGAATCAAACACTAAAGCTGTATTTCTTATATATGAACAAGAACATAGCATCACAGATAGTAAAGTCTAAAACAAAGTTCCCATTCATTAGATCCCTTGCCTGTGATGTCCTTAACTACAGAGAAAGACTTTGAGAACCCTCAGGGTTCCTGCTACTTACAGGCAGCTTTTACGTTTCATCTGGAAAGAGCAGAAATCAACTGGGAAATTTAATGTAAACCTTTTAAGAGCCCTTTATCACTCCCAAACCCCAGTTAGTTAATGTATGTTGTGAGACAAGGGAGTAAAGCTCATTTTGTGAAGAGGGCAGAATTCCATTTTTAATTATGATCTGTGTGTCAGGTATAAACACTTTAGACTCCATACTCCCCTTGATCCACAGTGCATTTGCCCCACAGATATCAATGAAAGGCTTAGAAGGATCAAAGGGGAAATAGACCCTTCCATATAGCTATGTATCACTATTTGTTGTTTGTTCTGTGGCTAAGGCTTTGTCTACACAAAAATGTTGCACTGGTTTATATAAAGTTCATTACTTTTGACTTACTATTAAATCAGTGCAAATCCCTGTGTGGACAATTTTATTTGACTGGCTTATTTAGGTTTTGCTCAAATGTATTCCCAGTTAACACAAAATAAACTGAAATAAGTTGCTGTATTTCTCTTTGCTCTGGTTTAACTACATGGTTTTAAAATAGATTGAATAAAATAAGTACATCTTTCTCAGGTGTACAAGGCCTTATTCTAACTTTGACTGAATATATGCTGACCTCAGCAACCATTGTTATTGATACTCAGTGGGCTTTTCTTAATGCCAAATTCCTTTTTCCCCCCACCTTCCTTTTCTGTTTCTTCTCTTCACTGCTTTCTGCCTACCTAAATTTCTCCCATAGATTGAATTGTATACAATATAGTATTCACTTGTGGCACTAAACTGTTGTTCTCTGTTAAATAGCTGCAGCATTCCACCTCAGAGAGTGTTGTTTTTCCATGGTGGGGGAAATACTTGTAAACATAGCTTGTAAATTGCATTGGGATCCTTTGAAATAAAATATACCATTTAAATATGACAGTAATTAATAATCACTCCTAACTTCAGTAATAATCACTTTGTATCCTTACACAGCCCCATGAGACTCTCTTTGTTTGTTATTTAATGAGGAATGAGTGTTTGAAAACAACGTTTTCTCATAGAAACAGTTTAACTAATATAATTGTAGCAGTATCTGCCACTGTCACAGTAATGAAGTAGCATACAATGGATATAGTACTTTTAAGTTTTGAGACACGCCCTACATGTAAAAGAAGCTGCTGATTCTGCAATGAGCTCTGTGTGAATTTGCCTGCACAAAGCTCATTGCAGGACAGGAGCTTTAATTGTAACACTGGGGATATTTTCGCCAGGCAAATGATGTGACCCAAAAAACAAAGAAAAAAAAAACAACCCAACACCACCTACAGAGAGAAGCTGTAATATAAACCTCTGTCCCTCTAGCCACTCTTGCACTATTCTTCCTCTGTCCATAGCTGTTCTTCCCAATATATTGTTTCATTTTGTAGTTGTCCTACTTCAAACGTATAAATTCTATAATCTTTTAGGAGTATTGAGTGCAAGTCAGGTGACGAAATATGCTGTTTGAGAGTAGTATTCTGATTGTTTCTCTGCTACAAAGCCATTTGTTGATCAGCTGCGATCCATTGGAGTCAATAGAATTTTAGGGTGTGTGTGTGGTACTTGGCACTCCATGACCTTAAAGATTACAGCTGCTACCCAAAAGCCAGAGTTTGTCATTACTTCCATGTTGGCACAACCAAGTTGTTCTGTCACTTGTCACTGTACTTTCAGATAATACCTCCTTATATAGACTATCTGTGTAGAATAATATTGCCAGTATTTTGGAATCATCCCCATATGAAACTGGGTACATATCCATTTCCAAGCACTGTTCCATTCATTCATTGACTCCCCTATGCTCTAATTCCCAAAATTAACTTAATCTGATGCTAAAACTCTCAATCAGAATGTGTTAAATTTCTACCTATCTGTTGCAGTTCACAGAAGGGGAGGGGGCGATTTTATCTGCTGTTTAAGATGGATGGTTCACTTGTTCTTCACAGGAGGAGGAAAAATTTCCAATCATTCTGCACCACTGGAGTCTGGCTCAGGCTGCTGAGAGAGCAGAAGATAAATGCCATTGGAAAAAAGCAGATATGAGGGTACTTCTCAGTGTAGACAACATCCTTGCTAAAACTGGTAACTAAAATGTGCAAAGCACAAATCTAAAAATGGAATATATGCAGAGTTTACCTACCTTTAAATTACTGTCACTATTAAACTAACAGGTGCACTACTTTGCACATCTGATGAATATTTTCCTAGTCCCTTTACACAGTGAAATCACTGAGTTACAAGAGCCTTGAAGTTTATAATTAATTACTTATTTTCTTCCCATTGAGTTCTAGCATACCTCTTTCTTATCAAGTGATGTGCCCATTCATGATTTTGTTTTGAATAGCTCCATGAAGTTCTTTTGGGTCACAGTAGAGTAATTGCTACCATAAAAGTAAAACAAAGAGAACCCAGCTCCATAGCTGTATAGCTTCTCCAGTCCTCTTCAACCTTGCAGAAAAAGCTTTGTGCATGCTGGGAGGCAGAGGATAGAGCATTGGACTGGGACTCAAGAAGCTAGGATTCTGCTTACAGTTTTGCTCCTGACCTTTTGGGTGATGTTGGACAAGTCTCTGCATTTACCTCTCTGAATCTGTATCCCTTCTGTCTAATGGGGAGCTTTGCTACTTTTATAAAGTACTTTGAGACTTACTGAGGAAAAATGAAATTTAAGAGCTAGGTATTAATATTATGCAAGCTACTAAGGTCAAGCATTGTATTATTGTGACTGCAGCATATACACTGCTGTAATAATCTTAATACAAAATAAGCATTGTGAGGTTATAGTTGTAAAATTAGAGCTCATGGATCAATAATATTATAAAGAAATGTGTGTAGCAACATTATATGCAAAGTTATGAATTCCTTCTAAATGATGTTGGTAACACTTGTTCAAACCCATGTAATTTGATTAAGCATGAGTGACCAAGCAGGCCTAAACAAAGACAAGTGTGTTTAACCACAATTTACGTATAAACTGTAAACAGCGTCCTCAGACAGCGAGGAGAAGATAGGAGACAAGGAAAATCTGCATTTTCAACAAACAGGTGAGAAGTAGCATGGAACTTCCTTCACCATCAGACATCATGCATCCTTCTTTACTGTTTGAATAAACTTGGTTTTGAGAGGTGATTTTTACAAATTGCATCTCCAAAGGGGGGAATGGACTATAAAAATGTGGCTCAAAACACTCCAAGTTCTCTCTCCCTATCCATCTCTCTCTTTTCACCTAAGAAGACAAAAATTACTGGTGGATTTCGGGAGCAGATCATGGTCTGGGACCTTTGTCAGCAAAGTTGTGGGTAAGGTCACCATAGAAGTAGAAACTGCTGCTGGATATCGGCTGCTGGAAGTCTTGGCTGGTGTTCTTGACAGGCTACAAGGGCCAGAATTGCTGTACCAGGGCTGTGCCTATACCAGTAGTCCCAGTCTGTGATCTGGGAGCCAGAAGAGGCCCTCGGGGACTTTCAAAGTGGTCCGTGGCTCACCCCCTGCTGGAAGCAAAAAGGAGCCACTGCCTAAGGACCCAGGTGGAGCCTGTTTCTGTGTGACTAAAAGACAAGTGCAGGCTCCTTGATGCAGTCAAGGGGATGGGCTGTACAGCAGCAAAGTATTGTGAGGCACTCCAGGCATCAGTGCACAAGTGATACAGCCTCTCACTGGTCTGGATTTCACCTGGAAATGTCATAATTTTATATATAAGAGAAAAAAATGTGACACGATTCATTCTTGTGGGTCAATATTTTCTTTATGTTCCTCTTCAATATCATCCTTCCCTCAAGCCACTTATAATTGCACTTTGGCAAGGTGCAATGAACCTACATACACAGTCTCCTCTGGCTCTGAAAAGGGGAGGATATGTTTAGCTCTGAGCTCAAGGCCTCTCCACTTAGCACTTTCTGGCATGTTACAGAAAGACCATCAACTAGATCTATTTTGGGGGACCCCTTTTCAGTCTTCACTGTTCTAACGATTCTAGATTTTATGGTGTCTTTTAAATCCATGTCTTTCATCAGGCACTATTGGTTAGACACAGTTAAAAGTAGTCTGAATAAAAGAAAATGGTGTATCTTTTTTCCAAGTAGGTTTTCTGACAAAAAAGGAAGAATCAGTATGAAAGCTTGTTGTTTCTTCAGAAATACACAAATTCAGTCTACCTAACTTGGCAACCTACATTTTAATTTAATAAGTTTCTTTATATGCAGGTGAAAATCTTAGTATGAGCACATGGCCAAAGATACCAATGATTACAAAATCGTTTGAATGATTTTCCCCACTGAAAAGCATGGAATACTCTTTAGAGAGCTTATAACTGAATGCAAGGAAGATGATTCTTAAAAAGACCCACAAAGACTATAAGGACCCAATTCTGAGAGGTCTTTAGAATCCTTGGCTATGTCTACACTAGAAAAGTTAGGTCGACTTTGTTAAGTCGACTTAATAAGGTCGATTTAGGTGCTAATCCCTGTCCACACTGGCTTTAAATTGACTTAAGGAGTCAACTTAAAGCATAAGTTGACCTAAAACCAAGTGTTATTAAGTCAACTTAAGCTTTCCTTAAGTCGACTTAAGGAAGTGCTTAAGTCGACTTAAGAAAAGCTCAGTGTGGACGTGGCTTTGTTTAAGTTGACTTAAGCCTCCTTAATTCGACCTAACTTGCCAATGTAAATGCACCCCTTGATCTCAAGACCTTGAAGTGCATGATCTTATCATGGCAAATATATCTGACCACTATTATAGCCATTTTCTTGGGAACTGAATGAAACAAGCCACTTTTTAAAACAGAAAATTAATTATTTTTTCAAAAGAGCCTGACCAACAGGTCCTTATAACAATTTGTAATGTACAGTACATAAATTACTGTATTCATGTATTGAAATTAAATTAGCATATTGATGTGCTGGGTATTTTGAAAGCTTCTGTGATTTTGATTTTTTTAATTTGTTTGCTTTGGAAGTCTCTTGACCTTTCTACAGAGATATCACCAGTGCAAGCACAGAAGGCACTATGGTACTGATTAAAGACTAAGTGTCCATCTTAATTTGAATCCCTGGATGTTTTTTCTAGCTTGTGTCAACTTTAATTATTAAACATATATATATGGTTGGTTCTCACTTACCCTGTATTACTTGTGGATGTCTCTTTCTATTTATTAATTAGGTGTCAGGATCTCAGTCATAATGTAAATCATGAATATATTATGAATAAAATCTGTGCATGTGTACGGGGCCACTTAACTGAATAATTAAAGAACAAAGTACCTTAGAGTGGATGGGCAGGAAATTCATTGGAGGGGAAGGGGTGTGTCAGCTATTGAAGACATTGAAGACTCTAATATCAATGACAATTTCATAATTGTAATATTGACTTGTGATAATAGAATGAAAGATGGTAACCTGGCTATGTCATTATTCAGCAGAATTCAATGGATTTGGTCTGCATTGCCATTATGTATCTCCCTGTTAGCTCATCACTCAGCTGGATGAGATTGATGAAACAGGTGATTTCATGGCCTTAGGAACCTTTGAAGCGAAATGATGATCAGGGCGAAATCCTAACTCCTATCATCTTTAGTAGGAGTGAAATTGCACATAAATGTAGTGAAGGATTGAGAATGAGGTGAAAAGAAGAATATTATAATTATGCATGCAGCATTGAGGAAGAGTAAACGTCTAAGGCTTACTTGGTGCAGCACATGGGACTGGATTTGACAACTTCTCAAGGTCCCTTGCAGGCCTACAGTTGTTTGATCTTATCATTCTATAAGGAGCTGTCACCAATATGTGAACAAACTATGTTTCTTACCTTTTTTAGCCGGTTATCATATTTTAGACTTTAACGGAAGAAAATTGGCCGAAGTTGAAACTTAGACAAAATGGAGATAACCGTGGATCAAGGGATTCATCCAGAGGAAGAAAATGCCTACATATTTCACTGGGCATGTAATACTCCTTTTTTTTTTTTTTAACAAAAGGTAGGCAATATCAATGTTCTGTTATTTACTTCTCTTTTCCAGAACCCCAGGCAGCAATATCGTTGAGAGTTTTTGGAAGGTTTCCCCCCTGAATTTCTCCCCATCCCCCCGATGTGTCTGGTGAAGAATTTATTTCTTGTGGGTCATGAATTTCACTATAGTTGTCATGCTTTTTCACTTCTAGTTTATATTACTTTAATGAGAACTCATTGGTGATGCTATGGATGAGCTCCCAGAAGCTCCAGCTAGCAGAATGTGGTATCCCACTCCTGGAGGGGAATGGGTAGTCATTAATACTTCTGGAAAACTGCAACATATCCAATTCCAGGTGTATGTTAAGGTCTTTAAAGCCCTATAATTGTAAGACCCTTTTAGTTAAGCAATTACCTCTCTCTTCTTTTGAAATAATCAGCTGAGGAGTCTCAGCTCACTGAGTGTTGTAAAACATGATTTTTCTGAGCTCTCAGTGAGGCATACTTGTTCCAACAGAGCTGGGATTTTTCAAGCCTCAGATCATTCAGCAAAGTTATAGAAGGCAATAAAAGTAAGTTTTCATTACAAACCTGTCTAGAAGTTCTAAAGTCAGAGAGGAATAGAATTTAATTAGTTTATGAAGCTTTTCTGTTTTCCTATAACTCATACTTGACAACATGCAGGCCCTTCACCCACAGTTTCAATTGGGTCTTCTTTATTTTCTAATATTTAAACTAGGCATATATGAGATCTTTGTTACTCTGTGAAATCTGACAGCTTGTCATTGTGAGTCCGCCTGCTTTCTTTTCATACTTGTAAATAAACATGAAATTATTTTATTATAATCCTGTGAGTTTATTTTAGTCAGTCATGAAAAAGCACAGAGAACCACTTTTTTAACAAGCCATAGCAATACATTATCAACTTTTAGATCAATATAATGGAGACTAAGTTTGTAGCCTATCTTAAAGAATGTATCCTATTATTGATGGAAGCATAACAAGATGAGCAGGGTGCTGGCAGGAGCACTCAGGGCAGGATTCATGATAGGCAGCAAAAGACTAAGTTTTAAGATCTATTGAGTGTGTTAAGGGCTGTTTGGTGTATTTTAATTATTTCTGCAATTATTCTGTTTTAATTTCTACAGTAGTTCACGAGAGAGGCTGAGATTCCTCAGGATATTTAGTTGGGTTTGTAAAAGGTTTTTCAGAAGAAGAAACAATCAGTTAATATTGTTCAAACAAACTGATGGGTCAGATCCTCAGATGTAAATTGGCATTCCTCAACATGTTGACTTCAGTCCTAAATATTTTTCAGGCCATGCATATAGTGGGGATTTGCCCCAATTTCAACCATTGGTAAACAGTGGTGTCAGATCAGCTTCTCTTAGCAGAGATAGAGGGGTAAGGTGCCTGGTAGAAGTAGTAGTTTTCCCTTCCCCTGGACTAAGACTGCACAAATAACTGGACTCTGATGATTGAAGTCAAGGCAAACTCCCAGTATGGACAGAGCTGAAGACTGTTCTGCATACTCAGGTCCTCTAAAGACAGAGTTTGGTGACTACTGCTAGTAGTCTCACCTAATTCACAAGGGCTATGACTACACTGGCAAATTAGTTCGAATTAAGGAAGCTTAATTTGAACTAACTAAAGCCATGGCTACACTAGGCTTTAATTAGTTCAAATTAAGGGCTTCCTTAATTCGAACTAATAAATTTGAATATGCTATTCAAACTAAAGGTTAATTCGAACTAGTTAGTTTGAATTAACCAATGTGGCCATGTTAGTTCGAACTACTTGCTTAGTTTGAACTAACCAGCCCATGGAACTCAATGCAATTCGCTAATTCGAACAAAGCAAGTGCCATTCATGGCACTTGCTTAGTTTGAATTAAGTTAATTCGAACTAAGTAAAATTAGTTTGAATTAGTTCGAATTAACTAATTCAAATGAACTTTAGTAAGTGTGACATAGCCAAGGAGTTTGGAATGGAAAATCATGAACAACGAACGATCTATTAATGTATTGTTGTCTTATTGAAGAGCAGCATTCCAGACTTCTAGATGTTTTATGACTGCATCTTCATTAAAATTAAAGAATTACAATGTTTCAATAGCTGCCAAGATTCTTTGTGAGTATGATTCCATCTGGCAAAGTCTCTCCTCACCTCACATTAAAGCTTAAACAACAGTTTGAAATAGCAGGACCAATGAATAGAGATTTGGGGAAGATGTAAAATACCTTAATGGTCCTAGTTCAAGTATATAAAACAAGCTTCCCTAGAGAGTATTTTTCCATGTTCATTCATTTATTTATAAGATAACTGAATCCATAGGTGTTCAGCTTTAATGAGGCATTAGTTAACAATTATATAAAAGACTAAAAATAAGATGTTGCTGAGGGAAAACAAGGAGGAGATGAATACAGAGTGAAAGAATATTTAACTACAAAACTAAGCAGAGTTAAAACAACAAAAGGTGTTTTGAAATAAGTGTGTCACTGACATATAAAAGGCATTATGCATTTAAAAGAGATAGATAATAGGAGAGACAAAACTATGTATTTTAGCCTGTGAAATAGATAAAGAAGCTAAGAGTACTCATATGAAAGGGGGCACTTGGGATCGCTGTTGCTGGTTCTATTGATAAACAAGAACATTTTTGGTTTTGATTAAATTGTGCTTTCAAATAGTGTGTCACGAGCTTCTCCCTACCGTGTAATTTTGCATTCCCTGTGATTTATGAAATCTCATTTTAATTGCAAACCAGTGGCTCTTCTCATATATGTGCTTGAGCACTGTATAATTCCAGAGACAGCTAAACTAGTACAATTGCTAAGAGGAACAGAAGTGTTCAGAAAACAAGATGTATTAAACCTGAAGAATTAGTGACGTACAAAAAGGCACTCTAGCTCTCATGTTATGATGCAAATGTCACTCATTTGTTGAAATGCATTTTCCAATAAAAAAATACTAACACACCCTAGCTAGCCTTGGAAGCAATATTCTTTTTTAAAAAAAAGTTGGGAAGAAAAACATAAGGTAGAGTTTCTCATATTTCTTCATAAGATATTGTCTTGTAGACACTTCTACTCCCAGTCATGATCATATGGAGCAACTTCTCTCCATTTCATAATTTGATAATACCCCGTGACAGTGACAGCAATTTTTAAAATAAGTAATAGGAAAAGGAATAATCATCTTGCCATTAAGGTACTGAACAGGGACTCAGAAGACCTACATTCAATTCCCATTGACTTTCAGTTGGGCTTGACTTCTAAGTCACTTCATATTTTGCCCTGCTCTATCTGTGTGGGCTGAGTTGCTTCCAGTCTAATCACTCATTCCCATAGTGTCCTGTCAATAACAGTTCCTTGAGGGAATCTGGGCTTTCTGAATCCAGTTCCTACTGAAGTGCTTCTGAAATTGCCACCCTAAATGACTAGCCCGAGGCAGCACAAGTCTGTGTCAGAGTTGGGAACTGAATCTAAAATTCTTGAATCATAGCTCAATGCCTTAACCACAAAACCATTGACTAATTAAGGAACTAAGTTTTAAGTTTTAGCTGGCAAGGAACTGGTTCTTTTAGACTATACATACACCAAAAGATTATCTCATGTCTTTTTCCTGCAAAGACTTCATAAATAAGTAATTTTAGAAGTTAAAATAATGTTTAAATCCATGTTGGATATTACCGCCTTACGAAATGGATGTGGCCAATATTTGAATGTTACTTGCTACTTCAAATGTTACCTTAAATAGATTTTTCCTCTGTAAAATATTAACTTGTATATTACTTATCAAGTGTATACTGTTTCCAGTATAAACAGATCTTTTCCATGTCCATCCTTACAAAAAGTCATGTTGAGGGCTTTTAATTGTTTGGTTGGTTTTTGTTTTGTTTTGTTTCTTGCTTTTTTGGGTTTGTTCTCTAACTAAGAAGTGTGTGTCTCTTGTTTTGTCATTTATTTATTTTATTCATTTAGACAAATTCAGTGCCATCAGCCATTTCTGTGCAATTGGAGAATGGACTAAAATACACACTTCCCATTGCAAAAGCAAAGTTTTAACCACCTTAGGCTGATTTAAGCATGAACATAGACTTCATGAAGGACTAATACTATGACCCATGTGTTATTTTTCTGTTCCTGTTTTTTGTTAACTATGTATCTAACTGAATTACTTGTATTGCAAAGTATACACCAGTAAATATATCCACTTTTCAGTGTGGCTGAATTACTATTTCTCATGGATCCTTAAATTTTTCAATTTCTGATTTTCTATAACCCTGTGAGTTGCAATTAGAGTTTCCTATAGCTAATAATACATGTGATTTGTTTATTTGCCTCAGGACTTGGTTACCTTGCCTCTGGCCAGCAATTAATTTGCTGGTGAATACTTCAGGAAACATACAAAACTTACAACCACAGCAAATGTAAGAAGAAATTTACACACAGTGGAGTGTGGTGTGAAGTACGACTGAAGAGTACTTAGGAGTCTGAGTCACTTGAGAAATCTAGTTGTTGAAGGATTAGCTCATCCCTGACCTATTCAATGAAGATGGAAATGTATTTGTCTTAGGACTTCAGGTGTGCTTCCATTGGCTACCCCAGGGGAGCTGCACCAGCGATTGCCCAATGGCAGGTAACTAAAGCAAAACATTTGTGCAGACCACAGTTTTCTGACTAATGCAGTTGGTTACCATGAGCAACATTAACAATTAGGTCACAAAGCTCTGGTGAGATACCTTTCTTTCTTTTTAATACCTCGTGCTTCATTTTCACATTCTAAAAAAGAAAAAAACACCCTCTGTGTACTGCTTTCTGAAATATAAAATAAGCATGTGCATTTTACACATAAGGCTACTAATATATGCCTCAAAGGTGGGAAGAAAGGGAAGATGTGAGGAATGTGCTTTAATTAGGTGACAAATTTATTATTGGAACTCATCTGGTAATAACTCATATAGTGCAGATTATGATTCCTTTCTTAATTGTTTCCACCTGGTGGATGGCTGACATCTCCTCCCCACCATAGCTAGTCCCTGTCCTTTTGCCCACCCCTTGTACATAGATTAAGGGACTGTGGAAAGGAGGCTGTCTCCCTGTTGTTAAGACACTAGGGTTATGTCTACACTAAAAAAAGTTGTGGACTTTAGTTAAGTTGACTTAACAAAGTGGCTACCCTTTAAGTCGACTTTATTAAATCGACTTAACATTATAATATAATATTAACTCAATCCACAAATACAATCACAATTCATTTTCAGCCTGGTGTACAATAATAATTCCGGGTGGTTGCTTTCCTGGCTGCCAAAAAGTTCTAAAAGGGACATGAATTCTAAAATCTTGCCATGTCAACTTAGATGCTGCTCCCTGATTAGATGCATGACTGTATTCCCAAAGAGGAGTTTCTGCTGCTTGCTAGCCACAACCACAAACTTCAGTAGGTATCTTATGTTGGGTTTCAGTTTAATTATTACGAGATCACATATTTCTAGAAACTGCATTATGCTCTCGTTGTATGTTATTACACTGGACCTGCATTTTGTAATAGGTGTTTTTGAGCCCAGTTCACCCTGAGCAATCACAGGCCTTGCTCTCCAGCTGAACTTGCACAGGACATTTCCTATCATTGTTTTATAAACTGAGATTGGTATTGTTCCTTGTTGCTTTCCTGTCCCAGGAACCTAATATGCTTTCAGAGTCAAGGAGAGAGTCTTGATGTCATTATGGTTGTCTTTTTGATGTGCTATCTCCTTCTTGTATAAGTCTTCCTGAATCTTGCTGAGTCCTGCCTCTCCTTTTGCAAATACAGGTAAAATTATTCAACATGCCATATTCTAGCAATGCTGTCCTTGTGTGTTTTTTTACCTGCTCATGCTGTCTCCCACAATAAATTCATCTCATTATATATATGGGACACTAGCCACAACCTTTCTTTTGTTGTTGCTTGGTGGAATGTACTGCTGGGAATGTTGGAAGCTCTAAGAGGCACATACTTTCTCTTGAGGCTTCCACTACAAAAAGAGCCATTCTGAAGTTTGAAGTCTTCTGGTTGTCAGAGACAAATCACTGAGTAACCTTGTAGATGTCTCGGTTTCTGCCTACCACAAAACATAATAAGACAAAACACACAACATGTCTAATTAATCTGTTTGTGAGATCACCTTTCCAGACCAGCCACTCCTGCATATGGTGATTGGTCCCAAAGCCACAGACTATCCTGTCCCAATTCAGGGAGTCATGCAAATTCCCCAACATTGCATGTAGCAGTCAGTGTGCGTAAGGCAGTAATGTTACATGCTGTCACTGTTACTAAGTGTTGAAGGCCCAGTGCAATTGGAATTCCTTGAGCAAATTTTTGAGGTCTAGCATAGCTTAACTTGTTTGCTTGACCATTATGGCTTCTGCAGTTTGACATCTTCTGGTTGGCAGAGACAAATAGGATCATTGAGTAAGCTTGTAAATTTCTCAGCTACTGCATCCCAAAGCACATAAGATGAAATACACATGTATGCTTGCCACTGCTCGTAGATAATGGTGATGGGAACAAGTTATTCTTGAAAGTCTGGTGGTACATTTTTTTCATTGCCAAGGGGCATATTTTACACCTATTTTACACCTCCTATTACCAGATGTTGTTTTGACAACCCCAATTATCATGGTGGGAATGGAATGTAGTCAAGAGTAAGAACTCTATGTAAGTAATCAACACATATGATAATGAGCAGAAAGGTAATTAGGTGAAAGCTGTTTCTGGGAGGTGTAATGGGGTAGGCCTACTGCAGAAACCCAGCATGCTTTATGGGCGGTGGAAGTCCCACCCCTTGAAGCCTACTGGGTATGCTCCAAGTGCTGCCTTGGTATAAAAGGCAGCAGCACAGCTCATTCTGGGCAGACTAGAGCAGAGGAAGGATGTGCTCTGGAGGCTCCTTCCCGGGAGCCATATCAGCCCCTACCAAGGAGGGGGAGCAACTCCAGCAACCTCACCAAGGAATGGGAACTGCCTGAGGACTGCCAAGGGACCGACACCCAGATACTTGCCCCAGACAGAAGGTTCCAAGAACCCACCGAGACACAGACTGTGACTGCTACAGGAGGGGAGGCTCCACAGGAGGCAGACTGGAGCCCTGTGAGAAGACAACTGCAGCAACCAGGTAGGAAGTAACCCAGGGGGCTCAAGTGGTGGGACTGAGGATGGTGCATATGAGTTAGCGTGTTTCGGTTCGGATCCCCACCGATGTGGTACCATATCCCCGGCACTAACAGGGCCCTGGGCTGGAGCTCAGTGGAGCGAGAGGGCCTGATGCCCCACCTCTTGTATTAACCCTAGCCGCTAGGCTGCGCTCCCCTGACCCAGGGGCCTTGTATTTACTCTGGCTGCTAGGCCACGCTGCCCTGATCCCAGGGTCTTGTAGTAACTTTGTAAAGTCATGGAGATGCCCGGCCCTCTCCACGTTCTGGACACTCCCCACTAGGGGTGAGCAGAGAGGGCCTGTTCCATGACAGAAGGATATAAGAAATCATTACTTAGACAAAGGTGTATGCTCCCTCAACACCTGATTCCGCAGAAGGTGCTGACATTTGGACCAGAGGCCACTGACTCCATGATGGGGATCCTGAAGAAAGCCATTCCAATATACAGCCTTCTGAGTGAGTGCTTAGCTTTCCAGGCTTAGTGAATATGATATACTGTGGTTAATTTTAGGCTTTGTATGTAACTAGTTTATCTGTAGAAAATGTTGCACCTTAAACCTTATTGATCTGCAAATCAGGTGTACCATGTCTCCCTGGTATTCACACAGATCACTAAGTATCCAGTATCAACACAAGACTTGTGCTGCCGAATGCTACACTTCAGACAATGCAAAGCTCAGATGCTACCACCATTTTTTTTCACAAAGAAAGGAGTAATGAATGCAGTACTGAATATATAAATACTGAATTGAACAATGGAACTTCATTAAATGTTGTGCACTGCCCATATGTGCTGAACTGCTTTCAGCCTAAGCACCTGTTCCAGTGTTGTCCAATCAATAACACTCCTTCTGACTCCAGTGCCACAAATCACAATACACCCCCCATGTTGACTTAAAACTGCCTCCCCAGTGAGGCCTAGCTGTCAACTCCATGGCAGAACCAGCCACCAACTTGTGGGTCACATGCCCAGTATCAGGCATGTGCATCCAGATCACCAAATCCTATGCTGATATGTGTTAAAGTGAAGGAAGGGATAACCACTGACATTTGTAACCAATCCAGCCCTGAACAAACAGGATTCCATGTCACCAGAGGAACTTAACCATATGTGCTCCTGGACATTGTCATGAACTTGTTTTTTTTTTTTTTTTGTGAGGTAACCCTCTTTCCCAGGAAGAAAGAGTGAAACCTACCCTAGGCAAGCCTATACTGATTTGATTGGGCAAATCCTAGCCACTTCACATTTTTGCAGTATTATGATTTACCTTACAGCCCCCCCACCCGACCTTACCCTCTAGATTTCAGATCTCTCTCTCTCCTTTTAGCCATTGCAGAGCCCCAACTTGAAATACATTCCTTGCAAAACTTATTAGTCCCACTAGAGACTGACCAATCAATAGCCAAGACACCACAGTTTGCATTGTCAAATTCTGAGAGCTTGTCCCTGCCCTTTAGTGCAGTAGAATACATTCCAAATTCCAAACATATATCTAACTGTACAAGGTGCTGATTGTTTTACACTACAGCAAAACTGATCAGTAAGGAACTAAGTTCCAGAGGTCTAGCTGCAATGAGTGGCCTCTTCGCTGGTTCCCAGAACCATCTCACAAATTCTACACACCTCATGCTCAGAGCATCTTGAAGAACTTACAGTTACGAGTATGGGTCACTGCCTGTCTTGTCCCTGATTTTATTCTTGCAAGTCTTCACTACCACAGTGATGGAAAAGAAATTTTATAATGCTAATATTTCCATCCCCACCCAGATCCCAGGAACACTACTTGCACTGGTAAAAACTCCAAACCCAGTACCCCACCCCCTCCATTGGATTCAAATAAGCTTTTTTATCCAGCTCCAGCACTCCTTCCTTTAAGGAAGACCTGTTGCACGAATCGAGAGATGGTCCAGTGCTCAATTAATCCTTCATTTCTTAATTTTCCTTTAATAAATTATGTCTGGCCATGAGTGAGGTGATAACTGACTGCCCTACAGCAAAACACCCATCCCAAAGGTAGCACCTGGGGTGTGAAATTGAAGACGTCTAAGCTTGTGATTCATGAAAAGTAATTTTCTTGGATAACGCAGCCATCCTAGCCAACACCTGTAATCTTATAAACAGAAAGTAAAGGTACTCACTTGTCCCTCATTCAGTCTCCAGTCAAATCAGCCTCAGGAGGACAAAATGGGATGGACTTTCATTTGTTTTTCATTTCATTTTCCATTTGCTGGCAGAACTCCTAAGCTACCAGCTAACATGCAATGAAGTCAAAAGGATTGTATTGTCTGTTGAAACCACTCTTGCTATTAATAAGATTGCCCAGCTGGCCAACCAACTGCACACTGGGTTTTAACCAAGCAGTTACACCTGATTTACAGGTACCCAGTGACAAGTGAAGAAGGGATGCATGTCATGTATTCTCTGGGGGTCTGTTTCTACCCTGGGACTGTGTATGTGAGGAACCATCTCTTTATAGAGTAGTCCAGTGTTCCTTTCCCACGTCCAGTTCCTCTCTCTGCCCCATCTCCATGTAGGCTGTTAGTCAGGATCTTTTGAATGAGGTGTCCTTCAGTATCCATAGCCACCCTATGTAAAGAGTCATCTTGTTACAGAGAGTGGCCTCATGCTAGCTACTCATGTATCTTGGACATTTCCTACCTTCTGATAGGAACCGAATATCATGGAGTACTCCTTAATTGACTCAGTTGTCCCTTTCAGCTGAAGGGCTAGTTACAGTATCATTGACCCCTGCTTCATTTTTGCCAGTATCAGCTGGGATCTTTTCTGCAGCAATACTGAGACGTACGTCAGTTGCAGCTGGGGTCTTCCCTTCAACAACATGGAGCTGTTAGCTGGCATCTTAGCCATTGCAATAATGAGCAGTGTTTCATGGGACATGCCCAAAAGCAAAGGCATTTGGTACACCCCTGTGGGGATGTGGGTAGACCTCTCAAGGACCCCTGCAGTCATCTGCATGAAGCAGACACTGCTGTTAAAACTCACTGAAGGCAGACTGTTACCAACAAAGGAGCTCATAACACTGCATGCCTTTGCCCTGCAGTGGCAGTGTGCTTAGACTTTGTCCCTGCATTACCACAGTGAGTTGGATAAAAGATGTTGGATCTGTAATGTTCAATCTGCTGGGACATCACTCTTGGTTGGCTTATACCACTACTGTCATCCTGCATCTATACATGGCCTACAGGGAGCCAGTAGGTTGTTTGTCTATATCTTAACATCTGGGCACTAT
The DNA here is from genome assembly GCA_007922175.1 of Pelusios castaneus. NCBI lineage: Eukaryota > Metazoa > Chordata > Testudines > Pelomedusidae > Pelusios > Pelusios castaneus. Next base: position 4,830,313 of record ML685808.1, read on the forward strand.
GGTCTTGCAAATCCTGGGTCAGAGGGTTCCTATTAGATCCAAGATGGAGTTTAGGGTGATGGGACTATGTTGATATACACCTTCCCAGGCAGACAACGTACAATGGCTTGCCTGAGCCTCACTGATCTGGCCAACCGCTCAGGTGATATCTTTCTTCTACTGAGGGAGCTGGAGGAGAGTCAGAATTCCTTTCCCACTAGTGCACACAAAGGCCTTCCACCCACATTGAGTCTGTGGGGATTATATTCTGGTCTAGCAAGAAACAGATGACCACCAGAAATCTTTTGTTAGAGTGTGTGTTCATGAAATTTCAAGGGTTTTTTAATAAACGAAAAGTTTGGCATAACTAGGTGCAGAATTCAGACTTAGAATTGTTCCCCCGACCCATCATTACTAGTCCCCCATGAAGACTTAGTTTCCCTTTTAAAAGTCTGAGGATAAACTGAAAAAGAATACAATATGGAACCAAGTTAATTTTACGGAATCAACAGCACACCAAAATGCTGTCAGCAACATTCAATGAGCCAACTTTTCCCAAGAGTAATTTCAGTGGGAATGTTAATTTTGTATTAATGTATTTAGAATATTTTATGAAAGTTGTCTTGCCATAGATTGGGCTTTTCCCCAAGATGAGCCGAAACCTTGTCACCAATTTAAGCTTAATTTCATATCAGTTGCGAAACAAGACCAGAGTTACTTTCCCTGTTGGTTACACTATTCAGCTAATCAATTAGTAGGCACCCAGATTAATTAAAAGTCTTCCTATCTGCTTTTGGGCACAGAGTAGTAGTATGCAATAGTGCCTTCAACTGAGCTCTCTGGGACAACATTTGTTCACATTAATTCAGATTGACACTCTCATGGACCATTATTTATATCTTCTCCCTGTTGTATGACTTTTTTTTAATATTTGCATCTTAAAATTGATGCTTTTAATTTGACAAACACCAACCTTTCCCTATATTCTAAATCCTGAAAAGAGCTTTAATTGACGTACGGTATTCTTGCCAAAATCAATCTAATGAAAACACTGATAGAGTTTATTAGTCAAAGGTTATTACTATCAATTTCAATACTAACCGACCTGGCAGGAGGCTTGATAAACTATTTCTCAAAGAAAAAAGGGTAGAAATAACCTCTACCATAGACACAGTACAGCTATAGCTGACAGGTTTGATGTGGCAACCTTATTAATTTTTTTTCATTGAAAGAAAGGTCACTGACTTTAGCATGTCAGTTTTCCTAAAGCAATAAAAGTTCCAGTTCTCTCAGTAGAAATATTTTGTCTCTTAATTTGACACATCATTTCTTAGTGGGGAAGGGCACATTCTTATATTGTCTTTCCATCATATTTGAAAAACATTGTTACATTTATGTACTGAAAAAGACAATGTGGTGGTATACTCGTTTTCTCAATGGAATTTACTCATAAATTTGTCTTATTAATCAGACACGGGATATGTTATGAGTTGGAGTGAGAGAGTGCCTGAGTACTACTAAATCTAGAAAGAATTTAAATTTAAAGAATGATTCCAGTCTATATCTATTTTACCTAGTATTAACTATCACATATTATTTTGTATTAATATGCCATACAGTGATTTATTGTTGTTGTGAATTGCAAAGTGAATTGCAAAAAATCAGTAAGAAGAAAGGAAGACAAAAAGTATCTTAAGTGATTTAGTAGGAGGTCGGAGGAAAGTTTTCTTAGATTTTTGTGTGCTACAGCCTGTTATTGGCTCTTTAAGGCTACCAAAAGTAATGTGTTCTAAGAGAGTGGATAAAGCCAAAAGAAATAAATGAAGCAGTCACTGGGACAAATGCAAGTAGTCCCAAGGAAGAGTTAGGCACTAATCCAGAGGTTTTAGACTCCCTTGCAGTCCACAAAAAGCCTGCTGAAGCCTGTAGGCAACGAAATTCACTTAAGTTTTTTGGGTAATAGTTCTCATGAAGCCTATGTTCCTGACTCTGCGCACATGTGCTCTTGCCTTCCTCTAGTCATCCACATGACTATCTCCAGCCTAAGCCCCAGAATTGTCCATGGGAGAGATAGGTGTTTGCCTGTCTGCTTCATGTATGGGGACTAAGCCAGCAGGTGTGCTCAGCAGCCATCTAACAGATAGGGTTGCATTCAAAACCTGGGTGGAGGAGGAGATGCTGAGTAGTGAGCACACTCACTTGGGGTGTGAGAGAGACCGGTTAACCTTTCCCCCTCTGCCTAATGGGGAGAAAGAATTTAAACAGGTGTCTTCTACCTGCTAGGGAGAATGCAGTAATCATTGAACTGTGGGATGTTGTGATATGGGCTCTCTACTTTATTTGTTCTAGCTTTTCCACTGTGGATAAACAATTAAAGAGTAATTGGACCGGGGTACTGGACTCTGGGTCTCCCATTTCCCAGGTGAGAGCCCTAACTACCTGGGTACAGAGTCTTAGCTTTGGTCTACACTGACAGTTAAGTTCAACATAATGCTGCTTACCTTGACCTTCTTCAGCTTGTGTCTCCACTGTCCAAGCATTAAATTTGAGGGGGAGGGGAAATGGACCTGTAATTCGACTTACTAACACCATCCCTGCAAGTGGCATAGCATTGAGGTAAAAATCTACAATTTGAATTTAGGTCCATGTAGCCAGAGAGTAGCTCTAATCTTGTTTTTCCAGTTTCTCTAGTCTATTTCACCATAGCAACATCCCTGCCTGCAGCCCTGGGAAGTTTTCAATTAATTCCTCTCTCTGCATGAAGCACTGTGCATCATCTTTTCCTGCTTTTTTTATTACGTTAGAAAAGAAGGGAGGAGGAGTGAGCAGAGGATAACTGCCTCTCCACAAGCCCCTGTCCTACTACCCACAGTGCAATGCATTTCAGGAGGTAATGTGAGCAGTGCGGACGTGAAACCCTGAGCGTGCAATTTGCTGTGATCACTCATATTTGTCTTCTGTAATTTGACATCCTAAAATTGAATTATAATCCCACCCCCAGAGTAGACAAGATCAGAGTCTCTCTCTCTTTTTGACCCAGAGAGAGAGAGAGTACATGAGAAAGAGTAGGACTGTGACAGGAGAAACGAAAGTGATCCTGCCAGAAACCATATCTAAGAATTGTTTTGGTTGTCTCTTATAAAGTAATATAGAGAAGTCTAGGCAGTTGGTCGATCTTTGTTTCAATCTCTCGTGCAATGATAGCAGAGGTTATATGGGACCTGTAAATAAATTCATTCACACTCATGCTTTTTCTATTTAGAGTTTTAGTACTTTGCTTTTGCTAAGGGAATGAGTATGCCAGGGTGAAAACTGGCACACGAACAACGTAGTTGAGATGTGTTATGCAATCCAAAACATCTTTAAAATAATTTCCTTAATAAGACTAATTAAAACGCAACCATGCCACTCAAAATCTCTAACTTCTCACGACACAGTCTTAGGACTTAAATTCAGTCTTCATCTTTCCTGATAAGTTCCAGATGGGTAGCCATGTTAGTCTAGTTCAGCAAAAGTATCTAGGAGTCCAGTGGCACTTCTAAAGACTAACCAATTTATTTATCACATAGCTTTCATGTGTAGATTCTATCCAAGAAAGTTCGAGCAATAAATAAATTGGCTAGTCTTTAAAAGTGCCTGCCACAGCACTCCTTGTTTGTTTTATCTTTCCTGATTTTTTTTTTTTTTTTTTGCTTTCAGTACTCTCATGTTTAATTCTCTGTTATTTTGTCTTCCCTCGTTTTTATTTCTCACTGGATTGTCTTGCTTCTCCTTGACACTGTCGGTTCAGTTTCTCATCTGGCAGTTTCTCCTCTTCCCCAATCACCCTTTCCATTGGAGAGCTCTGTCCTGGGCTGAATATTACCAACTTTTGTGATTTTTATCATGGTATTGGGTGTGTTTCTTAAAGACTCAGTTCCTGGAATCTTGTGCTTACATGAGAATAACTAAGTTACTTAGGAGCTTAGATTCTATTTTCTAAAGTGACTTAGAGATTGGATTCCCTCCCTATCCATCTAGGGGATTTAACACCTAAAGTCATGTTAGAAAATGGAACTTACGCTTTTGGTGATTTAGAATATTTTGAAAATGTTGCCCTTGAGCAGGGGTCAGCAACCTTTGCCGGCCCCCGTGCCAGCCCCGCCCTCCGCACCCTCAGCAAGTGCTAGGGGCGGGGCCAAAAGGGGGCAGCGGCAGGCCTCGGGTTCCCTGCCAGCCAAGGCTGGCTCCCATCGGCAGCAATGGCACAGGCCAGATGGCCCCTGCTAGTCCCTCCCCATGCTGGGCAGAACTGCTGGAGGGGAGCGGGGTGGGGTGGGTTGGCCCACCTAGAGCTGTGCTGCTGCCAGCAGGACAGAGCTGGCCCCGGCCATGGTCGGCAAAAGGATGGGTCAGGTCAGCCCGCCTGGAGCCGGGAACCGGAGGACACCCGCCAGCTGTGGTGGCTCTGGGCGGGCCGAGCTGACCCGCCCTCTTGCTGGCCATGGCCGGGGCCAGCTCTGTCCTGACAGCAGTGGCACAGCTCTGCGTGTGCCGGGCCAACCCACCCGACCCTGCTCCCCTCCAGAAGTTCTGCCCAGCATGGGGCAGGGCTAGCAGGAGCCAACAGCCACACGCCGCAGTTGCTGGTCACGCTCCCCAGCAGGGAAGCATGGTGAGCGGGGGCCAGGCCGCACTGGGGGGCGGAGCCTCTGGGGGAACCTGAGCGGTGCCGCGTGCTGCTCCGGCTCGGCCTGCATGCCAGGTTTGGCACACATGCTGGGGATTGCTGACCCCTGCCCTTGAGTTTGAAAATAGGACCTGTGTGTACTCTAAAGGTTTAAAGCCCAGCAGAAAAAAAATACAAGTTATTATTTTTAAAATCTTGTATGTTTGACACCAATTTTTGGGAAGCTAGCTCCTCCTCTTATGGGTTCAATGCTGATGACTCTCAGACTACTTTCTCTTAACTGGATCTGGTTCTTGCTGTTCAGTCTCTTGTGGTCTTACAGTTTGAGACATTGAACTGCTTGACTATATTTCCATAGGGGTCTATGACGACCAGCATGAATGTGTCTCATTCACATATATTCAGTATCTCATTTCATTTTTCATCAAGACCTCCGCGCTTTTGTTGCTGGGGCTTCTTCCCATTATATTTTTTCTGATATCCCTGTACTTTGTTCACCCCACTCAGGAGAGATATGTTTTACAGTATTCTCCAGTATAAGTAAAGTGGTGGACATTTATATTACTGGCCCATCATAATTATTTTGCTTCCATACAAATCGTGTCTGTTTGTTAACTGCCTCTTCATCTTCTGGGCATCACCTTTTCAAGAAGGCTGAGGACATCTTTCTTAGCAATACCTTGCAGAAAAAACACTTGCACATGAAATGGAAATAAGACTACAATGCTATGGAGAGCAATTCTTTTTTCTCGGAAGTGACCTTAATCTTTTAATACAACAGGATAGCTCATCTGAAAATTTGATATATGGTATGCTGGGTGCCAGCAAGCTAAGGCTGTCTCTTTAATTAACATCATGTTTTTTTATTTCTCTCCATGACTAACAGTCTGTCAGTTGGTAAATAAATATTTTACGTAAATGTAATCAGTAACTTCGGCATTTACACGTTGCACGCCAATAATAATATTGGGAAATTAGATTGTCTAAGGCCAGTGAAAGCCTTGATTTTCAATCCTTCAGAAAGCTAAAGTAGATCCTGACACATTTTAAAAGATTTATACTATAACGGTGCCTTTAGTATTAGTAGTAAACTAAACAAGTATTAATATTTCACTGTGATATGCATTTGGAAGGGGGAATAAATTAATCAGTCACTGTGTAAAGTAAACCTCCACAGATGTCAAGACATAGCATCTCTGATTTGATCTTACTTTTAAACATAGTATTAAAATTAACAAACCAAATTATGTACTATATTGACAAATAGCAATATCAGTTCATGGAAAGTAAGAAGAAATCTTCCAGGTTTACACTCTTTGGCTATGTCTACACTAGAAAGGTTACGTTGACTTTATTAAGTCGACTTAAAGTCGATCTTATTAAGTCAATTTAACAAAAGTCAACATAACTTTTCTAGTGTAGACATAGCCCCTTTTCGACCTTATTAAGTCGATTTAGACACTAATCCCCATCCATAATGGTTTAAGTCAATTTAAGGAGTTGACTTAAGCCTCAAATCAACCTAAAACTAGGTGTTATTAAGTCGACTTAAGTTTTCCTTAAGTCGACTTAATAAAAGCCAAGTGTGGACAGGGAGTAAATTAGATCAAATTAAGCCTCCTTAAGGCGACCTAACTTCTAAGTGTAGACGCACCCTTTAAGAGCACAACACTTAAATTATTTTCTTTAGTATAATTAACATTCCATTAGCACTGGTCTGAAGTCAAAGGGAGACTTTTCATTGACTTCAGTGGGTTTTGCATCCAGCCTGTTTTCCCCGTGTTTAGAGCTGATACAGCCTTTTGCTGCAAATTATTTCACTAAATTTATCATTTTCACTTTGTTCACATATAAAGTTTTTTGTTATTCAGCCAGCTGTGTGTATGATTGAAAACTATTTTGCAAATAATTTAATAGAATATTTTCTTCTGCCAATTGTCAAATAATTTATTTGTAAATATTTTCTCATTACTTAGCTCATTCAATTCACTACTATGCAATCCAGTACCTGCATAATACTTACTGCTCTAGTTTGAAATGAATATCTTGCAGAAAGTAGAATTGCCTGACTTCTTAACTCTTGGAGTTTACATAGGAACGTCTTTTAATATAGATATTTATATTTCCAGTATTTTCTTTTATGTTCTGGCTGCATCCCTTCCTTTGAGAAATCTACAGCTAAATTGAGAATGGTATGTTAGAGGATCTGGGCTCCCTAATGAGAGCATTTGAAGACAGTCCTGCTGTGCCATGTGACTTTTGTCATAACCATTTTATTGCTTTTCAGGACTTTTTCCCAGACTTCAGTTATACAAATGCCCCCAAAGAGTATTTTGCTTTACTGAAATAGGTTTATTAAACCTGGTTTCCTTCCTCACTACCTGGGAAAGTGAAGTTGCAGAGACTGCAAGATATTTGAGGAAGGAGCTGTATCTTCTTGAACATGTGGAAAGTTCCTAACACAATTTGGGCATTGCTAGGCCAATATAATACAGGCAGCTACTACTGCTGTGGTGAAATGAAATGGGCACAATATTTGCTAAAGGACTAGAGATTTGTCAATCCAACACAATTCAAAGGCCCTACAGTACACTTTAAAAATAAAATGAGATTCTGTAGATGTTTAGCTCTCCCCTTTGCGCAATCAGACCTCAGCTTTGGAATGCTGAATGAATAGTATTCCCCCAACTGTTTTCTTCAAGGAACTAAGGATGGCTGATTTTAAGAAAATTAGCTTTTTATGTTGCAATGTTGCAAATTGATAAATTGATTAGACTTTTGTTATAACTGAGGGGTGAGGAAAAATCTTGGAAAAAGTTTTATGAGAAGTAGATTAAAAGGACTGAGATTGTTTATTTTTAGGGAAGAAACAAATAAGAAGGGATATGATAAAAATACTCTAAATAATTAATAGTATGAGGAAGATAGATTAAAGACATTTTAATAAATTTGAAATATAGCAAATTCAATACTGATCAAAGGAAATTCTTTTTTCCACCTAACACCTAATTAAACTGTGAAGGTCCTGGTTGCTAATTTTGTAATTAATTTACAATTTATAAAAGATGCAGCAATAAATAAATGAATATGTGCATGATTACTGTGGTTTGCAAAACTTACAGGTGCACCTTTCTGTGATTTTGTTTCTGGCCTCTACTTATGAGGTTAGTTTCTTTTATGAATTTATTTCCCAGACTGCCTTCTGGGGGCTGGCCTCTTTAAATTTGGTAGAAAGAGGCCATTGCAGCATCAAAGCAGCCATGTTATAACTGGCTGCTAATTGCTGTATCATCTTCCTTTTTCCATCTGGTAAGGACTCCTAACTGCTCTTCTGTTTCTCTTTCTTATTCGTGAGAAGATGTACATTTTCACAATAGCCTCTTTTCTTTAGTTCAATGTTGAGTGGTTTGTTTCAGGGTAATAATTTGGTTTCTAGTAATCATGGGGCTGGGGGAAGAATTTTAGTCCTAAAATCCTTCCATAGTCTTTTCACTGTCTATTTGGTATATCCTTCAGGCCAGAAGACAGGGGTTGGAATTGGAATAGAGAATAGCAAGATGGGGACAAGGAATGAGAAACAACCAGAGTAAAGAAGGAACAAGTCAGGATTGAGGGAAAGAAAGAAAGCTGAGGGATAAGACAGAAGAAACAACCAGGGAATTGGTGATAACGAGAGGTAGAAAGGGAATATGAGAAGATGGATCAGAAAAGAGGTGGAACAATAGAGAATGGCACAGACAAGAATAACTCTGGCACTTGATATATCCTATTCTGTGAATGCTTGATAATGTATTAAGTGGTCCAAATGATATAAAATCAGTACCTAGTATGTTCTGATTCCCCTCAAATCATGCAATAGTAGGAACTTTCTTATAAGAAGCAAGTTAAAAGAAAAGGAATAGGAGAGTGCTGCTGGGGTTAACTTAGGTAGATTGTCATGGTGTTTCTCTTGCTGAGAGGTTAATCACAGACATTCTCTTCTATTCACTTTTTGCTTCTTTTGTGTTTTAAATGGTGAGCAAGCACATTTTATTCCCATCCTGTGACTTATACAGTATTTTAGTGATAAAAAATCACCCTCCTTGTGTGGTGCTTTATGTTGTTGATTGCACATAATATATCTCAGTGTGGCAATATTCTTGTCTTCCAACTGGCTGTTGGAAACAAGTATGCATCTAATCATTAATTCTCTACATTAAGCTACCCCTTCATTATTACTTTTTAGTGATAGCTTTACACTAAGTTTGTGTTGTGTTGCCACCAGTGACTGAATCTTAAATACAACAGAGTCCTGTGGCACTTTTAAAGACTAACAGATTTATTTATCGCATGAGCTTTCGTGGGAGAAAATCCCACTTCGTCAGAAGCTCATGCGATAAATAAATCTGTTAGTCTTTAAAAGTGCCACAGGACTCTGTTGTCTTTCTACAATAGACTAACACGGCTACACCTTTGGAATTTGAATCTTAAATAGTGCCTTTGACTAGTAATCCTTAACCATGTCTTGCTCCACCATCCAGAAAGCTTTTGTGTTTTCCTCATGCATTTTTGTAGAAGACAATTACCTCATTTGTTAAATCTAACAAATGGCAAATTCTGCAGTAGCCATAATATTTCTCAGAATGGTTCTGTTGTTCAAGAAAAACAAACACACTAATGCAGCAGGAAACCAAACTGTCCAGCTTTCATAAACCAGAATCCATTCTGAGTGAGCTCACTCACAGGAATCTGCTATACAAGATAATGGAGGTAAATGCTAAAAATGGGCAAATACCATAACAAATTTTCCAAGCAGTGACTCATATTTAAAAATAAATACCCTCTGATGATGTCCCTTGAATGGCTGACTTCTATGAAAGTGAAAGTGAACAGGTTTTACCTACCTATATGATTATGGAAATGGAGTTTAAGACTTATGTTCCAGTAGTGAGACCAGCTGGATGAGGGTAATGCCTTTTATGTTTCGATAGTCATACCAGAAACGGTATATTTCATACCTAACACTACTTGACACATCAGCGGTTCCCATCTTACTGAGGCCCTTTTATGGGAGCAGCTAAGTGTTGGGTTAAATCCATAATGAATTTTAAAAATTAGGGATGCAATTTTTAATTGTGCCCTGATATGAACTGGATGATGAGTCTGTGCTTCTTTTAACGTAGTGGAAGGAAGGCAGGAGTATTCAGCATATTCTGGAAGGGAATTACAGTAATCAAGGTAAAATGTTTGAAACTGTAAGTATGGACTACAGTACAAATAGTGTTAAACTAGTGATGTCAAGATGGTGGTAGGTAGACTAGGTCAGGTCAAGGACAAGTTAATGTTTTATAGTAGTAACCCATGCTGAACAGGTTTTCACTTTGTATACGGAAATTTCCCTACTCAAGGAACATTGAAAATCCATGAAGATTTTGAGTTGGAATACATCATTATGGGTTACACACTTGATCATTTCCCAAAGGGATAGACGTGTCAGCAAAACAAACAAGGAGCCCGGTGGCACTTTTAAAGACTAACAAATTTATATAGGTCCTAGAGAGGCCTGTTTTAAAAATGTTGTGGTGAATATATTGGTGCTTAGCTACCATATTCATAGGTGCCTTAAAAATTGCCCCAAACCGGTAACATGATAGCAAGGTCCTATATGTTGGAGCATTAATATAGAACCAAGTAGCTTTTTAATACAAGGAAAGTAAGTGGTACATAAACATAAAAGAATAAAGATCACATGATAATGATATGTTACGATTAAACAGCAAATGTCAATTAAGAGATGTTGACTAGGCGAGTTAAAGATAAATGTGAGTACTTGATAGATGAGAAAATGTCCTGCTCTCCTTTTGGCGGCATGTAGGGGATAATCCTTTGTGAACAGTTCTTTGAAAAATGTCTTCAAATAAACTTTCCAATAGTCTCTGGCCTGCAATTGCAACCCATTTTTGTTTGGTTTTTGTTTTATTCTTTGTATGAAAAAAAGGTATTTGTTGTCTTTTATAATAAGGAAAAATTACTATTTGAGTTCCTTGTTTTCCTACATTGTTAGGATTCTGATGGTGTGCAGAATCATTGTCTATGCCTTAATGACTTCTGCCTAATTAGTCCATTGTCATTGAGCCACTGGTAGAACATAATGATATTCTGCATGAATTCTTTAATCTTTTGGGGGAATTTAATAGGTTTTCCATTTACAAAGCTTATCTTTTTTCCATGTGAGGGTACACGGGAAGATTCAACAGCCATGTGTTATGTCATGCTAATCCTGATGAATCTTGAAAGCAAGCAGGACTGATAAAAAGAGAAAACCTTCCAGAATAAATGCAGTGGAATATTTTGAGTAAGTTTACTTACATGGATCCATAAACCAGCCATTATCTTTGCATTATGAACCCAGGCATCAGCACCACAAGATGCTGAGAGTATCCTGCTAGGGACTGAATGACTTCCAGTCCGTTCACCTCAATAAGAGTTGAGGTTAGCTCAGCACCCAACTAGATTAGGACTCCAGTGAGTGAATACAGCCATTAAAAGTACATTTGGATTCATGCAATTTCATTGAATGGTCAAAAACGAGAAACGCTCTTTCCCCTGATCTTTAATCACATTGTTAATATATGATGAATTTCCTAGAAATACATAAAGAGCATTTAAAAAAAATATTCATTTATAAAATGTGTATATTTATCCACTAGTTTGGTGGATCTTTATGTCCAAATAATCTTGTGATTATAATGGACTACAATATACCAATATGTGTTCAGCAGTATAACTGCTGGGGGTGGGGAAAGTCAGTGGGACAGGGGAGTATCATGATCCAAATTATTTAAGATCCCAAACTGCAAATAATGTGCTACGGGTTCTTGGCCCATTCTTTTCCTACACTAGCTAAATCAATGGCTGCATATTAGTTCTCTACTGTACCTGCAGAACTCTGAGGAACTCTGCCTTTTGCAAGTGATCACATGGGGGCAAATTTAATTGTTGTACACATGATAATTATGTGGCCAACACCCATCATTATTAATGGGAGTAATTTCCATAACATGCTATGCACCTTGCTGAAAATTTGCACCTTGATATCATTTTAACAAAGATCCGTGATGGGTGAGCCTTTTAGACTGTGTGTGATGTTTTGTTAAATTAGATTTTGTATTTCAGCATGATGTTAATTGGCACATACTGACACTAAAGACCAATTATTACTGAAGTTCCTGTTGTGTGCTAGTTCCTTATCCGCCTTCCAGAGAATAAGAAAATTTGCAATTAGCCTGTAAATGGCACAGTCCATTTCTTAACTTGATCAGTCAGAAACAGGAAAACAAATTAAGCAGATACAGTGTCTTCTGCTCAGTTTTAGTAGCTCTAACAAAAACATCTGAGAGTATTGAATATGCCTGTAGTGTTTTCTTTTGCTTGACAGTACGTGGCACTACTGGAGAAACTACAGCTCAGAGTCAGGCTTGGTATCAAATTTAGCTTTAATCATAAGGTGGTAAAATTACACAAATATGTTGTTACCATTTAAAAAAAAAGGATAAATAATAAAGTGACCTGTTGTATATTTACTCTTGTCAAAATGTGAATAAATAGGTATTTTCCAGTTACTTGTAATTTGCTGACCAAGCAAACACTCAGAATTATTGAGTGAGTGAATTTGTTGTATCATGTTGAGGTACACTGGCTCACGGAGTCCTTTATTAAGTATCTTCCTGGTTCTGCGGAATGTATTTTTGTAAGGAAAAGAGACATCCTTGTGTGAATAAAGGATTATTGCAATTTCTTGCCGTAGTTCTCCTTGTAGTTTACTAGATTTGACAGTTACTGCAGTGGCCTTGTGTGTGTTATAGCCAACTCTGAAATTATTTTGTCTTGCCACACACGGGGGAAAAAAGCATAATTTGAGTAATTTCTTACCACAGAAATCATTGTATGTAACTTGCTTATTACATTGCATGCATTCTTGCAGTTGGGGAAAGGAAGTCTGCCCTGAAATAATATAGTTAGAAATAAGCAGCATTTTAGTAGACATGTGGAAATTATATATTAGAGGTGAAAATATGTACAGATGAAGAAAATGTATGGGTTTCTCTTCCTAATGTCTGGTAGCAATTTTGCCTAATTTTGTCACAAATTTATAGCAATTTCATTGTTGAGAAATTTTCATTCACTGTTATCAGAAGCTTCCTTAAAAATCCCAAATAATTGGTGTTTTTCATGCTTTACTGTTGTGCTCTGGATTGGTGTTTGAGTCTGTACATCCTTTTCCTCAGAATTACATAGATGGGAACATAAGCAGCAGTGTCTCTTGTTCTACATCTAAAACAAAACAACTATCAGAGCTTCTAAGTCGTCAGGAAAGGTTGAGACCGTGGAAGTGGAGTACTGTTTCATTCTGTGGCAGATGAATTTATAATCAAGGAATTGATACCTCGTTTCTTTTATTGACAAATACGGGGCTTTTTTGTGTGTGTGTGATTGTACTCAGGGGTACTGAGTACTGGGGCCCCAGGTCCCTGGCCGAGTATCGGCACCTTTAAAAAAAAAAAGCACTGGACGAATAGATGCAGTTTTGAGCAGGGATATTAAAGGTGTTAGTGGACTGGTGACTGGCCACCCTCTCTGTTCCCCTTCATGTCCGAGGGTTACATTATAGGTTGCCTGCCTCAGTTTCCCCTCTTGGACTGTCCAAGAAACTTAAAAAAAAAACCAACCCTCTCTCGCCCATCCACATGCCTTCCCATACTGTGCTTTATTAAATTAACACACCATCAAAATAAAGTTTTCAAGTTCATTCAAAAGTCCACACAAACAAATATTTCTCTTCCCTTACTGCTTGAATCTTTGCTGCTTTTGCATCCTCCAAGCCATGCCTGCTGGAGTCTGTCATAGCTCCCCAGGCTTTCTGATAAGGCCTGCTCACTCTTACTGGTCTCTGATCCCTGCACATTTCCCCCACTTTATTGTAGCCTCCTACTGCTCATTATAGGGCAGTCCTGCTTCTCTTCAGGAGTGGAAGCCACCATGTTATAGATGCCAAAAGCAAAGTGCAGCTAACACACTGAACAACAGAGGTATGAGCAGAGCAGTTCCACAAGCAGCTGTTTGCAAACCTTCAGCCAGACAGCGTGGTTTTTGATAGAACTGGTGCCAGTGGCTCTCAACCCCTTTTACTGCTTTTATCTGTTTTACCAGTCTTTCCGTACATGTTTTAGGAGGGCAAAGTCTATTCCACCTGTTTTTAAATGATTTTCACTTATAACACTGGAGCAAAATGATTTTATTTTTTATTTTTTGATGGAACATATGGAGGAAACCAAGTTTACTTTTGTGGTTTTCTTTGCCAGGACTACAGCTGCATACTGGGACAATCAGCCTGAAAACAATTCACAGCCCCTCTGTGCTCGGCTTTTTCTTTTCCTTTGCTTCACACCCACTGCAGCTTTCATGTTGACCGCCCTCCCAAATGAGCAACAGCTTAATGTAAGGAAGGACCAATCTAGTATTCAGTCACTCAGAATTTCACCTCCCAGTCCCTCAGGAATCAAGTGTCTTTCATTAACACTGCTTCTCTGTCAGTGCTAGTCATTGAACAAGTTGCACTAGCTTAAATTCCCTGTTTTGTTTTTGCTGTGGTAAAATTTATAATTCCTTAGGTGCTCTCCTCTGGAGACAATCCTTCCTCCGATATCACTGCCATTGTATTTCTCCAAGTGCATTCAATATTTTATCTATCACCCTATTTCTTTCACTCAGATATTTGTGGCCCCTTAACAGTATCTGAGAGCCTCAGATTCTTTAGCATGTATCTTCTCACCACACAATGCTCCGGCAGGTAAGCAGTATTACTCCCATTTTACAGATGGGATAGTGAGACACAAAGAAATTTTGTGATTTGGTCAAAGTCACATAAGTATCTGTGGCAAAATAGGGGACTGAATCCAGGTTTCCTTAGTGGAAGGTTAATGGTCTAACCACTGGACCACCCTTCCTCTCTGGAAACAGTTTTTGTTTTTCCCCCCTTCCTCCCTACAGAGTGTAGTGTTTTTTTTTAATTATTATTTTTATGTTTATGTTTGGTGCAAACCTGGTATTCTCCATGGAGTTTCTTCCTAGGTTAATTTCAAAAGCTTCTTTGAATGTATGGCGGTATCTACTAACCATGTGCGGACTTCCCTGGTGGATGGAAAAGGTCATTTGTATATCAGTTCGGTCCCAGTCAAAACTATCCTCCTTTGTCCCTCTGGCATCTGTCTTTATTGGCTGAAATCCTTTTGGAGCCTAATTAGGCTTCCCGTTGCTTGACCCGGAGTGTTACCTTCAGCAAGTTATTATTATCTCTCCCTGGGACATTCATTTAAAGGGCCAGTACCTGAATATTTCCATATTATCTAAATTACCAGTCTCTGTCAAACATGAAACCTTGACAGATGGAGTCCAATCTGTCACAGTAAGTTAGCACATTTCTCCTGTGTTTGTGGGCATTTATGTTTTATTGCATAGGAAAAATTCAGAAGAGCTGTAAAGAGGAATATGTTAGTTAGTTTACGGATTAGAAGTAGCCGATACAATCTTTTACATCCAAGTAGAAAGTGGCTTATGCCTTATTAGGGAGAGGATTATTGTTTCCCAATTAATAAGAGGAGTGACCGAATTCAGCACAAGGGAAACAGATGTAATGAGCAGAACTGCTCCATGGTCCTGTTCCCTGTCTACTGAATATTCTGACATTGACCAGCAACGAATGGAAGGGAACATTATTCCCTCTGCCAATATGCCCTTGTGCCAATGAATCCATGAGCATGATGGCTCTCGAAACACATTCTGGAGTCAAAATGCTTTTAAAAAACTTACTCTGTCAGTCTGCTGGGCCAATCAATCATGTGTTAATGATGGATCATGAAACCCATTTGTTAACAGATAAAACCTTTTGTGCCATGCCAATGAAATGAACTGTATTGCCACATTCCCAATTGCTGACTGTGAAATATTATTTGCAAACATAGAATTTATGGATGGAAAGATCTAGTAGCACATCCAGCCCATTATGCTGACTTGTAGCAGGTGCATGTTGCTATTCAAGAGGCTTATCCTAGCTATATGGATTCTAAATGTATAAACCATTTTACCCTTAAACTCATTAATGTTGGCTGGCCCTAGTACATCAATAACTCTGCAGCAGGGGAGAGACAAAGATCAAGCATCCATGTTCATCCATTTATATCTCTCAGCTACTTTTAATACTGAGGCCCATGAGGTCCTTTGACTTTGCTGTGGTATCTCATAGGAACAGTAGATTGAATATTTTTCTTGATTGGGGGGTGTAGCAGGGTAAAGCAGTGGGCCTTGGAGCAGGGCCCAGGAGGACTCCTACCCTCCCCCTGCTGTCCAGACGACACCCCCGCATGGGGGGGGGGAACTAGGAACTCAAAGGGTGGAATCAAGGGGAGAGGGGACCACATAAAAGGATGGACTGAAAGTCCACAGGGGGAAACTCGCAGGAGGCGAACAGACTGGCCACTAGAGCCTCCCCAGAGGTGGAGGGACCGGCCCCAAGATCAACCTCTTTGGGAAGGCCCTACCTTCCTTCCAGGCGTAATAGCAGAACCCTGGGGCAACCAGGAAGAAACGCCCTATCTGTATCATCCTCTAGAGGCGGACCTGGAGGAACAACCCTTAGCAGAACAGCCGGAGGACCAGGCAGAGGAGCCTTCCCTGAATGACCACTGTGATTTGGAGGAGCTGCCCTCTGCTGAAGACCTTGAAGGCCCCTGTGATCTTGAGGAGCTACCCTTAGTAGAGAAATTGCTGGACCTGCGCCAACTGACTCTGGAGGCCTGACTGGACTCCCTCTGGCGGTATACCCTGATGTGTATGCTGAGGACCAGGAGACTCAGGTACCTGGGCAGGGGCAAGGGAGGAAACAGCCCAGGGATAGTGGGTAACTGCCTGGCTGAGCAGTAGGCAGCGTGTTTCGGCTGGAGCCCCGCTGACTCCAGTGGCAGACTGCTCTGCCGCTGGATAGGGCCCTGGTCTGGGACACAGTGGTGTTGGGTGGGCCTGCGTCCCCCTTCTTTCCCCACCCCTTCTCAATTCCTGGGTTTGTATCCTTCCCACCTGGAGCTGATAAGGACTTGTGTGTGTGTGTGTGCCCCGCCCTGCCTGAGGGGCTGGGAGGCCACAGACTTCGAGAGTCGCCTCGCCCTGCCCAAAGGGCTGGGAGGCTGCAGACTTCGAGAGTTGCCTCGCCCTGCCTGAAGGGCTGGGAGGCTGCAGACTTTGGGAGTTGCCTCGCCCTGCCTGAAGGGCTGGGAGGCACCGAATCTGAGTGCTGTCTTGCCCGGCTAGGGAGCCAGAGCCTTATAATGGGCGCAACCCCACTACAGGGGGATAGAGTTTGGTAATTATGTCTGGGCCTGTGGTCAAGTGTTGACCTCATCCAGGCCTGGAAGGGGTTAAGATGACCTAGTGGCCTATTAACTCTAGAGGCTGCACCTAGAGAAAGATCATGGGAGCAGGGAATTGACTGCAAGCAGGTTCAGCTGGGCAGGAGGAGGGACCGGTATAAAGCCTAGGAGCTGCAAACAGCAAGAAAGAGGTCTACAGTCACTCCCTGAGAGAAGTGAGCTTGGGTTGGCAAACCCAGAAAGTGGAGGAAGCAAGATAGGAAGGAAGGAGCGCAGGGAAACAAGAGCAAAGGGTACAACCATACTGACCTTTGTTGCTTTTTATAGGATCCCTAGACTAGACTCTGGAGTAGAGGCTGTGACTGGGTTCCCCTACTAGTCACAGGGGGCGAGGAATACCCCAAGTGCAGAACAGTGAACAGGAAGGCTGCCTGTGTTACTGTAGGAGTGATGGAGAATTGAAGGACTTCATTCTGGAAGTTGGAGGACAATTCTGAGTGACCTAGCTAGAAGGCTGAGTAACAAAGAAGATGCTGTGTTTCCTAGGCAAGGGAGGTGCTACACCTCTGAGAGAGACAACTGGAAGGGGTATCAACCTTGAGAACTAATCCCTGGAGTGACCGGGAGGAGACTCCAAAGAAGCATGGGGGCACCCCATGACAATGCTCAAAAAGTTTTCTAGTGTGAAACAGTATCAGAACCCATTGTCACTCATTCCTCTTCACTGTGTATATGAGGCCTATGGGGAGATAGAGCGTCAGTTTTATCTGCAGTGCCATCAATATGCAGATGATGCTTTGCTCTATTCTAACTGTAGATTCTGTGTATTCCCACTGTCACGTTGAAACTGTGGCCTGGGTGAGACATAGCTGACAGAAGCTCAGTCCAGACAGGACCAACTTGCTGCTGGTGGGCTAAAGAATATGGCTCTCCTGAAGCTGTGCTTTTACGTGTGAGGGAGACATTCTAGGCATCATTTGTCCTTTGCTATGGAGAAATGGGAGGGGAATTAGGAACAGAAAGACAGGAAGGTGAAGCGTTTGCCACTTTGAGTCTCTTGTTAGGAAGGACTGAAGATACTGCCTCTAGCAAAACAAGTTTCTCTTTGCTGCTTCTTAAATGACTCTACTGGGGAAAAATACCTCGGAGAAAGAAGCCATATGCCTGAGGGTTAGACGTCTGGAGACAGACCCTCTTTTCTGGAAAGGACAGATGGCATGTCTCCAAGAAACCAACTTTTCTCAGTGCTCATAAGTCATTCATATGCCCCTTCTTGCCCTTTTCACAGGCTGTTCAGCGTAAAATTATTCATCCAAAAATGTTTGGCAAGAAAATGCAGATTTTTGTCACCAAAAGTTTGATAATTATGTGTTGGTTTCACCAATTTGTTCATGTCAGGAAAAAAATATCTAAAGAAATACATTCTGAAAAACATCTAATCAAAGTACTTTTTCTATTCCAAATAACTTTTCATTTCAAAATTTACTTCCATTTTTTTTTATAAGTTTTTAAAACTGCTCAAAATTGAAATGAAATGCCCAAAATGAAACATATAGGGAGAAGATAATGGAAGGTCTCTGGGCAGTGTTGAATTGGGGGAGGTGGAGGGGGGAAGAATGATGGTTCAGCACACAGTGCTGGCAGAGGAGTACTGAATCCAAAAACATGGATGTAGGGGAAGTGTGCAGCAGAGGCTGAAGGCTCCACTTCATGGTCCCACTAAAGACATGAGAAGATAATGGCTATCATGGGTTCCTGTAGAACAGGCTGGTGCTGAAAAGGGAACTATAAAGCTCCCGTTATTAATATTTGATATATTTTAAGAAAATCACAGTGACAACCTTTCAGCCATGGAAATTGCTATGTATTTTGAAAGCTACTGTGATGATAAAAGATGAAAGCCATTATTTTAATGGGAGATCAGAGTAGCACTGCTATCTAACATGTTGACTGCTCAGTTCCAGAAATATTTTACTTCTGGAGAGGTATGATGTGAGCCAGTCAATTAACTAATAAACTTTGGTGGTTTTGACCACTTTCATTCCAAATTACTTCCTCTAGTGCACAGTAATGGACTAAGAGCAAGAGAAATCAAGACTCAAAAATTCCAATAATTCATGTCTGCCTTACCAGAAAAGGGCAGACACTTTTCCAAAGTCCAAAATATTACATTTGTCCTGTCCTGCAGTCCAGAAATTGACTGATGTATATCAGATTTACCCAAAATATTCCTCCCTGACTTGAAATGAAACATGAGAATTTCATTTCAAAAGGAAGTTTGTTGTGTTTAGTGAAAAATTTGAGGGTTGGGGTTAAAATTTGGCATAGGGAGGAGGAATTTTGATTGTAATGTTAAATAAAGCCAGAATGATGGTTCCAAGATGTAACACTACATAGATTTTTCTGGTTTGTGTGTCAGAAGCAGGTATAAACAAGTTGCATTTGATTCACCTTTCCAGGTACATTATTTGATGAGATGAACAGCCTTGAGTAACTCTTAGGTGAAGTCACAATTCATTTGCCTTTGTTCATTTGCCAACTGCCTGTTTTCCTAAAATCTACACTTGTCTCCTATCATTCCTATGATCTCTTGGGCTTTGGCTACACTCAGACCATCATATGTTGCTGCAGTGTATGCTGTATACAGTACACCACGGTCCATCTGTGTCTCAGACATAATCCCTTATGCAGGCCATTTGGTAAATCATGTTCCCTGGAGACCCACCCCCTTCCATTTCATTTTATTGACACAGACGTTGCATGCGTGTTAGGGCACCTCCTTGATCTTGGGATCCCAGTTCAGTTGTTCCCCTTTCTACATCCCTCTAGTCAGCCCTGCTCTTATGTTAGAGCAATAGCTCCCCAATCATTTACAGGCTCATAAAAACAGCATCCACTTGCCCAGCAGACCAGAGAAATAGTTCAGAAATGAGAGCCAAGGCAAACAATAATAATTCGCAGCAAACAAACAAAGAGACAGATACAACAATCCTATTAGATGTTGCTGCAAAACCTTTCCCAACAACACAGACACTCCATTAAGCATAAAATAACAAAGCAGAATAGATGAACATTGCTGTGTTTAACACTGTCAGGCATTTAATTCTAGAGGCAATTTGTGATGGGGGAGAATGATGTGTAGCTACATGTCTGGGGTTGGATGGAGTGAGGGGGCAGGGGCAGGTTCAGAAATTCCTAAAATGTAATCTTGGCTCTTCCACTGACTTTTACAGTGGTCTTTTGGCAGGTCATTTTATCCTTAGAACCTTAAGAAATTTAATCATTCTAGACCTTTGGTGGGAAGTGGGGGCAGAAACAGGTAATCAACCTCTTGT
This sequence comes from Pelusios castaneus, assembly GCA_007922175.1. Classification (NCBI taxonomy): domain Eukaryota; kingdom Metazoa; phylum Chordata; order Testudines; family Pelomedusidae; genus Pelusios; species Pelusios castaneus. Next base: position 4,850,697 of record ML685808.1, read on the forward strand.
CCTTGCTTTTCATCATGAAACAACTCTAGATTCCACATCAGCAGGCCATGGCCTCAGCCTCCCTTGTAGACATATGGTTCCTTCTTTTTCTAGGGCTAAGATACAGGATGGTCCTCGCAGCATACGGAAAAGTGTCTTGTTGAGGTGGTCTGCTGAAGTAGATGGAGTAATTCCCAACAAGGAGAGGAGGGCATCCTGTACCAACCTTTTCTTCTCTCACACACTTAATTTTTCAAAACTGGAATCCCATTTAATTACCTTAGTTCACACTTGGCAATGTTTTGCAGCTTCTCCATTACGTGGAAACCACTACACACAACACATCAAAACTGCAGGAGAACTATTGAATGATCAAATGTCTTTCTCTAAATATCATAGAGGCGCAGCACACAACAAAAATAGTGGAGTACTTGGGCTGTCAAAGAAAATGGTGTGCCTCCACTAGAAGTAGGAGACAGAGAGGGCAGCAGGCCTCAATTCTCCATTGGCTGACACTCTATGAATCCTGTCAGCAGCTATGGCAAATGCAAGAATGGGTAGGTATGACCTTAACCATCCCCATCTTATTTTAGGTAACTTCCCATATCACTTTGTGATTATCCTTAAGACTGTGGGAGAATCTCTTTGAGTCTTTAAGTTCCAAAGAAGTTGCCGTGTTAGTCCAGTTCAGCAAAACAAACAAGGAGTCCTGTGGCACTTTTAAAGACTAACAATTTTTTTTATTGCATGAGCTTTCGTGGGAGAAAATCCCACTTCTTCAGACACTTTGAAGATGGGGAGTTTACTGTAAGCTCCAAAAGCTCATACAACAAATAAACGTGTTAGTTTTAAAAGTGCCACAGGACTCCTTTTTTGTTTTGAGTCTTTAGTTCACATGAGGCTGGCAACAATCTACCTCCATAAGTATGGAATTCCTTTATTCAAACATGATACGGGTTTTAGCTAGACTGCTATGTGTGTATTTATACTTGACGCTGAGGGAGAAATAGCTGATCAAGTTAAGGCTTGGTCCAGACTAATATGATACACTTCACTGCTGATAATTGTACCTATAACAATATAGATCATACATGAGAACTCCTTTAAGAGTACTCAGGTCCTCACTGTGCAAAGATATGTTGAGCAGCAGAAAATCTAAACATAATAAAAGGCCACAAAGTGTTGTGTGCAACAGGATAATTGGTCAAGCATTAGCCTAAATCTATAGACTTCTGGAAGTCATTGGAACACCCATGATGAACCAGCAGATCTATGAAACTGTTCAAATGAAAGTTTGCTTCTTTATCACAAAATGCTCTTATAATCTCTGAAAGACAATTTGCAGGTTGGGGTTTTGGAATGTCTGCTGCTGCTCAGACATGCTGCATCATTTTTATAAACTCTTTGAATGAGCATCTTCACAGTTCATGATCAGAATCTTTTCTTTTGGTTGATAGATCTGAGGATGTTTCCATCATTCAGTCAGAGCAAATAAGCATGTCGGAGATTTTCAGTCAGAGAGCATTTTCCTCAATATTGCCCACGATGTTTCCATGTGATATTTTACGTAGTTGTTTGTGAAGAAAATTGCTTTTCATGCCATGATTTTTGAGCTGCCCCTGTTTGCTTTCAACATTGTAAATAGCAGACCATAATGGTAACAAGAATAGAGTTGTTAATGCAGTTTTGGCTGGCAGTTCACAGTTTTGTTCCTACACAGTTCTTATGGAGCCTGGTCACCCCACTGATATGCGTGCAATTAACTAATTAGATATTAAATGAAAAGCAGACTAGCAGAAGGCAAGTTCAGTCTTATTGCGCCACTTGTTGAATTGTATTAAAAGGTAGACAAGAACGCCACATATAGCAAAATGCAAGAGTCACTCCTGAATTATTCTGTTATACCGAAAGGAAATATCAAAGATATGGAAAGTTCTGTTGGTCACATGGCGCCATGTGCCAAAAAGCAATAGAGTCTGGACTGGTTTTATTGCACGTATCACAGAATAGGTTTTATGGTTGTCGTCACATTGTCTGATTGGCATAGTGCACTGGCTTAGTCACATGTGATTGTGTATGAAAAATGGAGTTACCGTGCTCCCTGCAACAATTTAGGACTTGGAGGCAGTGTAGGATTTTTAGCTTTGTATTTTGCAGCTGTTGATCTAAACATTATACTCAGTACAAAATAGACAGTTTAAAAATAAATATATGAACAACCAAAACATTTGAGCTTCAGAAACCAACTAGTGCTGATCTGCTAAAAGTGCTGTTCTTTTATATAACACCATAGCTATCAAAGGTGTTTTAGTTCATTCACTTGACCCATTCCCGATCTATCGATCTATCTATGGCAAGAAAATGGTTTGTATAGGAAGATACTTATTTCTCTCAAAAGACATTCCATATTTGTAATAATAAGATATGTGACTGACTCCTAAAATTCAGATCTGGATCCTTTCCTCTGAAGGTCACAAAATATGTTGTAAACATGAATGAACAAGGCTTTGCAAAACATCTGTGAGGTCAAGAACTATTTTTCCCTATTACATACAGAAAGAGTGAGGCAAAGGTAAAGTGCCTTACCCAAAGTCTCAGAGCCAATTGATGGGAAATCGTACCCGTAAGGTAGAATAAGAGAACTAACGCTTAGCGCATCGTGCAACCTGCCTTCCCATTTTATATACAAATAATAAAGCTCTTGTGAACTTTTGAGATCTCCAAAACCATATCTTATCTTGTCTTTAAAAATATTATTTTGTTTTACGTTAGTTATCTGCAGCATGTGTGCAATGGGAACAAAGTGATGCACAGCATAAATATTTGTAAAAAACAACAACAAAAAAACCCTATTGCATGCATATTTTCTTGTATATTCTCCAAATAATCTTCTTGAGTACAGACATATTCTGTTACAATGTTTTTTACTTCTCCTGTTTCCTATCCCAATTATTTTTAGGCCCAAATTAGTTGTGATGATAAGTTGTCAGGGGCAGAAAACTTCTTTTTAATGTACTTGATAGATAGCATCACAGATCTGTGTCCATTTGCAAGCTGGATATCTCCATTCTAAGCATTTAGCAAATGTTACTGTCCATCAATCCAGTGCAATTGCCTGTGGATTTTGACACACTGCATCAATTACTGTATGGCCCACTAGGTAGAGGAATTAAAGTAATACATTTTGGGGGGAAATTTTGTATCTTAGATTTATTTATTTTGTAGCTAGCAAATTGGCTGAATTTCTGTACTGGAGGGAAGAATGGAGGGAAGACTAAGAGTGGTGAGAGGCTTTGTTTTATCTAATACAGAGTGGATGGTTTTAGGCATTGAGCTCATATTATTCTATTTTCTGCAATCACAGATTTATTCTGAGTTTGTATGTCCTATGCACCTCCTCTTGAGTATTTTGTGGTTGTGTTTATTATGATGTTTTCAGATGACTTCAGCTTTTCCTAATAGGTCATTAAGTCCCTTAACAGTTAGGGTTTTGCTGTTAAATCGTTTTATCATTTATTTAAATGGTGTCCTGCTAATTTCTATTTAGCAACTAGATGTCTCTCTTCCCTCTGTTATTAAAAATTGTAGTATTAGAGTAGCTTTGTTTGTCTTTACGAAAGACTCTTTGGCCTGTGTTGTCTCTCCACTTTAGTGGCAAATTTAAGATCTGAATTTTGCCATAAATCTGGATCCCACTGAGCATGTGGCTTTATTTTGCACATTCCCTTTTTTTTTTTTTTTTCCAGATCATTGATTGTTTCCCTCTGTTAATCTGCATTTGACTGAGGCTGACCTCTGTATAGGTAGACTCTGCTTGCCCTTTCATATTCCTCTGTTTTTCAAGTAGGATTGTAGATTGAAACAATTTCTCCTGTTGTGACTCTCCTACGCCTGTCTTAATCCCTGTCCCTTTCCACCTGAGGCAATAGATTTACTTTTATTCACCCTTTTTTTTCTTTTGGGAGGGAAAGGGTTATAAATATTGTCCTACTGAAAGAATCTACTGACTTTTTATGCTGTGCAAGCTATGGGGAGTGAGGCATTCCTTCCAGAACTCTGACTATGCAATGGGGTAGTTTAACCCACTATGGGTATGACTACACTGGAGGTCCTGTTAAGTCAACCTAACAAGGTTGACTTTAAGTCAACTTAAAGTTGACCCTTGTTAAGTTGACTTAGAGAGTCCATACTGAAAACTCCTGTTGACTGCCTGCGTCCACACTGGCAGGTTCTAGGTTGATGGAGGAGTGATGCATTGTGGGTAGCTGTAAGACTGCTTGTAGGAGGGTAGGGTCTTTGCTTGGCACTGTTTCTCATGCTGTGGAAGTCTGTTTCCCTGAATCAGATTATATCTGAATCTCCTTTCTGCTTAGTCTGAACTACCATCCAGTTGCCCTCCTGCTGCACCTTTTCTTTGGGGCTGAGTTGCCCATTAATCCAAGGTAACATTTTTTATTCAGTTTGCCTCGTGGTAAATAGGGAATAATACACCTGATGCCTTTCACGTTTAAATCTTTCTTCGGAGGCCAAAGTAGCTCCAACCCTTCGGCTCTTCAGAAAAGTAGTCATAGTCGACAAGCACTCTCCCTTCACAGAACATTTGGCTTGTCCTCCGTGCTGTCTGGAGGAACACTTGTGTCCTGATGTATTTATACTCTGGATTTTTTACAAACCAATTTCTGGAAATATCACAGGGAGTGGGGGAGGGATTATGTAACATCTCCTGTTGCTAAATTGTATGTATTAGAAATAACGGTTTAACATATGGTGGTGTGTTTCAGAATATAGGGCACATGTAACTGGGACACTTCAAATACAATTTATTAGCAATGAGGCTCTTCAATTTCCATCTATACAATTCCATAATGTAAACAAGGATGAATACCAGAGTCATCCATACAGTACTTCTCAGAGGGTTTTCTCTGTAATTCCATATTGAAGTTTCTCGGAGAATTATAATCACATGATACGCTAATAGTGGAGGGGAAAGAAATAGATGCATCTTGTAAATACTCAGTCATTTGGTTAACATGAATTATTCCTAGGTATTGAAAATTCTTCACTTTCAAGTTGTGGTCTAAGTGGCAGTAAGCCTGTTCAGTAGCCAGGGACTAACTAACTTAGATTCTGAGGTTTTTTTTTTTTTTTTTTTTTTTTTTTTTTATGAGCAAATTACAATCCTTAAGTAATATCTGAATAGAAGTTAAAATGTTTGGTAGAATTTTAATTATCCTCAAATATCAGATTTACTATTCAGAGTGTAAGATCAGAAAGCAAGTTATTAAATCTAGAAGTCCACTAATCAGTGAAGTCTGAAATCAGTCAAAGAGATCCACGCAGACAAAACCCTCACTGTAACTAAATGTAAAAAATGGAAGGCAGAAAAAAATTCTGTTTAAGTTTCCTCAAAGTACAAATTAGAAAGAATATAAAGAATTTAAAGGTATTTCTCCAAGATTAAATCCATGTTCTAAATTATTCATGTTCAGTTTTGCTGAGGGCAGAAGATGTGATCAGGGTTTTTGTTTTTTTGTTTTTAGAAAAGTTGGTTAGATGACAAATACAAAACTGTCCACTGGCAGGGTCCTTTTTAGTATGGCAACCCATACTTCCTCCCTTTCTTCTTTACAGAACTCCCATTAACAGTTAAAACCTGAATTCTTACCTTTAAACATTCATAGTCCCATTACTTTAAACAAATATTTAAACCTGACTTCAATTGAACTAAGCATCAGTTGCTGCTTTTCTGCAAGAAAAATGTGGGGCCCCCTCTGACACTTACACATCTGCAAAATACAGTAGAGACCATTCATGTGTATGTGCAATGCAGGATAAACAATTATTAAAAGGAAAGTATATTTGTCACACAGTACATTTTTCATGTGTTGTCGTTGCATTTTGTATTGCCTAGCTATAACATTAAAAACAGTTATTTGTGCAAATAAGTGAATGTCTTCAGTATTTACTTTGGGGGAGGAGGCATCTAGGGCACTTTGCTAATAAAATACCTGGAATTGTCACAACTTTATTAGGGAAAATGTAGGGTCTCTCAACCTTAATATTGTTCCTTAGGTACTGCAACAAATTACACACAAACACTTTTATTTCTCACTGAGCTTTGGGTCAGTTCTTATTCCCTCCAAATAAGTATGCTTATTCCTGCCAAATACTCTATTTCCCATATTTTAGGGAGCTATTAAGCACACAGGGCAAAGGCTGTTTTTCTTCTTTTAAATTGTTCTCATGTCCATATCATATTTAGGAAACTCAAGAAGTGCTTAGAATTTCAAAAGTGCTATACACCTATTTGCCAAATGTGGTGGAATAATGGGCATTATTAGGCTCTCAGCTTCCCTTGACTATCACTGCTTGTTAGGCAACTAATTCACCTTTGTAACTATGAAAATCTCCCCCAGAATCTCTTGCCAGCTTTCAGAGGAAGCTACTGTGGAGACTGGTTCATCAAGTTCTGCCCCTCCTATGACAGAGAAGTCCTTTTATTACTGCTTTCATTTGTAAACTTAAACTTTCCAACATTATTGATTGATTTATGAAATGACTTGTTGAACCCATATCTGAATCAGTCAGTTAGATGCTTTAAATTAAGGAATGTGTATTTCTGACTAGGTTTACTGTGGAATCTAGTGATTTCCAATTGAGAATTAAATATTGAAAATCAATCCTTATTTTATTTAAGAAATTTTAAGAAACCTACTAGCAAGTTATATTTTACTTAGCAAAGGGATATCTTAAAAAGGAGAATCAATCAATAAGTCTAACAAATTTTTAAGAAGACTGCTATAGAGCATCTTTTGTACATTTGTCTGGTCATGATGCAGTGGCTGAAGCTGCATAATGCCATCTTAACTGTACTGGCATCAGCTTGAAACAAAACAAACAGTGAGTTTGTGTGTGTGTGTCGGGGGGAGGGAGGGGAGGAATGAGTACCCTGGAAAATGGTGACTCCACTCCTCTTTATATGAAGAACCCAGGCCATGTGAGGCACCCATGGCTGATGGATCATTCACATAGTGTTTAAGGTAGAAGGGGCCACCAGTTCATCTAGCCCAACCTCCTGTGCATCACAAAGCCACCAACACACTCAAAACCAGATATTAAACCTAATACCCAACTTTAGACCACAGCATTACAGCCCATAAACTATTATGCCACAGAAAAATGGGAGGGACTGAGATGTGCCTGAGAACCCAGCAATAGAAGGGAAACAATTAAGTAAGAGAGACCCAGATAATGGTTGCACCCATATGCTGAAGAGGAAAGCATATAAACCCCAAGGTCATTGCATATCAAGGATATATCTTGCAGAACTTCTTGCAAGCTTCCATGCTTCCCGAGTATCTGGATCTTCTCCACTCATAGAAGGAAATGAGTCAAATCAGCCTAATATTTTAAAACAAAACAAACCCAAAACTCTATTCACATGTATTTGGGTTTTTTACCTACTAGATTTCTGATAATCAAACTTTTTCTTTCCAATGTTCCAAAATATCTAAATGTTGTTATAACAACCTTCTTCAGACTATGAAAAATCTTCTTTCCTTCACCCTTATTTTTTATTGCAATTAGAAGGAAGTATTTTTGAGCAACAGAGTCACCACAAATTAATGGGCAGTGGTAAGTTTTTAAGAGCAGCCAGGTGATCATGAATCCCTCTAACTTTAAGAGATATGTGTCTTGTAGAGACACTTTGCTGCTTTTGAAAAATCAATCCATGATTCTTTGGTTTTAGATAAAGAGAGAAAAACAGAGTAGTCAAAGTCTCAGAGTAATGACCTGTAACTCAAGAGTGGTATGAATTTTCTTCACACTTTTCAGAAATCTTCTTCTTTGTCTTCAGAGTAAATTGGACTGGAAAATTTATTGGCCTGAAAATTTCCAGTCATGGTGATTCTAGTATAGAGCTGGTTATATCCTATAGCAATATCTCTTCCTCTCCATAATTTATTCTCTGTTTTCTATTACACCTGTTAGTTTTAAATACATCTTGGCAGAAGATTTTTGTTTGTTTGGACTTTGTTTGTTTGTTTTTTTCCTGCAGTCTTCTCAAAACAAAGTATGTCTGAATCATCCCTTTTTCCCTTTGGGCTTCATTCCTGAAACCATCATCTGCTGTTTTTGTTTTTTCTATCTCCTTTGGAAGAGGCTCACTCACCAATCCTCAGAAATTCTCCACAGACCTTCTCTTCTCTTTAGAAGTGATTGAGTTGGTTTTAAAGGGCCAACTATTTAAATAAACAGCAACCAAACTTTGGAGCTCTGCACAACAATATCTAATAATACTATCAAGAGATGTAAAAGCTTCCATGGCCTGTTTCACAGCATGGCAGTTCAAAAATGTAGGACACTGCAGCCTTCTATTTCAGCTTGAAGAGGAAAGCTGTACAGGACCTTGTCCCCTGGTACTCTCACACTGCAGATGTTCATTTCTGTACTCTGAAACTTCATTTTTAATTCTCAGTCTCTCCATTATACCAGAAAATTAATGTAAATTGGTAACTATATAATGAGAAATCATGTTTTTCTTTTCTAGTTTGTAAGTCTACACGCTGAAGGGACAAAGAAGGAAGGAAGCTCATAAACATGAGCTTTCTTAAAGAGAACACGGCTATGATGCTGTTGTCAGGTCTGTGCGTTTTCTGGAAATATTAGAAGTCTGTTTGCTGGGATCAGAGGATTCAGGATGGAGGCATTTTCAAAGGGAGGGCACTCCACTTTCTTTCTTGAGAAAATTTAATATTTCTCTTATATTGGTTTTTGTTATTTTCCTTAATCTAAAAATATTATCCCAGCTGAAGGTATCAATTTTGTGTAGTATATTAAAAACTATCTTACTAATTTTCCTTATGCAACTGATCTTTGACCCAAACAGAATTGTTCACCAAATACAGCATGAAGGAAGGATATTATTATTCTGCAGATTGATATTATTGCAGTAAACCTAATAGATAGAAAGGATTCAGAAATCTGGATTTCTCACTTAAGCTTTTACTTTGGGATGAAGTGAAAACAAAACCGGGCATTAGTGTAGACAGAGGAAAATGAACAGTGGATGTTTTAGAAGATCTACAAGTTTTCTCCATTCTTACTCACAGCTATACCTATTACAGTTGGCTTCAAAAGATTTTTAAGTTGTACTGTGGATGTTTGCTTTAAAAATGCAGTACAATCATCTCAGCAATGATAGTTGCATTTTCTTCACCTTTCTATGTGTATTGTATTGACAATACATGTGGTTACTTTGGAATAAATCCCAGTCCAAAGCCTGTGGTAAAATCCTGTTCCCATTGACTTCAGGGGGCCCGGGGTTTCAATCTGGCTTCCTATATTTTTTGCAGGAGTACACATCAAAGAGTTTTTTACTTTAAATAAAAGATCCACTTTAAAAAAAATAAATTAATTAAATTAATTTTGATTTTTAAGACATATTTAAAAGTGAAATTGACAATATGTATAAAGACCTAAACTTACTATTATCTACTAATATAATTTAAAATATTTTTGAAGTAGTACATGTTTGCTGTGTAATTTTTAAAGAAAGTAAAATTCCTGAACTCATGGAAGTTAGCTAAGCACCTAGAACAACTGTTTGTTGGGGTGCTAAGCCAGGTTTTCACACCAGTAGCCTCTTCTCTGAGTACAGAGAAAATATTTTCTTCTTTTCGGTGTATTCAACTAACTCAGTGCAACGACTAATTCCTTTAAAGTTGAGAACCCAATTGGGAGTTCAAAAAGCAAGAAAGCTTGTTTACTCTTTCTGAGCTCTGGTCTACAGTGACAAAGAAGGGAGAAATAATGCTGCTTACATCCACCTTCTGCAGCCTGAATCTCCACTAGCAGTGCAATAAATTCAAAGTAAATGGAATTGAAGTTCAAACTTATAAACACTTCGCCTGCAAGTGGCATAGGACTGAGATCAAATTCTGCAAGTCAAATTTAAGTCTGTGTAGCTTGAGAACAGTGGAAATCGACTTCACTTGCCTCCGGGATCTATCTCAGAAATCTCAGTTCTTGCTGCTCTTAATTCTCCACTGTGCTGCATCATGGCAGGTAAGCAGCACATTGCTCCTCCCTGCCTGCAGCCTTGGGAAGCTTTGAATTCATCCCTCTCTCTGCATGCAGCACTTGTGCCTCTCTGTGCTTGCGGCAGAGAAAGATAGTGCAGAAAGCTTATGGATTTTTTTTTTAAAGATAAAATAAGGAAGACGGAGTAAGTGCATTGCATCATGGGAGGACGACTGCCCCCTCACAATGCCTATTGACACTATGGGATGGCTACCCACAGTGGAATGCATTTTAAAAAGAGGTAAGGGTGAGCAGTGTGGATGGAAGAGCCCGGAGCAAGGAGCATGGTACCATCATGCACCTGTCCCTTCTGTAATTCATCACCCTAGGCTTGAATTACAATCCTGCCCCCAGTGTAGACAAGCCCTAACTGTGAATAAAAGCAAAATGTGAAAAGTTGAAGTCTACTAGTTCTGAAATGTTGAACAGGATGATCAGGTATACTCAGTTCAGTTCACTAACTACAAATCATACTTCTTTTGTTTAATAAAGCAGTTAGTTTAAATACAATAGTAAAAACACAGTTAAATAATAATAATAGATAAAATAATAATAGTTAAAGCTTATTTCTTATTTATCATTTAAGGCAGTTTGTTTTAATTTTTATTTTTAAATAAAAATAAATTTCTTTTTAAACACAAGTTTTAAAATTATGTTTTTTCTGGGTTTTAATTGAATTCCAATTTTGATCCAAATGTAGCTTGATAAAAACAGCGAATAAAAATTAATCATTTAGTAAATAAGAAATGCATCATTCACTATTTTCTAACATAACAAAAAAGGTAAAAAATTTAGAATTTGAATAAATGCATGTCAAGCTACATAATTTTATACTCTATCTGTAAACATATAGTTATCTTCCTGACTCGCAAAAGGAAATGCCAAATTTAGTGTGTATATAGTTGCAAATCAACATGTGTTTTAAGGATTACCAAGCAACACAAACCATTTAAGAAAATAACTAAAAAATAAAAATGCAAAACAAGATTAAAATAATGATCAAAATAAACATTCCCTGCTTTCTGATTAAACTTGATTTAAATCAAAGTAATTTCATTTCACCCTGATTTGCTTGCTTCTTAACATCTCATTGAACCCTGCAGACTAACCTTTGTGTATTGTGTCTACAATTATTTCCCCATCCTCATGCAATACTACTTTTGTTTTTTTATTATACATGACTACTAAAACGTGGCACTAAAAAGCTATATAAAGATACAGGGTATAATCTTTTTTTATAAACAGGTGGGACACTCTACAGAGCCCCTTCACCTTCCAGGAGCAAATAGACATAATATGGCTCCAGAACTAAAAAATGTCAACGGGAGAGTGAGTATGGTTGTCTAGCAATGCCAACAACAACTACAGTCTCAGATCAGGTGAGATGCAAGTAAAGGCTCTGATCTTATCTATACCCATTACTACATAATAACTGTACTTGGGGAAGGGTGGAGCAGATATGCATAAGGTACTGCAAGAGGCCCTTCCTAAAAAGCCTCCCTCAAAAACTAAAAGGAATTAGGTCTTTCAAAGCTCTATGGGTGAAACCATGGTCTCTTGGAACTATATGGGAATGTTGTCATTGATTTCAATGATTGTCACAATTTCACCCAGTGCTTTCAAGCACCTCTGACTCCTCCCCTCTTCCTAGGATATCTCAGGACTATATGAGGCATAATAAGCCCTAAGTTTATATTTCTCTATCATCCTGATGAGTTCTAATTTAACACCATGCACCTTCCCCTGGTCTTCATTTCTTTGTTTGTTTCTGATGGTTGCTTTAGTGCTCTTTTAACACTTTGCCACTCTATTCCCTTTAGCAATGGTTGTTTTCCTGAGCTCCCACTTCCCCTTTGTCAACAATGTGACAGGCCTAGCATCTTTAACCTTTTTAAACAATAGCCTTTAATTTCTATATTATTCTGGTTACCCATTGCTGAATTTTCAGCATGTGTAACTTACTGAGTTTCTATTTGTTTGTTTGTTTGTTTGTTTTTTAGATGCTGTGAACTCCACAAAGTATAAAAAACCCTTTCTTTATGGATATTAGAATATAGTCTTCATACTTTTATTTGACATCTATTTATCTCTCCCACTATCTGCTTCCACTCTTTTACAAGCTGCCCCTAATTCCTACTCTTCTCCAGTTCTGTATAGCATGTGGTCTTCGAAGGCTTACAGCTCCTTACATTATCTGTCTAGTAAACAATACCACTACTTGTATATTCCCATGTTCTTAATTTATCCAAGATTATCTGACCTATATGGTTCTTCTCTTTTGTACACCCCTTCTTATCTATGGCTAGGATGCACAAAAGGAGCTAGATACCTAAGTCCCTGTTTTATCTCCACTGCAACGCACAATACTCCTGCTGGACCTTGTAAGTGGCTAAACTCTCTTGCCAATTAAGTTTTTGAAATAGAAGTTTCCTAGCTTATGTATCTGCCTTGGGGCATGGGCACTACTGCCTTCCTCTAGTCCAAGAGCTTATCTTCTGCCTAAACCCCAGAGTGATGCACAGACTAGGGGAAGACAAGCAACCAAATGCCTAAGTTGCATGTGGGGCCTGATCTGGTAGGTGCCCTCTGAGCACAGCTACTAGACTGGGCCCCTCAAGCAAACTCACACAAAACAGCTGGAGGAGGAAGAGAAACCTCAGAACTTTCAGTCCAGTGTTTAGGGTACAGATCTGGGATGTGCCACCTCTCTGGACAGTGCTGTAACCACTGGGCTTTGGAATGTTTTGATATTGGGGACTCTGTCTCTCCTGTTGAAGCTGTTGTATTCTGGTTAAGTAATAGAAGAATGACTGGAGAGGAGGACTGGATCCTGGGAGTCCCCCTCCTGTGTGAGTGCTTTAACCACAAACGAGAGTCATTCTCAGGTGGTGTGCATATGCACTTGTTCAAACTCTCTCATGCTCTCTGTCTGGCCCAAATGACTTTTTTTAATTCAAATTGCTTCCCTCCTCCCCCCTCCTTCCCCCCCCACACACACATCAGGTGAAGAGGAAAACTTAACAGTGGGTTCTCCCACATCTCATGTGAGTACTTGATCCACTGGGCTAAAAGTTATGAGGGAGGTTGTCTTTCCCTTCCTCACAGAACTGGTTTAAGGACCTAGATCTGTGAAGGATGTGGGGCTTAGCTCACCTCTCTCCCCCACCTTATTGGCATTTCAAGTGGTTGTCAGCCTAATATGCTGGCTTTTTTTGTAACAGTCTAAGGCTCCTATCTCTTTCTGCCTATTGTATAGGGGCCTAGAGGCTTAACTCAGCCTTTGTGAATTGCTTTACTCCTCTAAAACAAACAAGGAGTCCTGTGGCACTTTTAAAGACGAATAAATTTATTTATCGCATGAGCTTTCGTGGGAGAAAATCTCACTTTGTTAGATGCTAAGAAGCATCTTCAAAGTGTCTGACGAAGTGGGATTTTCTCCTACAAAAGCTCATGTGATAAATGCATTTGTTAGTCTTTAAAAGTACCACAGGACTCGTGGTTTGTTTTGCTAACCTAGGCTAACACCATTATCCCTTTGGATTTAATCCTCTAGACATCTTGAAGTTAGGAGCTGTAATGTTCAGAGTCCATATGTCTAATTCTTCTTGCACATCTAGGGTTAAGTGTTTATTTCCTTATCTTTCTGCCACCCTCTTCAACGTGTCACATAGGAGAAATATTTCAACTTACAATCAAATTTCAGAATTACAAACAAACAAACAAAAACCTTTCCTACATGAATCTTCATGCATCTCATGAAGTGGGTTGCAGCCCACAAAAGCTTATACCTGAAGAAATGTAACAGAGTCCTGTGGCACTTTTAAAGACTAACAGATTTATTTATCACATGAGCTTTCGTGGGAGAAAATCCCACTTCGTCAGACGCTTTGGGATTTTTCTCCCACGAAAGCTCATGCGATAAATAAATCTGTTAGTCTTTAAAAGTGCCACAGGACTCTGTTGTCTTTCTACAATAGACTAACACGGCTACCCCTTTGGAATCTGAAGAAATGTGTTAGTCTTTAAGGTGCCTCAGGACTTTCATTGTTTTAACCTTCCTACATCTTATGGTGATGAAGATTCTACGTATCCTTTTCCACCACAGAGTGATATCCCATCACCAGGGTGGATTCATTTCTTCTGTTTGCAGTATTGTGCTTTGAAGTCTGATCAATGTCATTGGTAGAACAAAGCCCTAGCTTTGACTGGAAGAAGAAGATAAAGAGGCGTCAAGAGCATTCTTATTTTTTTGGTTCCTTATTTATCTGAATACCTCAGTGACATAAGTTTCTCATGGTTCCATGCCATCTGCAGTTTTATTATAGATTTGACTTTTAACTAAGTCAACTTAGGCCTTGTACACATGATCACTTTATTGCATAGTAAGGCTCCTTACCACGCAATAAAGCCATTTGAGTACACACGAGCAATTTCTCTGTTGCGCGGCAACACCCTCTTGCCGCGCAACAGTTAAACCACTCCAAACGAGAGTGGTAGCATTATCGCAGAACAGCTGTTCCGCGGTAATGCTCGTCTGTACTCATTTTGCGCAATAGACAGCCTCCAGAAATGTCCCAGAGTGCCAATCGAGGCCACTCTGGGACATTGGAGCTGTCAAATATGTCAATTTCACTGCTCTAGCAGAGCAGTGAAATTGACTATTTTGGGGAGCTGCCCGGTTTGGCAGCTCCCCTGGACTGAACTAGGGGGCTGGGCCGAACCGGCTGCCCACGCTGGTT
>ML685808.1:4870497-4940762 GCA_007922175.1 Pelusios castaneus
CTGTGGGCAGTGCATGGTGGGACAGGTGCCCACCATGCACTGCGCTTCTTTCGCAAAGGAGCATTCACACGGTGAATGCTCCTTTGCGAAAGAAAGAGCACGTGTGTACACAAGAAAGCGTTATATTTATAGCGCTTTACTTGTCCCGCAATAACTTATTGCGGGACAAGTATTCTCGTGTGTACATAGCCTCAGTGTGTCTACACTTAAAATTAAAATCACTACGATTAGAAGTTAGGAATTTGATGTTATATCCATACTTTAACTTGTATCACTCTGGAGCAGTGCCTTAGACGGGAGGATGTGAACAACCATTGTCTCCTCAATGTTTAGGAATTTTCCAGGTAGAATGGTCCCAGGGAGTATCCTGATGAGCCATTAAGGACATAAAGAATACAACCATTCTGTCCTTAATGGCTCATCAGTTTACTCTCTGGGACCATATCACCTGGCAGATTCCTTAACATTAAGGAGACAATGGTTGTTCACACCCTCCCGTCTAAGACATTCCTCCAGCATGACACAAGTTAAAGTACGGATATAACATCAAATTCCTAACTTCTAATTGAAATAGAATTCCTAGACATAAACTATATAATCATTCCCAGCAAATTACTACCTTTCTATTGATACCAGACATGACATAGTTCCTATGGATTATAGCATTTATGAGATATCCATTGAAAATAATATCATAAATGCTTCCCAAAATCCAGACAGTGTCACACCCTGCCCACATGCCCTGCCCTTTGGGGGGCATGCCAGGCTTCCCCTGTGCCCCCCCTCCCAGCAGGGAGGGCATTGGTGTAGTCCTGGGGTAGCCCTAAGTCGACTTAGGGCTACCCCAGAGCTACACTGGCTTAATTCAACTTTAAAAAGTCGAATTAAGCCTTAGGTCGAGTAGAAAGGTGGTTTAATAAAGTCGACTTAATTTTCATTAAGTCGACTTTATTTTGCTTAAGTCGACTTAAGCAAGCTGCTTAAGTCGACTTAAGCAAAGTGTAGTGTAGACACATGGCAAATTAAGTCGACTTAAGCCAAGCTTAAGTCGACTTAATTTACCAGTGTAGACGCAGCCATAGGGAGCTGGCACTATTTTGTCTAAATCTGAATCCATCTTTACTGACAGCATTAGAAAGAGAAATGTAAAAAAGTCAGCTGTTTTCAAGAACTATGTCTTGGTTTATAATTGTCAGCGTCATGCCATTGCATGGTGAAGGGGAGTTGAGATGAAGGAATTAATCAGAGAAAGAAAGGGATCAAAATTGCTTGTTTATTAACTCAATCTGTTTATACTGTCTGTCCCAATTGCATCTTCTTTCTTGCTATACTTGAGGGAGAAGAATGAATAATGTAGATATCATAAAAACAAAAGAAACTTTTAGCTTTGCACAAAGAAGCAGTTTTGTGAGTATTGCACCCACATTTGCCTAGAGGACATTCCTGCCAGTTCTTCTAGTGGGTGAAGTATCAGTAATTCAACCAAGTTAAATTAAACCAAAATGTGTTTAGCCTTAGACTCATCAGCAGCTGTCATTGCCAAGTGCTAATTCCTTTCCTGCTGGCAGAAGGAGGGAGGGTGAAACAATGCCGTCAATTGCACAAATTAAGTCACAGCAGCAGAAACACAACAGAAAGTAACAGAGGAAAACAATGCAAAAGAAACCAGACAGATTGCCACTGTTACACAAACCTTCCTGCTAAGCCTGAGGGCTGGAGAAAGAGAAAATAATGACATGGTGTGTGTCAGCTTGTACCCTCAGGGCTCTTTAGCCTTTCAAAATAGAAAAAGCATCAGGAGAAAGTTGGAGCAAGATGGGCAAATAACTCTTGCTGTCCAGCCTGAAGGAGGAAAAGGGTTTGTCAGTAACAGAAGGGGAGTCCTCTAAGAAGAGACAGAAACATCAGAGCTCAATGCAAGTGCTGTCATTGACAGCCACAGAGAGCTGATGATTTCTCCAAAAGAGCATGAAAATATGCAATATTAGTGCAAGTGTAATATAGTCTTCTTACTATCACTGACTGCCCCCATGCTTTGTAGCATCTGGATTTAAATATATATGAACATACAAAATTCCTTCCTTCATAGAAATAAATCCCCTTTAACAAAAAGTTCTAAATGTTCCCTGTTATCTCTCACAACATGGAAGGAAAAGCATTTTTTCTCTCACTTTATCAGATTTCCACCCTAGGGGAAAAGAGGTTTGCAGATATTTTCAATCACTCTTAACTTTAATCATCATGCTTCTATACATTAAAGTTATCCATCAAATTTAAGATTTGTTTTAGATATTTACAGTATTGCTCTTTCCTTACATACTCTCATTTCTTTATTTCCCCATCTCAACTCTTTTCAGTGGGCTTTGTTATAGTGCAGTAAATAGACGTTGAAAATAGAAAACATATCAAAGTAAAGGAATTAAACACATGTCCCACTAATAAAAATCTATATTAAGAACAGATGCTTCTAGCAACAGGAGATTGAAAAAATGTTATAGATCAACTGTAATTCTTATAATATTTTAAAAGCCCACATTTTCTAAAATACAATATTCGTTATCTGTTTTCCTCCTACGGTAATTTAATCTACCTACCCAGAGTTTAAAATAATACATCTAAAATCCATTATCCAGAGCAATCTTATTACTTGCTAACTAGATACACACTTCACTAGGCACAACAAATGTTTGGCCTATAAGCATCACTCAAAATTGACAGGAGCACAAAGGAATGGAGTCTTAGCACTTCACCCAAAAGGAAAAGGCACTGCCCGTTAAAATCAGTATTTCAAATGGGAGACCTCCCAAGGAATGTGTGTTACAAGAAGTATGGCTGGTAAGCAGAGGGGACGTTTCTGTGAATTGTTACAGAAACTCTATGCAAGAGCCTGGTAGTATGAGGGGCTGTGGTGCTGGAGGTAGCCACATCCTGTGGATGCAGTGGTTAAAGTATAATTTGATGCGCTCCGGAGCCCTCCTAATCTCCGGACCCCCTTCCTGTATTGTCCGGGCCCCCTTCATGCATTTGTGGTCCCCAGCCCAGGTAGGCATTTGCAACCACTTCTCAGTACCACATGCATCAGTTATTGCTCCATAAAAATATTTATAATTTTATATGGCGTTTATGTCTATAGCAATTCTTGTCACCAACTAGCAAACACTGCCTCACACAATAAGTATTGTGATTAACAATGGTGGAACGTAGGACCTGCCAGCAGCTAAGGCAGAGCGGAACATGCGTTCCGCCGGATTTTTCTATTTTTAGGGGCCCCGGAACTCTGCCCGTCAAATTTGTGGGCCCCGGAACTGCGTTCCGATGCATTCCCCCTTACTTTAACCCCTGTGTGGATGTGACCTCTTGTTGTGCTGTCTTGTTTTTGTCGTCTTATGTATTCTGGAGATCCTTGCCCTGAACATGTAGCCACCAAAAATCTGAGAGGTCATTTGTTCTTCACTGGCTGCAAAGGGTCACTTCCTCAGTTACTACTTGTAGAGCTGGAGCAGTAAGACTTGGTTGTTTTTTTTTTCTCAGAACCTCTGTGTACCCACAAGCCTGATTGAAGTCAGAGTGTTGCTGTTCCTAAAGCACTTCCAGTTCTCATAGCTGAATACGTGAATGCCACATATATGGAAAGAACTGGTTTGTTCCAGCTTATAATTGATTCCACCCTCCCCCCCCCCCCCCCGAATGAAGGAAGTGGAAGAATCATTTAATTCAGGTAGGATGATAAGCATTTCAGGACTCACAAAAGTAGCTTCTCTTGAGCCACTTTCTACCCATTCCCAGAGACTGTGGTGGTTTAGTGCCTCAGGAGTTCTTAAAGAAATGTCTACTAGGAATTACAAAGCTAACTAGTCCTTGCCCTCCAAAGACCCATGGAAGGGCCACAGACATTAGCGTGTGAGAAGAAAGCCACAGAGAGCTTTGAAAAAAAGTAAGAGTTTAGAGATAGTTATGAGTAGCTTTTGAGATGAGGAAGGGGGGTCAGCCAGATACCTGTAAAAGATAAGATACTTCTGTCAAATATTTCACCATGGTACAAATTTCCACCCTTCATCAGACCTGGAATATGAGCTCTGCTTGCATAAGTTGAATGTTAGATACGATTATTTTGCTCAGCTTGACTCAAATAAGTTTCTGCGGTCAGGATGGGGCAAACATGGGGATAGAAAATGAGGATCATGAGTGAGATATAGAAATGGCAAGAGTATGGTATATCGGATTTAGCACATTATAAAATACTGTTCATAGGAGAGGAGCTTACCAAGCATGAACAAGAAAATGTCTCAAAAGTTTGCCTTTCTACTTCCTTCCAGGTACTGCTTAGTGAGCATGTGTTTCAGAACTATCATCAACTAAGTTCAAACAATTAAAAAAAAATACTATTTTAAAAAAATCATGATTTGTTCACCAATCCTAAAACCAAAGAATTTCAAATGAATAATTCAATTCAAACCATAAATTGACCACATTTAGACAAGGAAATTCCTGCTGTTATAGGTTCATAAAATAAACCAGTAACTAAGCACAAAACTTGCAAATACCATTCTGATTCAAGAGACTTTGAAAAGCTAGTGCCCTTGTCTGAAGATGAAGGCTTATTTATTATTGAAGGATGAAGATCATCAAATAAAATATAATTATTCACTAGTGGGGAAAAAAAAAGAGATGGATTTGACCACATTCATGAGTGTTTTATATTTACTTTCTGCAAACATTCAAGCAGATGATCTTTACTAGCATAAATGTATATGAAAAGTGAAATTTAACCTTGAATATTTATATAGAATGAGTTTTATATTACATTACAATATTCTAAGTTGATGTTGATAGTTAGTAATGCAGTCAGTAAACAGAAATCCATAACTCAAGTAAACAATTTACAGCAAATGTTGTAATTTAAATATTATTTTAATTACCTTTTCATTTTGAATGAGACTAAAATTCAGAAGCAGTTAACAAATAATTTTGATTAAATACAAGTATTTTACTAACATCTCATAAATAGATTGAGAGAAAATTCAGTGAAATAAATAACTTATTACAAATTATTCACTTCTCTCTGCCATATAGCATATAAGAGATTTCCTCAAAGATGTTGAAAGTCAGATAACAGAACCAAATGTTTTTACTAAGAATTAAATTAACCTGATAAATGTGTGTGCATATGCATGCCATCAGTAATAACAATATATTATGGAATACTTTTCTCACTGATAAACAAAATGTATGACATATGTCAAAATTAAGCAACTCTCTAATAATTAGTATACTCATTCTATAAGTTCATCTGAGCACTTTTCATATTTGCAACTTTAAGAAATGCCTTCAAATTTGGGACTGTCAATAAAGAAATGAATTAAGAAGCACTGTCTTTGATTGAAATGGTCATAATCCAGCATACAGTAAGGCATAGAGGAATTCATTCTCAATGCTATATCTTGTATATTAAGAAAGAAAATTCTGTCTGAGGGAAAGTCTGTGAAATGCCCTTGAATCATGGATAAAAATTTGTACCCAGAAAGTGAAGCAAAAGTAGTGACAGCTCCTGTCCTCATACGACAGCTCAACACACAGATTTGTGAAGAATACATATAGGCCCATCGGGATTCCCTTCCCCTTGCTTTTGTTTGGAAGAAGCTCTGCCAAGAATCCTACTTGTCAAATATATATTAGAAGGCAAGACTTCTGATCAACGTTTTGGTTGATAATTAGTAAATTTAAAATATGTGAGAAGTGGGTGATTTTTCATATCAGAACGTGATTTACTTTGGCAGATGTTTTACTACCCCCACGTCTCTAGTTTTATCATTAGAGTGTGACACATAAATCTCAAGAGAGAATGAGCAATAACTTATTTCTAAATAGAGACAAAGCAATATGAACATTTCTTAGAATAAAAAATTCTCCAGTCAGCAGCAACCATCCTATGTGTCCAAGACTATCAGTGTATCTTAGCAGGCGACAGAACAATTGGAATGTATGGGGGTCAGGGCTGAAAAATATTGTCACCCTGAAGTTTTGTAGTCTCCTAATCAATGAGCCAATTAATTGGCAATAAGCTATAGCTTTGCCCCACATTGTTAAGGTCAAAGGCTATGTCTACACTGACAAGTTAGTTTGAATTAAGGAAGCTTAATTCAAACTAACTAAAGCCATGGCTACACTAGGCTTTAATTAGTTTAATTAGGGCTTTCTTAATTCGAACTAATAAATTTGAATATGCTATTTGAACTAAGGGTTAATTAATTAATTAACTAGTTAGTTCGAATTAACCAATGTGGCCAATGTTAGTTCGAACTAATTGCTTAGTTCAAACTAACCGGCCCATTGAACTGAATGTAAATGGTTAATTCGAACTCACCTAGTGCCATGAATGGCACTTGCTTAGTTCAAACTCAATTTTTCTAGTTGAATTAAGTTAATTCAAACTGACTAAAATTAGTTTGAATTAGTTAGTTCGAATTAACTAATTCGAACTGACTTTAGTAAGTGTAGACATAGCCAAAAAGTATTATTCTCAGCACTGGTTCAAACAAATCTGGAGCCTCATGTGACGTCGTTTGATTGGTGCCCTTTCATAGGGAGAGGGGAAGGGGGTATCCTCTAGGGTCACAGCAGGGGAGAGAATTAGCAATAAGCTGTCTTCATAAAACTGATGCCTGTGTTCTGCAGATAGCATTATGGGAATAGTCAGTGGATTTTTCCCATTAAAGAGGAGTAAGATTGAGTACTCATGCAGCTGGGGCCTCCCTTCTATCTCTGGGGGGATCAAGGTGTTTCCCAAAGTTCTCAGTCAATATGCAGTAGCTTATAATAAACTTCACATGGCAGTTGGAGCACCAGCAATAAATCTCACTGAACTTGGTGGGAGCACTGTGACAGGAAAAGGGGCTAGAGGACAGCAGCTGCAGGTTTTAGTAACACAAATCTTGTCAAAATATAAAGAAGTCTGAAGTAGCCTGAGAAGTGTGGTGAATTGTGATCAGCCTTACTGAAGCTAGTAGGCAATGGAGAGATGTACACATCATCTGGTTCCCACATTTATTTTGTAGGTGATGGGTGGAGAAAGTTTGGGATTAGAAGGTGATGGTAAGGGCTTCCCTACATCTGATAGAATTCATCTTCTGCTAGATCATTGCTGTCAGGAAACACTTATTACTACCTGATTTAAAAAAATAAAATAAAATGAAATAAAAGAGTTTGAAGAGAGGCTCTCCTTTGGAATTCACCAGCTTGCGCCAAAAGCAGTATGTGTTTTACATAAAGGCTTCTTGGAAGACAATACTTTCATGTCCCCTAAAAGTGTATTTTCTGTTTTTCATTCTTCTGTAATTATTTAATTGGATGAATCGTCTGTGGGGCCTGTGAGCTGGATGGAGAGAACAGCCGGGCAAAATAAAAAATACATCAAAATGTCTTATGCAGTTCATATGACATTAGAATAACTTGAACATAAAAGATAAACCTATTTAAAGAATGGGACATAAATGTTTTAGTGGAATTCACTTCAAACCTGGTATGTCCTACATGAGTCCCTTATGGGAAAGCAATATACTTCAAGTTGACTAAGTACAGATCTTTTTCATAAGTGTTTGAAGGAATAGGCATTGGTAATGCAACAACAATACTGTTCTGAACACAGAATTGCAATATAGTACCATAAGACTAATTAACATCCTGTAGTCCCATTGCATTCCCTTAAGGGAATCATGGTTTTAAATGATAAGTACATAGATTGAGACATTATTAATCTAGGCAAGTAGTGCAATAAAGCATACATCTACTCAAAGACTAACTGAAGGAATACAAATTTTATACAGAGAAGTACATTTTAGTTAAAAATATGTGTTACACTGATTTATGCACTGAATTTTAGAAAGGGACAACATGGAGGATGTAATATTTTATAGTTTCCTGTATTTTATATATATGTATACCCGCCTTGTGGGCGGGTGTCGTATGTCTGCATTCGGTGCAAGGAGCTCCTGGCCCTCAGAGACCGCGTGCGGGCTTTGGAGGCCAGGGTGGCGGAACTGGAGGAGCTGAGAGAGGCAGAGAGGTTTGTCGACGAGGCTTTCAGGGACACTGTAGAATTGTCCCACCTCTGCTCAGACAGCCTCTGTGCTGTTGAGGAGGAAGAATGCCCAAGGGAAGCAGAGCAGTCAGCGGGAGCAGAGGGGAACCTTCCCATAGTTGGGACCCTCCTTCCAGATGATGCTGAGGCTGCCTCTCGCACGGAGGTTGCCTCTCCGGGGGAGGGAACTCCAGTTGCTAGGAAAAGGCAGGTGTTAGTAATGGGAGATTCGATCATTAGAAACATAGATAGCTGGGTTTGTGATGACCGGGAGAACCGTATGGTGACTTGCCTGCCTGGTGCGAAGGTTGCGGACCTCTCGAGGCATCTAGACAGACTTATGTGTAGTGCTGGGGAGGAGCCGGTGGTCGTGGTACATGTAGGTACCAATGACTTAGGGAAGGGTAGGAGAGATGTCCTGGAAGCAAAATTTAGGCTACTAGGAAAGAGATTGAGATCCAGGACCTCTATGGTGGCATTCTCAGAAATGCTCCCAGTTCCACGCGCAGGGCCAGGTAGGCAGGCAGAGATTCAGAGTCTCAATGCGTGGATGAGACGATGGTGTAGAGAGGAGGGGTTTACGTTCATTAGGAACTGGGGTAACTTTTGGGATGGGGGGAGCCTATACAGGAGGGATGGGCTCCACCTAAACCAAAAGGGAACCAGACTGCTGGCGCTAAACATTAAAAAGGTTGTAGAGCAGTTTTTAAACTAGAGGATGGGGGAAAGCCGACTGCTGCAGAGGAGCAGCTGGATCGGACACAGACTTCTCTTAAGGGAGCGTCTGACGAGAGGGAATCTCCAGGTTATAGTTATAGTTATAGTCAGGAACAGAGGACAGAAAAGGATGGTGAGGGGGCCGGATCCGATGATAAACAGCCACATGACCAAGAATCTGGCACATTAAAAAAGGGCAGACAAATAAACAGGGACAAGTTTTTAAAGTGCTTATACACAAATGCTAGAAGTCTACATAATAAAATGGGTGAACTAGAGTGCCTAGTGGTAAAGGAGAATATTGATATAATAGGCATCACAGAAACCTGGTGGACAGAGAGCAATCAGTGGGACACAATCATTCCGGGGTACAAAATATATCGGAAGGACAGAACAGGTCGTACGGGAGGAGGAGTGGCACTATACGTGAAAGAAAATGTAGATTCAAATGAAGTAAAAATCATAAGCGAATCCACTTGTTCCATAGAATCGCTATGGATAGAAATCTCATGCTTCCATGACAATATAACATTAGGGATCTACTATCGGCCACCTGACCAGGATAGTAAGAGCGATGATGAAATGCTAAGGGAAATTAGGCAGGTTATCAAATTTAAAAACCCAATAATGGTGGGGGATTTCAACTATCCCCATATTGACTGGGAACATTTCACTTCAGGACATATTGCAGAGATAAAATTTCTTGATACTTTGAATGACTGCTTCATGGAGCAGCTGGTATGGGAACCCACAAGGGGAGAGGCAACTCTAGATTTAATCCTGAGTGGAGCGCAGGAGCTGGTCCGAGAGGTAACTGTAGCAGGACCGCTTGGAACTAGTGACCATAATACAATAGCATTCACCATCCCTGTGGGGGAAAGAACACCTCAACAGCCCAACACTGTGGCATTTAATTTCAAAAGGGGGAACTATACAAAAATGAGGGGGATAGTTAAACAAAAGCTAAAAGGTAGAGTGACTAAAGTGAAATCTCTGAAAACTGCATGGGCGCTTTTTAAAGACACCATAATAGAGGCCCAACTTCACTGTATACCCCAAATTAGGAAACACTGTAAAAAAACCAAAAAAGAGCCACCATGGCTCACCAACCATGTAAAAGAAGCACTGAGAGGTAAAAAGACTTCCTTTAAAAAGTGGAAGTCAAATCCTAGTGAGGCAAACAGAAAGGTGCACAAACAGTGCCAGCTTAAGTGCAAGAGTGTAATAAGAAAAGCCAAAGAGGAGTTTGAAGAACGGCTAGCCAAAAACTCCAAAGGTAATAACAAATTGTTTTTTAAGTATATCAGAAGCAGGAAGCCTGCCAAACAACCAGTCGGGCCCCTTGATGATGATAATGCAAAAGGAGCGCTTAAAGATGATAGAGTCATTGCAGAGAAACTAAATGGATTCTTTGCTTCGGTTTTTACGGCTGAAGATGTTAGTGAGATTCCCAAACCTGAGCCGGCTTTTGTAGGTGACAGATCTGAGGAACTGTCACAGATTGAAGTGTCACTAGAGGAAGTTTTGGAATTAATTGATAAACTCAACATTAACAAGTCACCGGGACCAGATGGCATTCACCCAAGAGTTCTGAAAGAACTCAAATGTGAAGTCGCGGAACTGTTAACTAAGATTTGTAACCTGTCCCTTAAAATGGCTTCGGTACCCAAAGACTGGAAGTCGGCTAATGTAACGCCAATATTTAAAAAGGGCCCTAGAGGGGATCCCAGCAATTACAGACCGGTAAGTCTAACGTCGGTACCGGGCAAATTAGTTGAAACAATAGTTAAGAATAAAATTGTCAGTCACATAGAAAAACATAAACTGTTGAGCAATAGCCAACATGGTTTCTGTAAGGGGAAATCGTGTCTTACTAATCTATTAGAGTTCTTTGAAGGGGTTAACAAACATGTGGACAGGGGGGATCCAGTGGACATAGTGTACTTAGATTTCCAGAAAGCATTTGACAAGGTCCCTCACCAAAGGCTGTTATGTAAGTTAAGTTGTCATGGGATAAAAGGGAAGGTCCTTTCATGGATTGAGAACTGGTTAAAAGACAGGGAACAAAGGGTAGGAGTAAATGGTAAATTCTCAGATTGGAAAAGGGTAGCTAGTGGTGTTCCCCAAGGGTCGGTCCTAGGACCAGTCCTATTCAATTTATTCATAAATGATCTGGAGAAAGGGGTAAATAGTGAGGTAGCTAAGTTTGCAGACGATACTAAACTACTCAAGATAGTCAAGACCAAAGCAGATTGTGAAGAACTTCAAAAAGATCTCACAAAACTAAGTGATTGGGCATCCAAATGGCAAATGAAATTTAATGTGGATAAGTGTAAAGTAATGCACATTGGAAAAAATAACCCCAACTATACCTATAATATGATGGGGGCTAATTTGGCTACAACGAGTCAAGAAAAAGATCTTGGAGTCATTGTGGATAGTTCTCTGAAGATGTCCGTACAGTGTGCGGAGGCGGTCAAAAAAGCAAACAGGATGTTAGGGATCATTAAAAAGGGGATAGAAAATAAGACTGCAAATGTATTATTGCCCTTATATAAATCCATGGTACGCCCACATCTCGAATACTGTGTACAGATGTGGTCTCCTCATCTCAAAAAAGATATTCTAGCACTAGAAAAGGTTCAGAAAAGGGCAACTAAAATGATTAGGGGTTTGGAGAGTGCCTCGTATGAGGAACGATTGAAAAGGTTGGGCCTCTTCAGCTTGGAAAAGAGGAGACTGAGGGGGGACATGATAGAAGTATATAAAATTATGACTGATGTGGAAAAAGTGGACAAGGAAAAGTTGTTTAAATACTCCCATAATACAAGAACCAGGGGTCACCAAATGAAACTGATAGGTAGCAGGTTCAAAACAAATAAAAGGAAGTTCTTCTTCACACAACGCACAGTCAACTTGTGGAACTCCTTACCTGAGGAGGTTGTGAAGGCTGGGACTAGAACAATATTTAAAAGGGAACTGGATAAGTTCATGGTGGCTAAGTCCATAAATGGCTATGAGCCAGAAAGGGGTTAAGAATGGTGTCCCTAGCCTCTGTTTATCAGAGGATGGAGACGGATGGCAGGAGAGTGATCACTTGATCATTGCCTGTTAGGTTCACTCCCTCTGGGGCACCTGGGCACTGGCCACTGTCGGTAGACAGATACTGGGCTAGATGGACCTCTGGTCTGACCCAGTACGGCCTTTCTTATGTTCTTATGTTCTTATGTGATTAACCTATCTTTTGGAAGTGTTCTTTGGCACTTCTTCATCATTCATCCATTATAGATTAAGTACCATAGCAATGACTGGGATGGAAACTATAAATATTTAGGGATTTTGATTATTACAAACAGGGCCAGAACTGAAATACTGACTTAGAGATGCAAGTGTCTCCATATCCCATCTAACCTTGCAATGTAAAGACCTATAACAATAACATACCCTCCTGCTCCCACCATCCCCTCAAAAAAACCCTTGTGTATTAGACTTCAGATGTTGGTGATATAAGTATGTTGATAACTTCTGTGGACTGGATGCACACTGTTTGCAGCTAACTTTCAAAAGCGTCTCTTTACACTTTGATTGATTGCTTAGGGAAGTGGCTCTCAACCTTTCAAGACTTTCAGGAGTTTGATTTGTCGTGTATTCTGCAAGCTTCACCTCTACTTCCTTACAAAACCAGACATAAAAATGCAAAAGTGCCACAACATACAATTACTGAAACAAATTTCACCTTCTCATTTTTATAATATAATTATAAAATAAATCAGTTGAACAATAAATATTGTACTTACTTTTCAGTGTATAGTATATGGAGCAGTGTAAAGAAACATTGGATGAAGGTTTTTTCTTTTTTTTTCCCCCTGACTTTGCTAGTAATTTCTATGCATCCTGTTGTAAAAGTAGGCAAATTGCTAGATAAGTTGATGTATCCCTTGGGATATTGCTTTGTACCTGCAGAGGTACGCATACTCCTAGTTGAGAACCACTGGTTTAAGGATTATATTTCAGTATCACTTGAACTATTTAGCAGTGTAGCGGTGCTATTGCTCTGCTCTGGCATACTAGGGGTTAAACAAGGCCTGGGAGCAATGAGAGGCCAGGAACCCTGTACATAAGGGAGCTGCAGGAACTAAGGTTTTAGTCTGCTGGAGTAGCTGGAGGGAGAAGGTCCTCTCCCTAGTTAGCTGGCTGTCGGAGTTAGCACCCTGAAGAGCTCCATGTGTGCTGCACTGTGAGCTAGCCAGAGGACATAGTCCAGAAGAAGCAGACGGGCATATGACAGCAGTGCACTGGTAGCTGACCAAAGGCCAGGATTCCTGAAGGAGCAGAGGCACAGACTATGATAGTGGCTGGAGCAGTGTCCGGGGCCAAGAAGCAAGGTGCAGATGGTGGACTCCAGGCTGGTGAGGAGATGTGTGTGACTGGGGACTGCAGGGAAAGCAGCCCAGGGAAATAACTGTTGGTGGTGTAGTGACTGGAGGGAGGCGACGGCCTCAGCAGAGGTACACAGGTCCTTGGGCTGGAGTCCGGAGAAGTGGGTGGGCCCAGGTCCCTCCTCACTACCCCTGTGTGCCAAGAGCAGCACGGGTGCCAGGAGCGGCACAGGCTTGCTGGCCATTGAATTGTTTAATTAGTGGCCAGGAAAGAAGCAAGCTGGACTATACCCAGAAAGGGGAGAACACAAAGGCTTAGCCAGAAGGCTAGAGCCTGTGAAAAGGACTCACCAACGGAATCCAGCATGGGAAAGGCAGAGAACCGATCACCTGTAGGGGGACCACTTGAGCTACATTCCCCAGTGTCATTGCCAGGAGGCACCCTGCAGGTGGGTCACTTGTTGATAGACTGCCACAAACAGTATGCCCATTTTTTTTAATGGAGGAGTGCCTTGTCTTTATGTTTAGGGGCATAAAATGATCACTTTCAATTCATAGGAGTTTTACCAGAAAAAAAGCAAAGGAGAAAAGCAGAAACACAAATGTTTGAGCAAATTTTTTCTTGGTTCCGGAAAGGGATTTGTAGGAACTCAGGGAATAACAATATTGGCTAAGGAAGAAATTATTTAGGAGTTTGACCCAATAATTTTAAATGGGGAAAAATACAGAATAACTTAGTATGTGACAGAAATTCACTCCATTGTGTTTGACCATCAAAGTAATGCACAGTGAAGTTGATAGGAATCTCAGAGAAGAAATTCTTTGGCAAACTCCTACATTGTTAGACTTGTGGAGTTATACTTCCAACCTCAAATGTTGGGCAAACCTCAACTTAAAAGTTCAAAGGGTGTCAGTTTGGTCTATAGCAGGGGTCTGCAACCCAAAAGATAAGAAGAGCCATTTTTGAAAATTCCTTCAATAACAAAGTGTTTTGAGAGCCACAATGGGTGTAGCCTCCTGGTGGGAGGTGCAGGGAGGTGAGCCAGGATTTCTGCTGCAGGGTCCCCTTATGCAGGGGGGGGGAAGCCTGGAGCATGGCATGGGCTGCCCGTGGGGTCCCTGGTGGCTGGGGGAAGCCCAGAGCCAGGTATGGGCCTCCTGCAGGGTACCCTGCTGGTTGGGGGAGCCCAGAGCCGCAAGGGGGCAGCCATAGAGCCGCATGTGGCTCCAGAGCCACAGGTTGCAGACCCCTGGTCTATAGGAATGGACACAAAGTAACTGTGTGTTGTTTTTTTGCTTTGAAAATCTTTCACAGGGTCAAAGAGGATGAAATGTTTCATTGAGTTATGAGGAATAAATTAAAATATCTCTACCTAAAAAGCAAACAAATTATTACCACCTGGTATAAGGAACTGTCTGCTAAATTATGGCTCATGTATGACTTAATATCTGCTAGCAGATCCTCAGTGACTGTAAGTTGTCATAATTCCACTGAAGTCAATACAACTATGACAATTTATGCCAGCTATAGATGTGCCCTCTAAGGTAAAACTTCTTAATAGTTCTGAGCCTGAACATTTGAATTCAATGCCAAAAGTCCATTGACTTCAATGGATCAGGATCAAATCCAATGAGATGCATATTACTTCTGGAAGGCACAAAATTCCAGCCAAAGCTAAACTGATAGGGTCTTTATCTTCTTTAAAACCATCATCAGTAGAAGATTTTAAAATCTCCCCACAAAATTTCCACAAATGCTGCAAAATTCTTTGTAGTATATGAAATTTCTTCTTTCTTTAACCAAATTTGTTATTAGCAAGTAAATGTTTCTGGGTTTTTTTTCCCATTAGCAGACTAAATTATTTTTTTCTGTTTCTGAATACTAAAGCATTTCTTTTATTAGAAAACATGGAATAGTGAAGAAGTTATATCTTTTAATAGCCATCAAAACAAAAAATTACATGTGAATCATGTTTCATGTGCCTTCTACACTTCATACGAGCTTCTTCAGAAGGCTAAAAGTGGAGAACAACCATTCTTGTAAGGATAGATGGTCATAAGAACAGGTATTGCCACCTCTTCCACTTCCTGTTTCATATACAGCAGATCTTGTATTTTGCACTTTAGAACAAAGAAGACGATTAGCTAGTTGTCCATAGTGTTCAACAGTATATGTTGCCTTTCCCACACAGCCAAAGTGTATTGGCCGGGACACACTGAAGGATGTGAAAACAATGTGTGTTGGCTACACATGTTATGATGTTATATGATGTTACAGCTTAGTGTCTTAATATTTGTTCCGGAGTAACTGATTCTGAGCCCTGCTTGGCCTGCTGTTTTTGCATGGTGTCTGTCTTTGTACATTCTGTGGAATGTTGCTCAATAGTATGATAATGTCAGCAAAGTCTAGCTCTTTGAGATATTTTTCATCTCTTCATGTTATGGTAATGTTTGTGTTAGGAGGAGATAGAATGCCTTGTTTTGTACCAGCGTCCGTGTTTAACCCCCCTGCAATGTTATATTGTAAATAGAGCTGAGTTAACTTTTTTGGACAAATACTTTATTCACTGAAAAATGTAGTTTTGGTTGGCACAAAACTATTTAAAAAATTGACACAAAATAATTTGGTTGACTTTGAATGAGCTATGTATCAACTTTTTTAATTAGCTGAAAATTAAAAAGTTCAGGTTTGGTTTGACCAAAACCAATTTTTTTTTCCCCCCAGCACTGCCAACCATCTGAAAATTTTGTTATTTACTGAGCTCTAACTGGAAGCACAACAAATAGTGCTGAGCTAAATTAAGAGTGATCTTAATGGGAGATATGATACACATTTTTTTAGCTGACTTCAAAGAAAAGGCTGAATCTCTGTTTTCAGAGAGTCGACCCTGCCAGTGCCTTGAATGCTTTCTTTTTGTAGTTTTCCCCCCCCTCCCCCCCCCCCCCCCGCCACTATGTTCAAGGTATAACATTTGTTCTGTGAATCATTCTGGGACATATTTTGGGAATTCACAAGATTATCAGCAGGGCTACTGCTATCAGACAGAACACATGCATGTCTTATTATCTCATCCAACAGATTTTCATTTTCTGTGCACATTCAGTTAGTTGAGAGGAGGAGAAATACTGCCATCACTCTGGGCAATGCTCAATAAATATTATGACTGTCTTCCCAGTGCTTCAGCAGCCAGGTCTAAGAGCATTATTCAAAACTGCTAGCATTTGCCCCCCAACAGACAGCATCCTGCCCTGAACAACCCTAAAGCCTTAAAGAGGGAGCATGTTACTCAACCATAAACTGAGCAGATGAACCAAATGAGCTTGCAGGGCTTGTGAAATGTATACATAAGGTGGTAGCCAATGTTCTAGTTTTATGATCTTAAATATTACTTTTTGAGACTTTAATATATAACAATGAGCTGTGAAGATGAGACAGATGTATAAAAAAATGTAAATGAAAACTGGTGAACTTAATTTCCTAGTATTTCTAAGAATATCAGACTGAACTGTTTGACATTCCTTTTGTTAATTTATAGCAAATAAAAAATAAGATGACATAAATCTGATGCTTTCTGTTCCCATCTTAGTGAGGTCCTGTGGACTGCTGTGAAAAAAAAAACAGAGCAGACATCATAATCAAATATACATCTGCTGGAGCAACAAACCTATTCAGGAAAAAAGCAAAAGCTTTTTTTATACAGTAAAATTAAATCCAAGCCCCATATGACTAGGTAGTCCTAGTATGACTAGAGCAGCATTTCTCAAATGCAGCCAACAGGGGTTTTTCCTGTGGCCATGACAGGTTCCTGGTCAGAGATGTGGGAGAGGGCAAAGCAGCTTCCTTCCCTGAAGCACCCAAGGACTTGAGAGGAGGGCTTCAGTACCTCTCCCCAATTCATCTGGAGTCTCCAGGGATGGGCTTTAGCCTCCCTTCCATGATTCAGCCACTGGCAGGCTTCCGCCCTCTGCCCAGCTTCAGCCAGAGGATCTGGGGTTGCGTTATGCCTCCCACCCCCCTTCATCCTTGGGTTCTGGCAGCAGGCTCTGTGCTTCAGTCCTTTTCCTCATCCAGCTTCAGCTGTGGGACTTTGGCTCCAGCCCCTCTCCAGTCCCAGTTCCAGCTGCAGGAGTCCATCTCTGGGCTTCAGCAGTGCTGACCTTTCTAAGCACAATGGGCAAGGAGCATGGTGAGCCTGGAGTGTGAGGCCATTGAAGGGAGTTCGGGTCAATGGGGAGGAGGAAGCAGTGAGGCCCAGCAGGATAAAACTGGGAGCCCAGGAGACAGTTGAGGGCTGAGGGGAATCCATGGGAGGAGGCAGTAGGAGCCACAGATGATTGGTGAGTGTCAGGGAAGACAATGGTGCCAAAAGCACCATAATGCAAATGTGTATTATTTTCAGTGCTGCAGCTGCAAAAATTCCTTTCGTAAATAAGTTACAATGATTTGGACATGTATATGTGCATATTTATTTGTTTTTCTTAACATTAATTATTATGGAAAATTTATCAGAGCAGACACCTGCAAAAGTTGATAGTCACACTTTGAGGCCACCAAAAATTTTGTTGCAAAACATCCTTGATTAGAGTGTTAGTTCATCATAAAAATTCATACTTCGGAAGCCCACACTACTTCTCCCAAACTCATGGCCTCTTCCAATGTAAGTATTTATTAGGGATGTGCTAAATCAGGGGTTGACAGTTATTTGAGGAATGTCTACAATGCAGTTGGGTGGTGTGATCTGCCGCATATATAGGAATAACCAAGCTAGTTTTGATTAAATTAACTTACTAAAAATAGTAATGAAGCTGCAGCAGCATGACAGCACAGGCTATCACAAATACATATCCAGGCTCCCATTGCAGTTCAGACATTCCCTTAGCCTGTGAAGAAAGCCTATTGGTCAGGTTGACTAATAACCCTTGTGATGGGGTGTAGTGGGGCCTTGAAGGCCTCGCAGTCCTAGAAAACCTCACAGTAAAGGTGGGTCCCCCATACCTGCCTACAGTGGCTGTAGGGAGCAGTCAGAGTGAAACAGGCCCGGTTAAAAAGTAGCTGCAGGGCCTGAGCAGATCAGTTGCTGTCTGGGAGTGAGAAAGGAGTTGAAGGCAGTAAGGAAACTTGGGAGAACCCCTGCTCAAGCAGGGATCAAATAGAGAACCAAGAGGAAAGGTCTATGTGGGAAGTGGCCTGGGTATAGCAGTATCAATTATTACAGGAAGCAGCAGGTGGTTGCTATTTATATCTCTGAGTCAGAACCCAGATTAATGGGTGGGTCTGAGTCCTGCCACTAGCAGGGTTGTTTAAGTCCCGAGAAGGGGGATGAGGCTTGTTCAGTGCCCATGTGAAGGGCGGGTCTTAGAGTCCCCAGGGAGACAGCACTGGAGGCACTGCTTTATACCAGGGGACACAGACTTAAAGGTAACCCAGAAAGGCCTGAGGACTGATCCCAGAGGCAGGGCTAAAGTTGGTAACAAGGGGACGGGGGACAGGCCCTATTGGACCTTTTACTCTGAAAAGCGGTTCCTTCATGTGTTGGGAATATTTGTGATTTAGGAGAGGGCTGAGCTATTGAAGACCTGCCCAATTAAGGCAACTCAGCCACTGTGGGGTGTCAGAAATGGCAAGTGGAAGTACTCACCCAGCTGGGACATTTCACCTCTCATGAGCATTAAAGGAATAAAACAGTACTGTAGTTTCAATTGTGCATGTAGCACAATTAAAGGTTAGTGTAATCAAAGATTAGTGCTAGGTCTGTGTCCTAACCAGCTTCTGTACAAATATATTAGTTGGAAAAGAGGCTTTCAGACCACATATACTTTTTCTTTCTATCCATGACAGTGCACTTATGAAAGATGGACTTAAAATGAACTGGAAGATTTAAGAGATGAGTTTCTGTAAGTTTTCTTCCCTTCCCATGTTGTGGAAGTTTTAGTCTCATTGTCATAGAGAAACTGCAATGATTTGCTAAAAACTAATAAAGAAATCTGAGAACAGGGCTGGGTATAGACAACACTCCTTTCCAGCCAGTTGAGACAAGTCTAAACTACTCTTCTTGGGAATACATGGGGTGGTGTGTTGAGAATTCATTACTCACCGTAACCCTTTATGTTAAAAAGTACCTGAACTCTTCTGATCCAGCTGTGCCCATCTCAGTTTATGCTTTTCTCTCTTATGAAGTTCATCATTGGTCTTTAAATCTAAGATGTTGTTTGCTGAGAAACCACCCCATTATTCCAGGAACATATGTTCATGACAAGTGCAAGTTATGAACATTTGAATAGTCTCCATCTGACCCAAATCAGTGCAAAATCATAATAAATGTGAATTGTTAATACTGAGAACTTTGACTAGAAGTTGTGGATATAACCATTGTTTAAAGTCATTTTTAAAGAAATCTTAATTTTCAGAATTGAGCTTCAGTAGCTTCCAAAAAGGTTTTGCTTGGTTTCTCCCTTTTATTTTCAAAATAGTATAGTAACTTAGAAATTGCCATATCAAAACAGAACACGTTCCACCACTTACAGTAATCAGATTCTTTCAAGAATGGGGCAAGAAATCCTCATATGGACAATAATGGCCTAAACAGCCTCTAAGGGAAAGTTACTTCTAAATCACTAGGTATTTTTTTGCCACTAAAAGTTATCTTTAGAGACAGTAAAATAACATTAAACTAGGATATATTTTAGTGAAAGTAGACAATATGCATACACCGAGTCAGCATTATTTGTAAACATATGCACCTTAAACCCTTCACTGTCTCTGGAGTATACAACATGTATGCAACATCCATATGGCCATGTGGATATACTGCATTCATTTAAACAACTAGTGCACAATAAAATGATGTTGGCCTCTGAATACATATTGTTTATTCAGGAGAGTTACTCCTTTTTTTTTCCAAATTAAAACAAAAATAAAGTTTCATTGCTGCACTGAGATATTTTTAATACACTATCTCAGCAAACCATTGGTATTTCCCAACTAACAGAAATTTTGAGAAAAGATAAAATAATTCTGTAATATTTCAGTCAGCGTTCTTTGGGGATCGCTACTAGTCATTCTATAAGATGGTAAAAAATATAAGGGATGTAAACTCTCCTGCTTGAACTTATTCTGAGCATAATAAAGCTTTGCTGTGAAAGTGTTTTTAAGCATTCCAAGAGCTTACTTGGCTGTATTTCCTGTTTATTTTAAGAGGAGTGCAATCCTTTGAATGCATGAGAGTGGGAAATGAAAAACTGAAGATTATTTTAGAAGCTGGTGATTCTTTATCATGAGTACTGGAACATTTAAACGTAGAACATTCTTTCCAAACATGGGGTTGGTATTCCTGTTTTTTGGTTAATTTGCCTTTCTCCATTTTATTTAATTTAAAGTAGAATTTAATTTGACTTTGACTGCATGGAGTTCATTTTTTGAATCCCTCACAGTCTTGAAGGTGATCCTTTTTAACGAGACAAAGTTGGCATCTTTAGAAAGAAATATATAATGTTCACTATGAACAGTGCATAGATTAGTTCTGGGTGGCTGACATGATTAGTGTTAGTATATGGAGGCTTTCATTTCAAGGTTACAAGTTCAAATACATTTTAGCTCAGCAATGATACAAAGCCATTGGGTTTTGATTTGTGTGAGTTCTGTTGTGTAAGTTCTTAGGAAAGAGAGATCTGCTCAAGTGACCACCAGCACAGCTGGCACAAATTACAAGTCTTTGCACTGAAACAATGAGTTTAATAGGCATGGAAACTTAGCTACTCTTGAGGACCCCTTGAGGTCCATCTAGGCCTGGATAGAGAGCTGATGGTTT
Source organism: Pelusios castaneus (assembly GCA_007922175.1). Lineage (NCBI taxonomy): Eukaryota > Metazoa > Chordata > Testudines > Pelomedusidae > Pelusios > Pelusios castaneus. The sequence continues at coordinate 4,891,479 of ML685808.1, forward strand.
TATATTATGGGAAAAGTTACACTGCTACTGTCCATGCTGCAACTGTCCTGTAGATACAAGCAGGTCTTCAGTCTCTGGCCCTCTCGGAACACATCTTCTTGCAGCACTACAATTAGGAAGTTCAAAGAAAGGGGACAAAAATGAATCTTACATGCAATTTGACACCTTAAAACTCTCCTGATCCCTTGCTCTGTTCCCCTAGTTCAGTTACATATGATATGTTTTCTTATTTCTAGAGCCCTACAGGTGTCTCAGTTTGACTTATCACCTCATTAATTTTCTTTCAACCATTTAGACAGAGTCTTGAGATGGAGGAGATTTAAAGTCTTCACTGTTACAATGTTCTGAAGTGGTTTCACTTTTGACTGGGGTCTCTCAGGTAGTACAAATTAACCTGAGCAAATCTGGAGTGAAAAAAAGCATCCAGAATCTAGGGTGCTTCTGGAAGTGATTCTACTGATTCGGAAGGAGATCCTTTTCCATCTGAGTCAATAATAAAATCACTGACCAAGCATGAGCTTAGGGGATGCTTTTTGCTGCTGAGGTTTTTGTTGTGGAACCATTTTTAAAACAAGCCTCTGCTCGGTTCATTGTCATTGTCATTACAAAGAATTAAAAGGGAAATAAGTATTGGTTAAAATTTTCTAAAGTGTCAAAGTGGCTTAGAATCCCACATTTCATTGCCTTTCAATGGGTCTTTCACTCCTAAGACACTTTGGCACTCTTGAAAATTTTACCTGTTACTTTTTTTTTTCTTCTTTTAACATTTTAGTCTATAAGAAACAGTGCCAGGTTTAAGATAAAGTAAAAATTCTTTGACCCTTTTCACTTAAGGTCATAGGCGAAAGATATATAGCTAGGCACCATTGACCAATCCAGGATTGTATTAAAAGAGCAAAATACTTTTCATATTAAGTAGGGGTACATGAAGCATTCCACTGTGTGTACTATGTATTCATTGTACACCACAGTAATGTCACTGTTATCAAATAAAACCATATTCCCAAAGCAACATATTTCTATCTTCCTTATTCTAAATGTATAAAAATCCCATAACACTTTAAAATTCTAAAATAATTGTGAATGCCTCAGTTTGGGCAAAGGCAGGATTTTCATTCACCTCATGAAAGGTACAACAAGATATGTATTTTCTTTAAAATGGAAATAACTGTAAAATTACTTAAAACATTTGTAATTTCTATAATTTAGTGAGCAGGTGCAGTGGCCGATGTAGTTCAAATCAAGTAAAGACATCCTAATTTTAAAACTTGAAAACCAGGTATTCTTCCATGTTTTGGGGAGTGGGGGAGGTGGGAAAGGGTTGTGTGCCATTGTTTCCTGGGAAGTTTGGGTGCATAGCTGAGTCTGGGACACCGTGTTGTTCCAGCAGGGCCATTTCTGCTGAAGAAAGGTGAGCCAGAAGAGCACCAAAGATCCTTCTAAATTGCTAGAGAAATTCAAGTGACCATAAGTACAACCTGGGGAGCGAGACTAGCATGCGCCACTCAAACTCTTACATAATAGTCACATTGAGGCCAGGCCATGCTATCTCCATGCCTGTGTGCTGTGTGAAGTCTTATCATATAGACCAGACAGGAGAAAAGAAGGGATCTAACCCATAAATAGATTAGGATACATACCACAAAACTTTTTTTTTTGAGGGGGGGGAGTAAAGTGTAGACTGTTTGTATGTATAGTTTGTTGTCTAGTTTAACAGGTCATGAGAAGCAAATAACTTTTCCTATTCAAGCATCGGAAGGCGGTAGGTGGGTTTTTTGTTTGTTTTAAAAAAGACGATTCTCATTTTTTAGCCTAATGCACTTCAAGAAGACTGCACTCCAGAGAAACATTCCCTCTCCACTTCTTTTGCACCAGGGTGTTTTGGGTTCATAACTACTTCTAGTTAAATAATGATCACCAAAGAATATGGCTAGGATTTTTTTTTAAATGATTGAGGAACATGTGTATGATTTTTCAATGGAAGTTTTGTTGCTAAATTTCTTAGGTACTTTAGAAAAAACCTTTATTATTAAACAAAGCTAGAGCTATTACAATCAAAATTAAGCAGGGAGTACAGGGACTAGGAAGTAGAAAACAGACGCAAATATGGAAAGTCATAATTAGGGATACTGAAAATTGTTGCTTTCCAACTGTGTATTGGCCTTTGTATAATGAGTTTGACAAGTAATACTACTGCTCTTATTACAGAGCATAACACCTTCTGTCTGTTCTCAAAGGCTGTGTCTACACTTACAAAACCTAGTTCGAATTAGTTAATTCGAGCTAATCTTATTTAGTTCAAATTAACTTAATTCAAACTAGCATGGCTCCACTAGAATGCTAGTTTGAACTAGCCATGTCCATGCTGGTCACTTGCTTAGTTCAAATTAGTCAGTTGCATGAAGATCAATCTGCCGATTAGTTTGAACTAAGCAGTTAATTCGAACTAATATGGCCACATTGACTTAATTCGAACTAACTACTTTGAATTAAGGGTTAGTTCAAACTAAGCAATTGAATTTATTAGTTTGAATTAAGGAAGCCCTTAATTCAAACTAATGAAAGCCTAGTGTGGCCAAGGCTTAAGTTAGTTTGAATTAAGCTTCCTTAATGTGAACTATTTGCAAGTGTAGACATAGCCAAAAAGTGTGCCTGAAGTATTCTACTTACTAAACACATTTGATAAGTAAGGTATTTTATCCAACTTTACTAACTTAGAAAGTATGGTTCAGGGACTTGCCTGTGGTCATATGCACATCCTGAGGCAGAATAAGAAGTAGAGCCCAGTATTTCAGTGAGAAGAGTCATTTTAGGAGATTTTTTATTAGTTTTAGGAAACATATGAGTGATTTTTTTTCCCTTGCTCAAAGACACACAATATCCCATTCAAGCAATTGTGCCTAACTCATTTCAATAGGTTACCCTAGTGCATTTATCCCAACTTACAAGTCCTTTTGCCTATTTTCAGAATAGGATATTGGACAGTATCCTCTGATAATCACTTTGCTGGCTACATCACTTGCTGTCTAAGCTCTACCTTTTGGGTGAATGACATTGACTAAAAAAGTAAATATGGCAGGGAGATTGTAGAAGCTTTTCAGTAAATTAGAAGAATACAGCATCTGATCCATTTCCAATCTGTAAGGACTGCTTGCATCTAACAATTAGGACTAAACCAATCTATTTAAGGGTCTTTTTACTCCAAGCACATATTTGTAGAAGCTGCTAATAGTCTATGCCATAATGGTACCAGTCACATAACCTTTATCTGCTATAGTAGTAATATCATTATCAGATGAAAGCAAAGCAGCTGATGCTGGCAGAAAAGAGCTTGCAAACTTGGCTAAATGGGATTTAACAAATTAGATTGACTCAGGTAACATTGCAACTTAATTTTTGTTTTGCATTTTAAAACCCCTCTTGCTGTTACATTAAGAGACAATACCCTATTACTGTCCTATAAGAATCCCAAATGTCTCTTTTAATCTTATAACAATGGGGTATCAGTGTGATGGAATGTGTATTCTGCAGTCATTATTGATTCTGCAATGTATATTATGTTAACTGGCTTTCTGTGAATTGAGAATGGTAAATTTCACTTATCTATTTATCCTGTGTTAAATTAGAAAATGAAATGTGTTTAACAAGACCCTTTGAAAGTGTTCCGAAAATGAGAGCTCTGGAAGAGTCAAGGAAGCAGACATGCCACCAAAATCCTAGCTTCAATCTTTCATTTTCCGTTAGCCACAATATTAAAACAATGGTGCCTTTGACTGAGTTCTATTCTTGTGTCCTCAACTCTTATTTTACAGCAAGTACCATGATAGAGATTAGTATTGGATTTCTTTCTATCCTTGAATTAGTATCTCTGGGTTTGTTCAAGAAATAATTACCCCAGTGCAGAGGGCCTGTCCAATGCAGTACTTCTCATCACTCTTTTAGTAGTAGATTTTCAGATACCTAAGTGACAGGTGACATTTTAAAAACCTAGACAGATAAACCTAGGCATTGAGGGATGCACTCTGCAATACTGGTTTAAATTTCCTGATGTTGTAGTCTATGTATGTTTTTGTTGATCTGTGTATAAATAGTAAATCTGTACCTATCTAAGCCCCTATTTTGGGATGTTGTAGTTGACACAGCTATTGTATGAGGGAAATGTGTTGTAGAATCCTTGTTGCAAAAACAATTTTTTTTAAAGGTAGAATAGATAAGTGTCTTTTATTGGAGCAGAGCTGCACCCTATATTATCTGTATCTCACTATGCATGCACTGCATACATTTTGTGTGTTGTCCCTTAATAAAGATATATAAAAAACCCCAAATTGGACATGTATGAAATATCTGTTTAACAACATAGTCTCAGGTTTAGGGGAAAATATTTGGATCATCAATAAAGTTATAATGAGCCACCTGAAGCCTTAATGCTGCTTACTTTACCAGTCATGCTTGTAACTGCCAGAAACATGTTCTTTCAGCTATATTTATGTAGAGCATCCAGATGTTAGTTAGCTAAATCACAGTCATATATCCTCTAGAGAGATTGTTAGGTCCTGTTTCTAGTTAAATGCTATAGCAGGGGGTAATCAGAATTCTGGTCATACGTCAACTAATCCAAAATTTAGCTACATATCTATTCGCCCTCAACCCTCAATTTTGTGTGTGAGAGAGAGAAAGAGCATGCAGAGCCTTATATCAAGTATGACAACACCAAGAAAGCTACAGTATAAAATACACAAGTAATATTAACCATATTGGGTTTTTTTTTTAGTTTTGAGACGTTTAATTACAGAACAAACTCAATATACTTCATAAATGTATGTATTCTGCTCACCAATATAGAAGGTAAAGTTAAATAAGGAAGTATAAAATAAAACAAAGATGGCAATATGACAGGCTATGTCTACACTTACAAAAGCTAGTTCAAATTAGTTAATTCGAACTATCTAATTTGAACTAATTTTAGTTAGTTCGAATTAAGTTAATTCAAACTAGCATGTCCCCACTAGAATGCTAGTTTGAACTAGCCATGTCCATGCAGGGCACTTGCTTAATTCGAATTAGTCAGTTGAATGAAGGTCAATCAGCCAATTAGTTCAAACTAAGCAGTTAGTTCGAACTAATATGGCCACATTGACTTAATTCAAACTAACTATTTTGAATTAAGGGTTAGTTCAAACTAAGCAATCAAATGTATTAGTTTGAATTAAGGAAGCCCTTAATTCGAACTAATGAAAGCCTAGTGTGGCCAAGACTTAAGTTAGTTCAAATTAAGCTTCCTTAATTCGAACTAACTTTCAAGAGTAGACATAGTCACAGTGTTGGCAATGTTCAATAATTTAATAAAGGATGTTGAAATGTATCAACATTCAATAGATGAAGCATCTTTTAGCTCTTTCCTTTTCAGCCATATAGTGTACTCACCCCAAGGTCAGGATCCAGTAAAGATGGAAAAAAATAATTTATTGAAATAGTCACCATTTGGATCAATAATAAGTGATTTGTAACTGTATTCTCAGTTAACTATATACCCTTAGTATTTAAACAAAATGTAAAACAAGCCTTTTGGGTATGTAGTTATTATAACGATGGTTTGGTTAGGCTAACCTTGAAGGCTTTCACGTCATGCCCCCCAAACCATCCCCCTCCCCGCTGCCCCGCAATCCAATTAATCAACAGCATTTTTCTCTTGGTCTTTGGTATAAATCTATTTCCCTTTGAAGCCTTTGGTATCTGCTAACATGTTCATTAACATATTATGTTAGCATAAATGTTAACTAACATTTTAAAATTAAAATAAAATATTTTCCTGCCATCTTGTGGTTATTTTCCCATATCAAGAGAACATCATCAAAATAATCCTTGTTTTGTCAAGTGTTCTATGTTGAGAACAATTTGAATACCTTAAATTTGTCAAGCTAAATATTTTACAAAAGTTTAGCTTCTTATAAAATGGGTTAATTTCTGTAGTTTTCATTGGTGAATAATAAATGAAAATGAAATAGGTATTCCGAATTTCATGGAAAAAGAGAAATCCTCTTTCACAAATTCACTGAGAGCTTTTAAGTAGTTGTCAAGTTGTTTCCCAGACATAAAAAGTTTTCTTCTCTGAACCAGGTAGAAAAAAGCTACAGAGATTGAGGTCCAGCCCTATGTATTATTATACTATTAATACTATTATTCATTGATAAGAAATATATTGTATGGATATCATCAGAGAAGGCTGAAATGTGTGTAGGCACAACTTTTTAGATATAACTTACTGTAATCAACAATTTATTCTTATTAAAGATGACCTATGAATGCACAACAGTTATTAAGGTACCAAGCTATTTATTAAATCCATATAGATTACAAAAAATGCAAATCTATTTGCATCGATAGAGCATATTTGATTTTTCATACTTGAAAGTTTACATTGATTTGTTTAGTTTAAAATGGAACACACAGACAATGGGATCAGCAATCAATTGTAACTGGATCTAATTTTTATAATCTATTATGTGAACTGACTCCATGCTGGAATATATATATACATATATAGTCTGTTTAGGACAGAAACTATATTCTGTTCCAGCTGTAGCTAACTCCAATTATTTATTGCATGATCTAGGTCTATTTAAAGAAGAATAATATTTTTAGATTAATCTTACACTTAAAAAAATTAGTATAATTTATATCTAAAAAAAAGTGGGGTTAGATCTTAGTATGCTGCCATTTGCCAAATATTTGAAGAGCATAAAATAGCCCCCTTTTGATTTAGCAGTGAGTCCCTGTACGCATAGAGGTCCATCTTTACATGGGTCATTTTAGAATCAAGGACTTAGTCAAGATCTTTCCATTTAAAATATGGGGGGAAATGCTTTACAATATCACAATGAGAAGTGTTTTATTCAAGGTGAACAGGGAAGGAAAAATAAAACCGTTACCTATCTAGTTTATCACAGCCAAACACTGAAAGTCCTTTTTATCCATTTGATGTTCTTTTCAATAACATTTTGCTTTATTATATGCAACTTTTCAAATCACACCAGTTGATACTGGACACTTAATGATCAATGTAAATACTAGTGAGACATGGTACATCCAGTTTGCAGATCAATAAGGTTTAATATGCGTGGTGCTCTATAGCTATAATGGTTATATATAAGCCTTAAATTAACTACAATATATCCTACTCACTAAGCCGGGAGAGCTAAGTAGTTACTCAAAAGGCGTTATATAGCAGTGGTTTTCAAACTTAGGGTCAGGACCAGGGCCGTCCCTGGGGGGGGGGCAAACAGAGAGATTGCCCCGGGCTCTGCGGTTCCCCCCACAGCCACACTCTTCCCTGCTCCGCGGGCTGGGAGCACCAGCTGGGGCACCAGTTGCAGCAGCCTGGGGTCCTGGCTGCTGCCAGTTCCCTCCACCAGTGGCCCCTGCTTCCGAGGCCAGGCCCAGAGCTGGCTCCCCGTCGGCGGCCTTAGCCTCCCCGCCCCAGATGGCTCCCTGGGGGGGGGGGAGCTGCCTGCCTGCCCTCCAGCATGGGGGGGCGGGCAGGGCCCCACCTAGGCCAGTTAGCCCTGGGCCCCGCTCCACCCACAGGACAGCGCTGGTCAGGACCCAGTATTGGATCGCAGACCCTCAGGCACTGGGTTGCAGCAGTCCCTGCTGCCGCCGCCAAAAGGCTAGAATACATTACTCAAAGATAGACAACAGAGTCCTGTGGCCACAGGACTCTGTTGTCTTTCTATAATAGACTAACACGGCTACCCCTTTGGAATTTACTCAAAGATGTAATTGTTGGGTCATGGGAATAAATGATTTTTTTCAACTGGGTCCCAGAAAAAACATTTGAAAACCACTGGTATATAGGAATGGCTTTCTTTAAGGCCCCCTCCGTCTGGTCCAGTTGGCAGCACCCCTGATGGAATCAAGTGTCAATGGAGTGCATCCCTTTGTCTAAGGAGTAAGTTTGTATATCTTTCCATAAACAGCTTTTACCTAATTAGCTCTCCACTCATAATCTAATATGCTATTTACCTCTGTTAAATTCTTACTCTTGATTACATTCCATTCTCACCATGATAATTGGGGTCATCAAAACAACATCTGTTGATGTGGGGTGTATGTGTGTGTAAAAATACACCTCTTGGCAATGAAAAAGAGTACTCCCAAACTCTCAAGGATACCTTCTTGTTCCCGTCACCAATATCTATGTGCAGCTGCAGGCATACATGTTGAGCATTTTGTCTTGCAATGTTTCATGGTATGCAGAAATTGAGACATCTTCAAGGTTACTCAGTAGTCCTGTTCATCTTTGTCAACTGTAAGATGTCATGCTACAGGAGTCAGAATAAAGAAGCAATCAATTGAACTATGCTAGGCCTGTAGAACAGTGGTCAGGAAGCTGAAGTTGCACTGGATCTCCGACACTAGTAAGATACTCAATGTTAAAATGTAAAGATTAATGAATGTTCAGCTCTTTGGGGCATGAACCATCTCTTACTTTCTGTAGCATCTAATATCAATTTCATTGGTGACTCAAGTTTTTAATATATTACTACTATTACTCAGTAGATCTGAAGACAAAAAATGATAACGTTTTTAACTTTAATCTTAATATACAGTGAAAACATGAAATTGTTATTTACAATGTTGGTTAAAAGCAAATAGATGCCAATGAGAATATGTTATGCTCTTGCTTTGTTTGGGCATTGTGAATTTAGTCCTAAATCTGTAAACAATGCCTGTTGAGCAAAACCCTTTGCCTACATGGGACCCAGGTACTATCAGGATCATGGTTTGTCACTTGTGTTATACACATGCTCTAAGGCTATGTCTACACTAGAAAAAATTAGGTTGACTTTGTTGTCGACTTTAATAAGTCGACTAAAGTGGACTAAGTTGACTTAACTTTAAATCGACTTAGTCCACTTTGTTAAGTCAACTTAACCACCCTTAAGTCGACTTAATAGAGTCAATTTAAGGGTTACTCCACGTCCATACTGTCCTTAAGTCGACTTAAGGAGTCAACTTAAGGGTTAAGTCAACCTAATGAGTGGTAGTTATAAAGTCGACTTAAGCTTTCATTAAGTCAACTTAAGGAATTTCTTAAGACGACTTAATGAAAGCCTAGTGTGGACATGGTTTAATTTAAATCAACTTAAGTGTCCTTAAATCGACTTAAATTACCAGTGTAGACATAGCCTAAGATACCAGAATATTTATGTTGGATAACATGAAAAAAATCAGAAGTAGCCAACAAGGCTATAATGGATTTTTAAAAAATGCTGAGAATTTGAAAAACTACATGATTAAAGGCAAGAAGAATATTTGTTTAGAAAGGCTAAGACTAATTTTTTTTTGTCATTTACACGCCTCACAAGGTATAAGACTAAAACAGCAAACAAAACCCTTCATTAAAAAAAAAGGCACACCAAAATAAGAGGTTCATTATATGCAAAGCATTCATTCCTAGGGGAAAAAGTTTCTTTTTAAAATAAAAAAAAAATATATATATATATATATAAGATCACGCATAATTTAAGACTGTCCCTTGATGGCCATAACTTTTGAATTTGCAAGTTATACACATTCCACGTGCTTAATGAATAAATGAATTGGTTGTGCAGCAGCAATCTTATTGTGCATGTCCTGCTGTTTTTGTAGACTGACAGCTAGATACTGCATAAAGAAATGTACAGCAATGTTATGTATTAACACCATCATACTTCACAGAATCTTAGAGCAAAATAGTATAGCAAACATTCTCAGGTGGTGTAATTATCAACTGTATATCGTTTCCAGACTTATCAAATATGTACTGGTGGTGTTGCTCTTGTCGATTTTTGCAACTCTTGTGAGTGGTCGTTGTTGTAAGGCCTATATTATATTATCGTAAGGCCTATGAGCTCTAGTCATGGACCCATAACTGCATTGTGGTGCTAGGTTCTGGACAAACAAAAATACAAAATTAGCTTGTGGATTTACCTTAGATTTTTGCTGAACCTCAAAGGCTCTTTTTGTACAATGAACAGTGCCATTTCATCAAGGATACAAACAATTTAAACTTCAGAAAAGACTCAGACATCTTCCACGCTTCCCACTCTTTCAAAAGGACCTTTTATGGCTCAGAGAAAAAGGAAAGAAGGGATAAATGAGCAATGTTCAGCATAGAAAATAACAGGGATCTGTATTTGGACCAGTGTTTATTAATAAACTGAAGGAAAGGGTATATAGGGAGGGGATAAAATCATGACCATCAGTTTAATAAAGCTGAGAGAATACACTGAGGAATTTCAGAGGGATCTTGCGAAGCTAAGCAATGAGGTAGAGAGAGTGTAATGCTAATACACTTGTAACTTAAAACACTGTTTTGGCTACACTATTGCACATACTTTCCCTTAGAAAATGCATTCCAGCTTTTACAGACATGATGTGAGCTCTGACTGATATTCGATAGTCCAAAAGTAAGGTGCACAGGGCTGTGTTATAGCATCTGCTTTTTCACTGAGCAAAACATTAATTTAAAAACAAATTTGTCTGTTGTGATTATACAACTACTCTGGCTGAGATCTTTGAACCCAGGGTCCATCTTGTTTGCCCAATAATTGGGAAGCTCTACAAGGACTAACATCTCGGCAATGGTGGCTGAAGCAGTCTTGTGGAATTTTCACTTTGGATCTATGACAACCAGGCTGTATGCACATTTCTTTTCATAGTTGAAAAGGAAGTTTTAAATAGCTTAAAAACTGCCTCTCACAGTGATTGCACAAATCTCTTGCACTTGTATAGCTGTGAGTGAAATAAATGCACTGAACCACCAGGAGAAGTGTTTTCTAGTTCTTAGAACACAAGACTAGGGCCTTGTACACACTACAAAGTTATTGCGCGATAACGCTCATTATTGCGCGATAACAGGCACAGTGTCCACACACAAATCCATGTTGTTGCGCGGTAACAGCCGTCTTACCATGCAACATGTAAACCACCAAAACGAGGGTGGTAGTGGCTACCGTGGAACAGCTATTCCACGATAGTTCGTGTGTGTACGGTTGCCGCACAATATGAAACCTCCGGAAATGTCCAAGAATCCCAATTCCATCCCTTCTGCACTTCCTTCTGCGCTCTGTGGCTGTGACGTGACTGTACCCACCCTCCCATCATTCTCGGGAATTTTTTAATTCTTCACTCTTCCTGTTTGCTCAGCGTGGAGTGCAGCTGTGTTCTCCAAGAGCAATGGCGGCTCAACGCAGCAAACGTGCTCCAGTCTGGACCACAGCTGAGGTGCTTGATCTCATAGACATCTGGGGAGAGTCTGCTGTGCAGGCACAGTTACGTGGCGGAATTTCAATATTTTTGGCCAGATTTCTTGGGCCATGGCAGAGAAGGGATACGAGAGAGACACTCTTCAGTGCAGGTCGAAGGTGAAGGAGTTGAGGATTACGTACCACAGAGCCAGAGAGGCAAACTGGCGCTCCGGCTCAGCGCCAGCTACATGCCGATTTTACAAGGAGCTGGAAGCAGTCCTGAGTGGGGATCCCACAACCACGCCAAAAGCTCCTGTGGACACATCGGCACCCCACCCCCCCCCATGAAAAGGATACCGGAGCAGACGGTGATGAGCAATTCGTCGACGAGGACTTGGAGGTGGAGGATGACCCGGAGGGTGAAAGCGGTGCAGCTGACCTAGGGAGCCAGAAGCTGTTCTCCACGCCACCTGACACGTGCTGCCCAGATTCCTTCTCCATACTGTCTTCGGATGCAGCAGAGGGGAGCTCTGGTAAGTTTCATCAGAAGTGGCTTCTGTGCTAGCTGGATAAGCTTTGCGGGCAAATGAAGAGTGGGCGGGAGATAGGCGTTTTGAGTTTCATCCTTTTTTTTTTTTTGGATGGGGGGGGGGTCTACCCCGCATTACATGAGCAGTGCATCAACGCATGCTGTAATTCTCAAGAAATCCTCTCCATTGAGATCACTGAAGGTGTCCTCGATGTACTTCCACAGCCTCCTAGTTAAATTCGATGGGAGAGCAACTGTTTCCCCTCCCCCATAGAGGGATACTCTCTCTCACCAGTTGCAAAGCACAGCAGCAGGAACCATGGCTGCGCACAAGCCTGCTGCGTACGGTCCTGACTTAAAACCAGTGACATGCAGGATATGCATTCTGGCTTCCATGGCACTGCCGTATGTGAACTAATTGCCCAAAGCATTGCAAATAGTTCATGGAGCTGTGTGTCTTGTCTCAGCAACCCGAACCTCCCTTTGCAAAAGCCCTTTCAGTCCCTGGCAATGACCTGTCCTGTGGGCACTGAGAAATGTGGTGGCAGAGCATATTACCGGCTCCTTAACCAAAGCGAGAACAATAGCACTACTTATGATGTTTCATTTTTCCTTAGAAACGACCTTTGCCAGTCGGTGGTCTGCGCCAGCTGACCGGCTGAGACAGTTAAGGAGAAGGCCTCGCAGGAGGAAGTAGGATATCTTCCAGGAACTGATGCAGTCCAACGAGGCATCAGCAAGGGAGACTAGACAATGGAGGCAGGAGTGCCAGTAGGAGAACAAAGAGAACAATTTGAAGAGGCAGAAGCAGAAGGATACCCTCATAAGCATCCTATAGGAGCAGACCCAAATGCTGAAGACCATGGTTGGTCTGCAGACCCAGCTGCTCCAGGCTCGCCCCGCAGCCACAGCAACACTTTCTGTCCCCCATGCCCCGTTCTCCCTCAAAGCAGTTCTTTGAAGCCCAGGGACCCTCCTTGTACAATGTTACATCCACTCCTGCACCAAGCTATGGCATTGAGAGACGCATCTACATGCATCTATAGCCCCTTTTGCAGCCACTGTTTACTGGAAATATTTATTTTTTTATAATAATAAAATTGATTCACTTGAACTGTGCACAGTGTCTTTATTGATACACAATAAGATTAGTTGTTGCATGTTTAGTATTCACTTATTCGAGCATAGTACAGTACATGCCCACCAGCACCGCCCCCCCCGTCCCCCACCAATCAGCACCCAGTAGGGCTTGGGAACACTACTGCACAGTGATGCAATGCGTCCTATGAGTCCCCATCACTAGAATGTACCATAAGTGCCTCCCTTATGTGGACGGCTCTCAGCTGTGCCCCCCTGATACTCCTAGTGGCTGGCTGCTGGAAGGCAAACTCTAGCCACTCAGCCTCCACGTCCCATGAAGGGGGAAATTTCTCTCCCCATTTTCACAGAGGTTATACAGGACACAGCACGCTGCAATGACGGCTGGAATGTTGTCCTCATTCAAGTCTAGCCTCCCATACAAACAGCGCCAGTGGCCTTTTAAGTGCCCAAAGGTGCACTCTACGGTCATTCGGCCCCAGCTTAACCGCTAATTGAAGCACTCCTTGCTGGGATCCAAATTTCCAGAATAGGGATTCATGAGCCAAGGCATCAGTGGGTAGGCTGGGTCTCCTATGATGACTATAGGCATCTCCACATCCCCAACAGTAATTTTATCATCAGGGAATAAGGTCCCTGCCTGCAACTTCTGGTACAGGCCTGTGTTCCGGAAAATGCGAGCATCATGCATCTTACCCTACCACCCCACATTTATGTTCGTGAAACACCCCCTGTGATCCATGAGTGCCTGAAGCACCGTGGAGAAGTACCCCTTCCTATTAATATACTCAGTCGCAAGATGCTCTGGAGCGAGAATAGGGATGTGCGTGCCGTCTATTGCCCCTCCACAGTTCGGGAATCCCATGGCCGCAAATCCATCGACGATCTCCCACACGTTGCCCAATGTCACTGTCCTCCGGAGCAGAACACAATTAATGGCTCTGCACACTTGTGAAAGTGCTAACCTGATGGTCGACCTGCCGACTACAAACTGATTTGCGACCGAGCGGTAGCAGTCTGGAGTCGCCATTTTCCACAGCGCGATTGCGACAAGCTTCTCCATGGTAAGGGTGGCTCTCATTTTGGTGTCCTTGCATCACAGGGCAGGGGCTAGCTCCTCACACAGTTCCATGAATGTGGCTTTCCGCAGTCGAAAGTTCTGTAGCCACTGGTTATCATCCCACACCCGCAAAACGATGCGGTCCCACCACTCGGTGCTTGTCTCTAGTTACCAGAACCGGCGGTGCACCGTGTGCAGATCCTCTGTGAAGGAGCTCAGCAATGCGGTGCTGTTGTTCTGCATGGCAGTCACCAGCCCAGGGTCATCCAAATCCTGGTCTGATTCAGAGCTGAACACATACTGTGCCACCAGCCGAGATGTATTCATTATGCTGAAGACAACAGTCGAGATCAGAGCTGGATCCATGTTGCTGCAAAAAGGACTTCCGGGAAGCAATGTGCTACTGTTGAAAATGGGCACGAGTTGCTAGTAGCAACTCTCGTGACGCAAGGGGAACAGAATGCACAATGGGAAACCAAGACTTTACCCATGGTGCTCAGCGCTACTCTCCTTCTACCCAGGATTCTTAGCGCCAAATCAGGATGGATGGAACTGTGGGATAGGTTCCCACAATTCAATTGGGTTTCTTGTGAAATCGCAAATTGCGGGGGGGGGGGGGCCTCTGTTCCGTCACAAGCAGCAGAGTGTGGACACGATCCTGCGCTACAAAAAACATGCGACTTTTAAAGTGCAACGGGCTTGTTGCGTGATTATTCCTGTAGTGTGTACATGGCCTAGGAGTAGGGTTTGCTGCTTTGCCACTGAAGTGCTTTGTTACCATCAACAAGTTGCTGATCACCTATATAAAAGACTGAGGAAATAATACTTGGCAGTGTGTTGCGATACCCAGTTGTAAAGTGATTTAAGGTGGTTTAACAAAAGATGTGATATAGAGGCATAGTACTCCATTATCACACTCTAGCTGTGCAATGAACAAGCCACTACAGTTGCTCAAAATGACCTGTTTAAATCAAAAGGAAACAGGAAAACAATTTGGCTTGCTGGAGAACAGTTTAATGTTACTGTCTCTCCAGGAAAATGCAATAAAAAAATTAACCTTCCATGCTCATTTGAATAAAGAACATGTAAATACTCAGTGGTGACAGAGAGACTAATTAAAAGGCCTGATTTGACTACTTGGCTTTTCATGCAAAAAATATTCATCTCAAACTTGCATCTCCCTTAAACCATAATACTGTCTTAGCCTGTTCTGATATACTTTTGCTTTAATTGCATGTTTTCTTGTATTAGCCAAACCCTGAATGAGAACAATTCCACTGAAATTATTTGGCTCATTGTCAGGACTTTTAGCATCATGCTGTCACTATTTGGGGAATTCCCATAATCAAAGAGAAAAATAGCTGCACTGTGTTCAGAAATGTTAGCTAGTTTTTGGTTTGTTTTGCAGTTATGTTTTCCACACAATATATTTGAGTAATTTTCTTCCATATAACAAATGTATACTGGTCATAGTCACTGATTCAGAGATTCTAAGTCCAGAATGATATCTGACCTCCTGGATAACAAAGGCCATAGAACATTCCCAAAATAATTCCTAGAGAAGATTTTTTAGAAAAATATCCATCTAGATTTCAAAATAGTCAATGGTGGCCAATCTACCATAATCCTTGGAAAAGTGTCCCAAAGATTAACTCACACTGTTAAACATTTACACCTTATTCGCCAAGCTTCAGCTTCCTGCCATTGGATCATGCAATACTTTCTCTGCTAGACTTAAAAGCCCATTATGAAATATTTTTTCTCTATATAGGTAGTCATAGACTATAATCAAGTCATCCCTTAACTTTCTTTTTGTTAAGATAAACAGAGGGAGTTTCTTGATGCTATTGTTATAAATTGTGGGGTTTTTTTAATTCTTTAATCTTTCTCATGCCTCATCTCTGTACCCTTTCCAGTTTACCAGCATCCTCCTTGAACTGTGGGGACCAGAACTGGGACACACTGTTCCAGCAGCAGACACACTAATGCCAAATACAGAAGTAAAATTATCTCTCTACTCCAACTTGAGATTCCTCTCCCTATGCATCTCAAAATCACATTAGCTCTTTAAGTCACAACATCACACTAAAAGCTTATGCTCAGCTGATTATCCACTGTGATCCCCCAAATCTTTTTTCAGAGTCACTGCTTTCAGGACAGAGTCCCAATTCTGTAAATATGGCTTCAGGGCCGTCCCTAGGGGGAAGCGGGGCCCAGGGCCAATCAGCCGAGGTGGGGCCCCGCCTCCATGCTGGTGGGGACTGTGGTGTGCCGGCCCGCTCCACGCCCCATGGACCCAGGTTGCGCCCCGGGGATCCAGCCCCAGGAGCTGCGGCCTGGACAGCGGGGAACCGTGGCCATGGCCGCAGGGGGTAGGAAGCCAGAGCCATGGCCGCAGGTGGCGAGAAGCTGCGGCTGCGGGCCGAGAAGCCAAGGTCGCCCCCGGCCCTGGCTTCCGCCGCCCCAGCCACAGCCGGGACCCCAGGCTGCTGCGGCTGGTGTCTGAACCGGGGAACTGAGGCCCCCCGCCAGCAGCCGACCCCGGTTGAGGCCACGGCCAGGGACCCGCATGTAGCCCTGGCCAGGGGTGTTGGGCAGGCTGCCCCTCCCCTGGGCCTGTGTGCTCTGCCCTGGGGGCGGAGAGGAGGACCGGCCCAGGGCCCAGGGGCTCACAAGGCAGCGGGGAACAGGGGACAGCACGGCTGTTGGGGGGGCCGCGGCATGGGTCCCGGGGCAATCGCCCCGTTCAGCCCCCCCCCAAGGATGGCCCTGTATGGCTTACATTCTTTGTTCTTAGATGTATATGTTTACATTTATCTGTGTTAGAATGCATAGTTTGCTTACACCCAGTTCTAAGCAATTTATTAGTGGGAAGCACACCCTCATAAATTTTAACCCAGTGAAAAGGGTGCTTACCTACAATGTAAGAGACCCCCTGTTCAAATCCTTCTTCCTCCTGAGTGGGAGTAAGGATTTGAACAAGGTTCTGTCTCCCCTCAAGTGAGTACCCTTGTTACCAGGGTATGGGATATTCTGAGGTAGGGATCCCTCAGCCTCTCCTGTTAAAGCTCTGCAAAGATTTTTAAAAATCATTGGAGCAAGGGTGTTGGATCTTGGCCCTCTCTCCCGACCCCCCCACCCACCCCATGAGTGCTCTAACCAATAGGCTACTTTCAGTCTCATGTTTACTCGCTTATGCTCTATGGTCCAGTGTTGAAGCTCTTGCACTATGAATATATATTGAATGAATAATTATTAACTCTTAGATCCAATGACTTCCCATACCTAAGGCACTCATCTTGAGAAGTAGCAGATCACTGTTCAGATTGCTTCTTCCCTTCCACCACATGGCTAACAGTTTTAAGAGAGCCCCTGTCTGGAGAAGCATGTCTCAGTTCTTTCTAAAGCCTCTGGTCAAAAAAGATCAAATGTCCTCTCTGCTTTTGGGAGCCACACTGGGCTGTTTCTCCTCCTACTGCTGTAACCTACTGCTGTTTCCCAGAAAACTTTTCTTATACATGCTCAGCTCACACACGGAAGGCCGTGTCATGTGCAGGTTATCCAGGGCATGCATCTCAGTCAAGGTCTGGCCCAGTGACTCCTGTCCATGCACAGTTCATATGTTTAGTCCCTGCCAGGTGCAGACTCTCTAAGGGTATGTCTACACTGGAGGTTTTATTAAGTCAACTTCATACGATTGACTTTAAGTCGACTTAAAGTCAGCCTTGGTAAGTCAACTTAGAGAGTCCACATTGAACACTCCTGTTGACTGCCTGTTTCTACACTGGCAGGTGCTAGGTCGACAGAGGAGTGTTGCATTGTGGGTAGCTCTGGGAGGGGGCCTGGAGGCCTATTAGGTTGATTTAAGGGCTTTCCCTGTGTACACTGGATTAAGTTTACTTAATAAGGTTGACATAAGCATTAAGTCAACCGTAAGAGGTGCTGTTATTAAGTTGACTTAAGGAAGTGCTTAAGTCGACTTAATAAAAGCCCAATGTGGATGTAGCAGTCTGTTGGTTGACTTAACCTTCCTTAAGTCGACCTAAGGCTCCAGTGTAGATGTGCCCTCTGACCTTAGTTAGTGGCCCTGCTTGTCTGTCAGACTCCTAGTTCAGCCTCCATAGTCTCTGCGACCCCATCAAGCATAGGGATGGAAGGCAGTCTCAGCTCAGTTCATGTCTTTTGTCCCGCACTCTGTGGTGACTGCTTCTTTCAAATGCTTATGATGGCTTGACTCCAGCTTCTGGCCTGGCCAAGGAGTGGGGCTCAGAGGGAAGAGGAAAAGGAGCATGGGATTGAGAAAAGAAGAGGATCAAAGGGTGGGAGCCATGGAGGAGGTGGGCCTCCTATGTGTGTCATACTTTTGCCTTTTGAAAAGCTAGTCACCCTAGATGCATCTAACACAAACCTTCAGTGTTTAAAGCAGAAGTAAAAGCTCTAAAAACTTAAATTTCAAAGACGTATCTTTTCCTTGTCCATATTGTCTATTCTCCGTCTTTCTTTTGACTGCTCATTTCATTTCTAGATGTTAACTATCAATAACGGTAATTCTTCATACAAGATCTTGTTATTACTGACAGATTGTAGAGCCATAATGCTCTCATTAAGGTAAAAGGCTGGCAAAGCAAGGTCAGGATGTTCTCAGATACTGAAACTATGAACCAAAAGTAGCATCCTTTCACAGTTTACATTAATTGTTATTACACTGTATTAATTAGTCATTTCCAAGTTATTTATTATTAAGTGCTGACAAGTTTAGAAAAGGTTTCCAGGAGCTGTAACAGTAGCTGTTTCTGAGGTTTTTTGCTAATTGATAATGCCCAGTGCATTAATTATTTATTTCCAAACAAGTTTGAATGCCCCAAAGACTCTTTGTTGAATAATGGGATAATTCATGCTGTCCAAGATGAATGTGAAAACTACACGAGATTGAAGATAGCAAGAAGCAAACAATTTGACAGGGCCTCCAGAACTCAACCGAGTGTGATCTCTGACACTTTAGTACATTGCTTGTTGCTCCTTCTGCTTCATGAAAAATATGATTATCTGTATTAATAGAATAGAATAGAATAAATTACATTTTTGTCCTACAGAAATATTGTTTAGTGGGTATTTCATGAGTTACTGACGTTCTGAGAGATATTACCAGTTAAAAGAAATCTAAAATGATTTGTTCAGAAATTTTAACTCTGAGGAATTCATCCTTGCACTCCTTCTCAAATCTTATTTGTTACTTAGATTATTTAAGTGGCTTTGAGAAAACTAAGAGAAAATCCAGACAAAGACGTAATTCTGTACTGGTAACAGGGACGGCACTAAAAGAAGCTTCTTGGTATTAAGTCGACTTAGAGAGTCTATACTTGACTCTCTAAGTCAACTTGATAGGTGGAGGGAGAGCCAGCCTTGCAGGGCTGGCTCTCCCCAGACCAGGAAGCCAGCTGGCTCTCCCCGGGACAAGAAGCTGGGCGGCTCGTCCCAGGAGAGCCAGCCCTGCAAGGCTGGCTGTCCCGGGACCAAGAAGCCGGGACCGAGAAGCCGCTCGCAGCTCGTCCCGGCAGAGCCAGCCAGCGCACGACTGGCTCTGCCGGGACTGAGAAGCGGCGGGTGGCTCTCCCGACTCCCTTCTCCCGTCCGCCGCCCGCCTCCCGGGTTCTCCAGCCAGGGTTCCAGTGGGGGATCCCCTCCTGCTGGAGCCCTGGCTGGGGAGCCCTTCTCTCCAGGACCGCGGCTTCCCTGGCAGGGAAGCCGTGGGTCTGGGGAGAAGGGAGCAGAGGTCCCCAGGGGACAAGGGAGCCACAGTGGCTCCCTTCTGCCAGGGATCCATGTGGGGCTCCCATGTCCCCCCTGCCCTAAGTCAACCAAGTCGACTTAAGGCATCTACATTGGCTAAATTGACTTAATAATGTCGACTTAGGCACTAATTCGAATTATAACGAGGTGTTATTAATTTGAACTAGTTTTTCCTTAATTCGACTTGAGAAGCAGCTTAAGTTGAATTAATTTATAAGTGTAGGCGCACCCAAATGTGTGGACCTTTGGCTAGGGAAAGAAAGATTGAGCAGGAAAAAATAAATTTGTTTAGATATGATGTATTATATGGAACTACAGTCAGCCTATGAACTTAAATAGTGGAAATACCTGGGAGTAGAAGTTCTGCTGGTGAAACAGCAATGGCAAAGAGAAATAATCTTCCCTTCCCCAGAAGGTTCATAAGAGATAGCACATCCCCAGAAATTAAATGAACTGCTAAGTGAGGGGTAAATAGTAGGCTAAAAAATTAATTCAGTGTGTCTCCATTGCAATCTTTTAGTGGAGTTCCTGTGAAACTCTGACTGATTTATAGCTTCCTCAGCTCACAGAAACTCCAGTGGATGGGACATTGATACCAATGCCTACCTTCTTTTTGCGTGAATGTCCATTAAAACTATCACAATAAAGGTGTAATTTACATTACCCCTATGCCAGCACTAATGGGCCTGGCTCTTCATCAATTTGAAAATAAATGAGTAGACTGTCATTGTGTAGCAATTAAAAAGACAACACCAAAGAGAAGGGTTAAAATCTCTGTAATGCTCTCCTGCTGGAGATGCATAAAAGCCTCATCTCATTCTTTTTGTATAGAGACACTTTAGAAATGTATCTCCTTCTCCCTGGCATGTTTTAGGTCCCGACTCCTGTGGCTTTTTTTTCTTCAAGTCATATATTAGTTTAACTGATTTCGTTACTGAATGTGTTTTGCTTCCTTGCCCACTTACCTTCTTATTTCAGTTGTCCTTAACTTATGCTTGCTGCTGCTTAAACATTGCACTATGTAGTATCTCTTCTTTCTATAATGTGACAAGTTCCAGAAGGGTAGCCACGTTAGTCTAGTTCAGCAAAACAAACAAGGTGTCCTGTGGCACTTTTGAAGACTAACAAATTTGTTTATCGCATGAGCTTTCTTGGGTAAAATCCCACTTCATCAGACGCATGAAAGGGAAACTACAGTATTTAGGGGAATATTCTCTGTGAGAGCTTGCAGAATGCTGTCTGTATTTTCTGCATATTGCTCAGCAAAACCTGTCTCATTTATGCTGATTAATGCTTTGCTAAATTCAAAGCCAGAACGCAGCAAGAGTAATTTCTCTACTTATGGGCTAATTAGAAACTTTATCCAAGGAACATTCTTCCTTTGTACAATACAGACTATAATGGCTTTAAAAAGAGCATTATATGTATAGCTTAGTTATATCTTACTCTGATCAAGATTCTGGGCTGCATCCTGATCACCTCACAGAACTCCAGCAATGTGAAGGGGTTAGCTCCCAGCCAGATCTCCCCATTGGGGAATGCTTATGGCATAAGAGGAATGCTCTACCATAAGGTTAGAGGAACAGCTCTTCCACAGTATCCTAGAATATAGAAATAGCTAAAAGAGCCCAATTCTGTACAAAAATACATAAATAAATTTGCTAATGTTGTCTTCAGCATTCTACTATTGAAATCAGAGTTGTTAAATGAACCTTGATTAATGAGTAGTACACTGGTAGCAAATCTAATAAGGTCTGACTTTGGGGGGGGTCAAACAATAAAATTGTATGTAGAGCTATAGTTAGGATGAATAAATCAATAATGGGGAAAATATTCAGGGCTGCATTAGCCTACATTAATAGGTTCAGAAAAGTAAAGTATCCTAAAAGAGTACACAAAGCATTTCAGCACCAATTCATGAAATTTACAGGCAGGACATAAAATCTAGTCCTTAATTCCCAGGACTGGGAGTTAAAAGACTCGATTTCTATATCCTATATTTTTCTTAAGTTAATCTAAGCAAATATATATGTTATTGTTTCACTTAATTTTCAGGAACATAACAGTGTAGTGTTTAGGCAATGGTAAAGAGAGTAAACCATACCTCAACAATTCTATGATATGGAAGTCAGTTATTCTCTGTTCTTAGGTTTAAATTCTAAGTACATATTATTGAGGGGCTGTTCAACAGCACGTTTTTGAGGGAATGTCTGTCGAAAGTGTCAGTCTTGCACTAGGATTTGAAAGTTTTGTGGCCTGGCTAAGATTCTGTTTGGTGTGAGTTCTTGGACCACAAATATTCACTTAGAGCATCTTTTTTTTTTAAGTAAATGAGGGATTTATTAGCTACAAATGTTCCTGTGAAACACCACTGCTACAGTGGGGTGAAGGGAGATGGCCTTAGAGATAGCTTCATTCATTGAGAACTAGGACCTTGAATTGTGCTGGAGCTAAGGAACTTGGAGAATATTGGTAAAAGGAAATGATGCTGTTTACCTATGATTAGAAAATACATTGAGACCAGATAAAACTGTCATGCAAATACAAAGATTTTAAAGTTTTTCTATCTGGATTTGAAGCACACATGTTAATCAGATGACTTCCATACCTTAAAGATGAAATAAAAAATTGTTTTCCTATAAACATTATTATTCAGAATTCTGTGTTTCCCCAGCGTTAGTCATGAGATTTATTTTGGGATGATTATAAGTTTTCTATACACAAGTTGAAATTTAGGAGTCAGGACTACAGAGGTAAAACATGTGTATGTAGGGAGGTGAATACCCGCATTGGGCAAATGGTGTAAATATACTAAATGGATAAAGCAACAGACATAGAATCTTAGGACTGATACGCAGCTCAAGAGGTCTTCTAATCCAGTCCCCTGAAGTCAAGACAGGACCAGGCATTATTCTAGACCATTCCTGAGAGATGTCTGCCCAATCTACTCTGTAAAATCTCCAATGACAGAGATTCCACAACCACCCTAGATAATGTATTCCTGTACTAAAATGCCCTGACGGTAAAGCTTTTCCTGCTATCCAACCTAAATGCCCTTTGCTGCAATTTAAGCCCATTACCTATTGTCTTATACTCAGAGGTTAATGAGAACAATTTTTCTTCTATCTCCTTGTAACAACTTCTGTGTACTTGAAAACTGTTATCAAGACCCCCTCCCATCCCCAAATTCATTTCTCCAGACTAAACAAACCCAATTCAATCTTCCCTCATAGCTCATGTTTTTGAGATTTTTAATTGTTTGTGTTGCTCTTCTCTGTACTCTTTCCAATTTCTCCACCTTTCCTGAAATATGATGCCCAGAACTGAACACACTGCTCCATTTGAGACCTAATCAGCATGGAGTAGAGCAGAAGACTTACTTCTTCTCCCTGCTTTCAACACTGCTGCTAAAACACCCCCGAATTTTGGCCTTTTTTCAAGATTTACATTATTGACATATATTTAGCTTGTGATCCATTCTGACCTCCAGATCTCTTTCCACAGTACTCCTTCCTAGGCAGTCATTTCCCATTTTGTATGGGTGCAGCTGAATGGTCCTTCTTAAGTCGAGTACTTTGCTTTTGTCCTTATTTAATGTTATCTTGAAGATAAACTAAATGTGAAAATGCTCTCTCTCAAGTAAAGAGGATTGTCAATTTGTTTTTTTCATTAACAGAGGCAGCCTTTGGCTATTTGGGGCCCTAGGCAAAGACCCATTGTGGGGCCCCCATAGGCCTGTAAGGGCCTCCTATAGGCCCACGGGGGCTCCCCTCTGTGGCCCGGCTCCAACTGCCCCTGGGCCTCCCTCGCTACCCTCCCTCACCCCCCTCCAGTCCCAGCTCCCTCCCATGTGGCCCCGGCCCCCAGAGCCAGCGCCTCCTCCTGCTGCTGACCACTGTGACTGAGGCAGACATGGCTTTTGGAGTAAGCAAAGTAGGCAATGGGGCCCCCTTACTGCTCGGGGCCCTAGGCATGTGCCTGCTTCACCTACCGCAAAAGCTGCCTCTGTTCATTAAAAAATATTTCATACTCTTTGTGACGCTGTCAGGATTTAAGGAACCATTTATGATAATATTTTGTATTAATATTTTATAATTGTTATAATCCATAGGAACTGTGCCATGTTTGGTGTCAATAGAAAGGTAATAATTTGTGGGGAATGATTATATAGTTTATGTGTAGGATTTGTATTCATATTAGAAGTTAGGAATATGATTGTTATATTTTAACTTGTGTAAGGCTGGGGAAACTCCCCAGACTGAATGTCTACCTGGCCATTGTCTCCTTAATGGCCCATTAAGGAAGCTCCCCAGTATAATGGGCCAAAGAAGAAAACCTGTTGAGCCACTGGGACTTAAACATGTGACTCAACTCCAGTTTGATTGGAGAGAACTGCACACAGCATGAAGAAGGCCAGAGGTGATAAAAGGCAGCAGCCCCTACTCCATCTTGCTCTCAAGTCCTCAGTCTACAGCCAACACCCATCTCTGAAACTATTCCTCTGAGACTGAACAAAGGATTGAGGCCCACCCTGATGCTGGGTGTTTACCAGAGGAACAAGCCTGCAAACTGCTTTTCATGAACTTTAAATCATTTGTATGTATGAGATTCGCTTTGACCCTTTAACATCTCATATTTTGCTTCTTTTCTTCTTATATTAAACCTTTAGATGTAGTTGCTAAAGGATTGGCTACCAGTGTGGTATTTTGGGTAAGATCCAAACCTATATTGTTCTGTGTGCTGTGGCTGGCCCTTTGGGGTCAGGAGAACCTATATCTTTAAGGGACCGTGCGGCTAGGTGGGAGCCAGAGGAGCTGGAGTGCAGTAAAGGGAGCTGTTTCTATTTTGGGCAGATTTCTTGGTACCCAGTGTGGGGAACCAGAAGCCTGGTTGTGACTGATAGGGAGACTGGTTTAAGTACCACCCATCAGTGTGTGGGGAGTTTGGCTCCCGGTTTTGCAGCTTGCCCTGATTTTTGCACATCCAGGAAGGTATCCCAGGAGGCCCTGGTCACACTCTTTATCCCAGGGTCCTTTGTGTTTAAGCATGCACACACCCATTACTCTATAATATCTTTTTTCAGTTCATTGTATCAGATGTCTGAAGTTAGTATTTACTTTCAGTTGTTTGTCAACTTCAATTTTTTCCAAAAAAATATGAAGTGTAGAGCAGGTTCTAACTAAATGAAATTTTACTGAAGCTGAAATATTGTGTCGTGATATCTTTGTTTTGACAACCTGGGAAGTAGGAGGGAATGCTACAGAGATTCTCATTCTTGTACCCTAATGGTTAGCAAACTGGTCTGAAAAACCCAGGTCTGTCTCATTCAGACTGATCTTTGCTTTTACATAGTCAGAGAAGGGACTTGAACCAGAGACTGCCACAACTTAGGCTAGTGTCCTAAAAACACACCCATCCTTCTTCATGAATCAAAATGTTCTGTACAAAAATGGAACTGTCAATATAATTTCATTTTCATGAAAATGTTTGTTCCTGTGTTGAATGAAAACAGAATTTGAAACCTCAGAAGTTGCCCTGAAATGAAATCATTGTCATCTAGTCAGCTCTAATCAACTGAACATCTACATAATCTTTCTGCTGTCATGAGATGGATAAATAGCATGCTATTCCAGTTGTTAAAGAATTAACATGGAGAGTAACTGGTCCTCATCTGAGATGGAAGGATGGCTTTGAAATAGATGGGGAGATAACAAGGATACAGTCCCAAAGGGTGAAGTGGTTATCAGAGGGGCTGAGGAACTACTGAGAGCATGGTACTTAAACCACAGACGGTTGAGAAGCAGCCAAGAGAACCTTATAGGAAGAGGCTTATGAAGTATGAGTGTGGAAAATGGCCTACAACAAGGCATGGTGAGAAAGATTAAGGGATTTGGAGAAATTGAGTCCAACTGGGTCATAGAGATTTACTAGACTGGAATCCAAAGGAGGGGGTTCCTGAACCAACACTAGCAGAGCAGAACCTGAGAAGCAAAGGGGTCTGAATTTCCAAGAAGCCAGAACTCTCAACCCGTCTCTAGGTTTATTAACCTCATGACTCATTAGACTCTTGATCTAAAAGAGAGAAACTTTTAAAGATCTGGCCAGAGAGCTGGAGTCATGACAAGATGGGGCTGAATGGCAGTTGGCCTAACAATGGGGCAGACACCGTAATGCCAACTCAACTGTTAAGGGAGGAAGGTGGTGTGCCAGGAGCTGAACGCAAACACAGAGACTGATAATTTAATGAACTGCATATTCTCTAAGTTATTGATGATGATGAAGGGTGGGGGGGTGGGCTAGTGACAGTCTACACTTGCTACACTTTTCAGCAGCAATTGAAGGGGAGATATGCATAGTATGTAAAATACCTTGTGTATCTCCCTTCAACTTAGTAACTCCCACATCCCGCCCCCATTTTCCCCCCCCCCCCCCCCCCTTCACACTGAATTCTCTCTTGTTTCTTACAGCCAGTCTGGAGAGTTTTACAGCCCTGTGGTATTCATCTCTGTTTCTCAGTCAACTGATCCTAATTTTATATGGTATGTACAGGGTTGTAGGCATGCTAGTCCCAGAATGTTAGAAAGACAAGGTGGATGAAGTAGTATCTTTTATTGGACCAAATAGTATCTTTTATTTGATCTTTCACCAACAGATGTTTGTCCAGTAAAAGATACTACCTCACCACCTTGTCTCCCTAATTTTATATAACGTGGTCAGTGTAGCATTGTTCCCTACAGTATGTTTTTAGTGTCTCAAATAAATTCAATCTATTTCCTTTGGGGAGGGAAGGGGGAAAGATCTACTGCCTATTTGAACTTGCTTTTTAAATATTAGTCATCATGAATTTTTCATTTAATTTCATCCTAGAAGTCACCTGTTTTACACCTTTCAAATATTATATGCTTTATGCCCCTCATCAGTTGGCACTTATCTGAGTTATATATCAATAACCCTTTAAAATTTGTCTCATAAATGAGTCCTTTAATATTTTATTCTGTTCTTGGAATTCTCTCTTGTGTCTAATTTCTTGTATTGAGGTGATAAAAACTCATCATAGTATTAATGGAGTGATACCCCCAAAATTTTATCTCTTCTAGAATGTAGTGGGGGTAATAAACCTATATTCTCCTGAATTCTATTGTACAATTTTCCTATTGCAAAGTTTTTCCCATGCTTCCTTGCCCCTGACTTTTGTAAGGAACTTGTTTCCTCAGTGGAAACACATGTCCATAAATATTTAGGGTATTTTGGAATGTGGTTTGAGTGTGAAATAGCTGCCAGTGACTATGAGTTTCTTTCTACTATGTCAAATGTGTAAACAATGTGCAGTTTGTTTGAAAATGTAGCCCACGACATCTAAGAGTATGGCACAAACTTTTTTGAATACGTATTTTTACAGGTATCAATGATATATTGTATTATTTTTTAAATAGACATGCAAAATTTAGTATTTTCAGTTTGGGACACAGTGGAGAGTGCCTGCTTTTATAAACAATGCAGAAAGGAGAGGTCTACTCAAACCTTGAGACATATATGTTTGACAATCTCCCACCTCCGTCTAAAGACTCATCAAGCTCAATTAAAGTTTTATTTAATAACTCTGTGCTACATTTTGTGCTGCAGTCACTTTTTGTATATATCTTGTACCAAAATCACCAGCCTGAATCATCAGAATTGCCCAAGAACCTTTTTTCCCACCAAATTTTTATGCAAATCTGTACTGTACAAGATAATATATTACATAAAATGAGTTTATGCTCAAGCTTTGCATTTTACTTTATCAGTGTGTCAGTAGAAATAGCCAATTGCAAATTAGCAATGTTAACTCACTCTTTTTAATCAATTTCTTTAGCAATTGTAAGGTTCAGTATCACTTAATAGTGGCATTCTTTTATTTATATAGCATCCCAGGATAAAGGAGTTAATCATGACACAGAATATAAACTACAGATTGATAGAAATAAATCAGATGAGGGAGAAGAATTCCCACCAATATTATTTCACAAA
Source organism: Pelusios castaneus (assembly GCA_007922175.1). Taxonomy (NCBI): domain Eukaryota; kingdom Metazoa; phylum Chordata; order Testudines; family Pelomedusidae; genus Pelusios; species Pelusios castaneus. Next base: position 4,919,194 of record ML685808.1, read on the forward strand.
TGTGGCATCTAATTGCCTTTCGCATGCTCACTAGGAATGCTTTGAATCTTGTTTCTGAATGATTGATTGCTCGGAGCAGCTGTTAAACTGGATTTGCAGTTTATCGAAGGTTGTTTGTGAAGTGACTAAGCTAAGAAAATGAGTAGAACAGCATCATACATTACTGTTTGCTGCTGTGTTGGTTAATGCTGCACGTCTAGTCCCCTGACATTATCACAGACATTATAATCTTCTATTACTGCAGGGGAATGGCCTGCAATCAGTAATGTGTTCAGTCCTTGAAAGATTCAATATCAAAAGCCATTTGCTTCTGTAGAACTGTAAGTTTCTGTGGATTCTTACTGCTTTACAAAAGGATAAATGGGTAGCTAGACTGACCACTGCACTCAGTGCTAGCCTGTTGTGTAACTAGCATGTGTGTAGGCTTTAGATTTGCTGCCAGGTTCTATACATTATCTCTATGTGACTATTTCTTTGCTGTACTATTTGCTGTGGTTTTTTTCCTGTGCATTTACAGTAATGATGTACTCTGCATTACTAAATCCTCATTCATTTAACACTCTCTAAGTGCATTACAGCATTAATTAACTGTATCATTGATCTCGATGCTTCATACATTTATGGGAAAAGCAAAAAGTAAACCAGACAATATTGGGGAGCTAAGATGATTAAATAGCAGTGGCCTCAGAAAGTCTACAGTTCAGGTTCTGTTTGTATCAGGATCCAAAAGTTCAGAGCATCTGGCTGTGCAGATTTGACAAGGAGGATAAAGAAGAAATCTAATAGTTATTGCCTGCTTCTGGTGGTCAGACTCTTTTCAACATCCTTCCTAATAATACTTTTGACACTTGTCTTCACCCTGAAAAACAGACATACAAAAAAGAACTAAGATGAATGAAAATCTTATCTCTCATCTTCTCCCAAACACTTGTTTGGCTTGTTCATTGAGATGTGTTTAGGGCAAGCACTGATGAACAATAGCCCAGATCTTACAAACTTTACAAAGATTCCCATAAAGTTGCAGGGCCATCACTTCCACCTAGCAGGCTTCCTTTCAGATGACTGCCCACTTCTTCGAAGTGACTGTTTTAAAATAATGTTGCACTGGTTCTTATCTTCAAACCTTTCTCCTCTCACCTCAAGCTCTCTGGTCTTTTGATTGCCCCACCTGAACTTCTAAATGCCTTGACTGTATGCTACTTGCCTTCTTTAAATCAGCAGATACAAAGATTGAGTGTTTCTAGGCCCACTCTTAGACTGGGCTCAGAAAAGGTTGGGAATCCACTATATTCTCCACTTTCAGGATGTTTTTGTGTTTTGAATCCCTAGATTGAAAAGCACTTAAAAAAAAAAAGTGGGTACTAACCACTTTTACAAATGGGTTAATGGATGCTCCCAGAGGTCAACGTTTTTTGGTCAAGGTTACAGTGCAACATACGGAGCAGAGCTCAGGTTTCCCGCTTCTCCATCTTGTGCTTAGCTCAGTACGGTACACCTTCTCCCGGTTGGGTGGAAAGGTTTGCTTCAGACTCTCTCTATTGAAAGATTAAGGCATATCAGCATGAAAACAGGTTCAGAGTAAGTTATAGTCAGATAAAGAAAGAAAAAATGGAAATAAAGAAATTCAAAGGTTGAATTAAAGATGTTTTGTGCTGTTCGTGTCATGCATTCATCCCAGTATCTGTTACAGAAATACCCACTGGTGGGTTGAAATATCTATGAATCCTAGGGCAGCAGCCAAATCACTCCCAGGGATTCACTTTGTCTGTTCTTCTGCCCTTATGAATCTCTTTCCAGTGTTGGCTTTAGTCCACTGTGACATCCGCAACAGTAGATGAAGTGACTGTATTACCCTCAAATCATGTTAGAGTCACTTTCACAGTTTTGTAGTCTACGCCACAAGCATCTGGCAACTTGCCTATTAAATAATAATTAGATTAAACAGGAAAGCTGCAGCGCTGCCAAAGAAAACAATGTGGGACTGCAGATTTATTCTGGCGATAATACTGTGTGGTGGTGATTCTAGTTCGTTTTTGTTTTTTCTCTGGTAAATCATAAGATTCTGCCATCTTCATTTTGATGACATCTCATTAAAAGAAATTTTAGGATGATTCTACATTAAAATTTAAATGCTATTTCTGCCCTCAGATTTTGCTAATGGGCATAATTTGAAGGTGCTCATTAATTTTAGTATCTGTTGCATTTAAATCATTAAGGGGCCCTGGAAACAGTAATATTTGAATAATAAAAGATTGTATAACTCAATACATTAATCCAAAGTGTGAGAGAGAAATGTGTTGCCTCTTGTGTTCCAGCTGCCTGCAAAGAAACTATAAAGTTACAACTGGCTGCATAATAAACATTGCCTCATTCAGTCCCTTCATGTCAGACAGTCTTCACAGTGGGGTGTTACTCATCTGCAGGGCATTTGGAGCCAGACCAGATCTTTGCTCTGAGCCTGGGCCTATGACTGTGTCTCAGGAAAAACACTTGAGAATTCTGTCTCCACACGACATCTTCCTGGTCTCTCTAGAGTCCTAGCATGAAAGTTCACAAGTAAAACAACCTTCCATCTCTCTCTCTCTCTCTCTCATATACATCTTGCCTTCTATGAAGAATCATATAAAACATTATATAAATCATAGCTTTTGAAATTACATACTGCTATCATCCCACTACCACAGTGTTTCTAAAAATAAAGTGTTAGGAACGATTTTGTCTAGTAACCAAAAGATGTTAAATGTATTACTTCCAAATCTGTAAAATATAAAGTTCCTGATTCATGTTGCAACAGAGCAATTTCACAAAGTAGAGATCTTACCTGGTAGACATGCTAGAAAGTGCATTTAAAATGATGATCTAATCTAGCTATCTTCATATTCTTTCTTATTCATTATCCGAAGAGTTAGAAATACTGGGCTGACATCTTTAGTCTTGTGCCTTTACTACAAACTGTCCTAAAACATTATTAAAATCCCTCCTTTGTGTGGGACAGGTGCAATTAATATTGATACAAACTCAGATGTTGACACAGAGTAAAGACAAGTCCTAAGATTTTAGAATGGAGCATTTTTATATGCAAAATAAAAATATTCTCTTTTTTTTTTGTTTGGATAATTTATGTTCAATATTACTGTACTGCATGTGTGTATGTGTGTGTGTTTGTTGCAGTCTGATTGTGTACTGCCGGTTCCAAATGAGGTGTCTGGTTCACTGGTCAGTTCATAACTCTGGTATTTGTAACTCTGAGGGTGCATCTACACTGGTGCCTTAGGTTGACCTAAGGACACTTAAGTCGACTTACAGAACTCTGCATCCACACTGGGTGCTTGTTAAGTCGACTTAAGCGCTTCCTTAAGTCGACTTAATAACACCACCTCTGAAGGTCGACTTAAGGCTTATGTCGACCTTATTAAGTCAACTTAAGTCAACTTAAAGCCAGTGTAGATGGATATGTCTACACTACAGGCTCTGTTAAGTCGACTTGAGTCGACTTTAAGTGTAGAAGCTCCGTTAAGTAGACTTAACAAGGTTGACTTAACTTAACAAGTGTAGACATAGCCTGAGGTTCTACTGTATAAACTTATTTTTCATAGACAATACGTTTATGTAAAAAAAAAACTTTAATCATCAGCTCTTCAGATGAGACTCTCTCACATGGATCTGTTTTGAAGGATCTATAAAAATAGGTTTTTCTCATGCATTATTCCTAATGCAGTTTTTTCTCTTGTAGGGTTTCAGTGTCAATGAACTCATGCAAAAGTATTTAAACTGCTGGATAGCAATATTACTTGTTGACTACTGGTAATTCTATAATGTGTAAATCTTATTTAGAAATAGACTATGCATGGGGAATTATAGTAATTCCTAAGATGTAGGAGGACAGGTCCATCAATGGCTATCAGCCAAGATGGTCAGGAATACAATTCCATGCTCTAGGTGTCCCTGAAATGCCAACTTCCAGAAGCTGGGCCTGAATGACATATTGAAACATGATCATTTAATATCTACCTTATTCTCTTCATTTCTTCATTCCACCCCATTGGGCTGTATGTACCATTAGTATGATTCAATATGTCTGTTATGTTCTCACTATAGAGTATTGTTAATATTCTGAATACTCAACTGTAAAACATTTCCGTATTGACCCAGCAAAATCAATCTTTACTCTAGAGGAGAGTTTAAATCATAGATGGAGTACATATATTAATATTAACATTAACTCAACTTTGCTGAGGTAGAAGTCTTGTTTTGGGTTTGGTACCTCCTTATATAGAGGATATGCTCCACCCTATAGAGGGAAAGCCTTTTTATTTGGAAGGAGATGCAAGATGGAAGACACAGAATTTATCTCTGAAGCTGAGCATTTTCAATGTCTTCATTAGAGCCACTCAACTGAAATAATTTTAAGTTGGTTAGATAGGGGATGGGGTTGGTGAGGGAGCTGTATTTCATTTGAGCTGTGTGAATTAGCTGGAAAAAGTAGTTTACAAAATTATCCTAATGTCTGTGACTGTGGTAGATAATGAATAAAGCACCCCCTTGTCTTACAATTTCTCCAGGTTATTGTGGCTCAGTTTTGCAAGGAAAACTTTGTCAGATCTGCATTTCCATGTTGTGTCAGAAATGTGGCCACATCTGAATATTTCTAGAAGCTTACTTTGGTAACTTTTCTCAATTAGGCCCTCATGCAGGGAAGCATTTTACAGATGTTTAAAATATTTTAGTCCTATTAACATCAATTTAACTGTTTCTATGCTGAAAAATAAGCATACACATATGCTTTCTGGATCAGGGCTACTGTGAGAACTCTATTATATATATTTGATTGACTATTATGTAGCAGTGGAATTTTGTTTCCCTGAAAACAGAGTCAAGCTTGCCATCTAAATGAAGTCTTTCACTTCCAATGAAAGTGTGAGGGGATGTGACCCTTCCCTCTGGATTTGAACAAGATCAGGTTGATCCAAACACACACCTTTTCCAAATTCAACTAAATCATGACCATTCTGGTTTTTGAAAAAGTTTGAAACCTTATTTTTTTTAAAAAAGCATTGAGGGGTTTGTGCGGCAGCCTCAATATACCCAGTGTTTTCTTCAATATCCACATTTTAGTGCAGTTTAATAAAACACTTTTGAAATAATTACAAACTGTCAGTCAACTGATAGCTGCATGCATCCCAAGTGTCTCTAAAAGCTCTCTCTAAAAGGGGGTTCTATAATTTTTTGACTATTCACCAAATCACCTGGGTCTTTGTTTCATTCTAATTGTACGTTTATAATATAACTAGCAGTTCCTCTGCCTCTAAACTTAAAACGTGCTGTAGAATTTTAGTGGCAAACATTAAAAGATGAGAAACTTCACTTCATTACAAGAAATCTCAAGCTTCACATTTAAAAAAACCCTCAAATCAATAAAACAGATATTAATGTGCATTGGTCAATTTTATTCATAAAGATTAACATACATTTTACTCATCTGAGGATTGCTCTCTTTTTATATATACTTTTAAAAACAAGACACAGTTAATAAAAACTCCTCACACATCTAAATTACATCAGATAATTTAAAGATGTGTGTTATTGTAGCTCACAGGAGAATATACAGTTTGAGAAAATTGTCAACATAAATTTATTTGATAAGGTCATAGTGATGCTGCTGACAACAAAATGAGGAAGAGGAATGATTTTACTGCTGCCAGGCATCTTCATGTTAAATGAAGTAAAGAATGAAAAAAGTACATCTCAAATATACAAGGAAAAAAGATCTCACTCAAAAGGGAAAAAAATAGAAGAAAATCTAGCTTTGCTCATAAGCACACTAGCAGCGTTCTCTTACTAAAAATGAAGTACTGAAGTACACAGAAACTTGATCTCACACTTGTGTTACACCTTTCCTCTTCTCATTAGTGCTTAATGTAGTTGATCTGTGTTTTTCAACTAGAGCACCTAGATGCCCCAGTAGTATTGAGACCTTCCCATTATTAGGGACTGATATACACAAATATTACCCCCACCCCCTTAAAAAAATGTAACCTGATTTTTCCCACTTGCTGTCTGATTACCCCATTTTCAACATAGAGTGCAGACTCCACCACCAACACTCAGTTTAACTTTTTCTCTAAAATCCAGTATCAAATCCTGCAACCACCACCTACACTCGCCATCATGCCCATCTTCACAAGCTTTTTCTTGCTTGTTTGCTATCCACTCACCAAACCTCACCTGCTCAAAATATTGGTCCCAAAGGAGTCGAGTTGAAAAAATTGAATGCGTTGTATGGCATGTTTGTTGTAGTGGCTGAAAGAGAGAAATAAAATAGAAGTAGTACTTTGGCTCACAGTTTCATTAGTTCTCTCAGGTTTTATGTGATTTGAGGTTTTCAGATAAATAGCCCAGATCAGGCTACAGAAACATTTCAAAAAGCACAGAGATTTTTAAGGTATTATAGGGCTTTCATGTCTATCTGGATCTAGAGGATTTGGAACAATTACTGTAGAAGTCTATTTATTTTGATGGGCACTTTATGCTGATCTGTAGGTATCATAAAGGATAACTTGCAGCAAAGATAGTGCTCTGCAAGGCAATGCATCTCTTTTGAGACCATCCATCTAACTAGTATTTCTGTTTCACTCCTGCCCCAGCTGGAGTAGACATCATCCTGGTAAATAGTTAGTAGTGCATAGCTTCCTAGTCTACCCATTCATTGCCTTTTAAACAAGACCTTTTTATGTTCCTTGGGAACTCGCCTCAGCATAACAGCTTCCAATGTCATCCTCCAATGTCAGGACAGCCCATAGAGGTGTGCATGTGATTACTAACTTGCCCCTGCTGCCACCACCCACCTAAATCCCACTGCTCCTCCCACACAAGCATTTTTTACAGATCCTTTTAAATGAAAAAGTATAATGGAAAACATCTTCCCAGCTTTAAATGAACCACAGAATTGGAAGATGAGAGGAGTGTTATGCCAAGTTATGGAAAAGCAATATTTTATCCTTGTTGGCATGTGTTATGCTTCCCGGGAACACCTAGGGTTAGGAGGAAACTTTGTTACCACCTGCCTTTAATGTGCGAAAGCGTTATTTCTGCTACAAGAGGTCAGCTTCCTGATGCTTCTGTCCACAGCAACATAATCATTCCCCTCTTAGTCTAAGCAGGCCCCACTATCCTTCATGCAGGTTATTGGGACATACACTCCATACCTACTCTACATGGCCCTCTGTAAATATGCTAATCTGCACATAGACTTTGCAAAGGCTATAATGGCCAATGATTTCAGTATAGACTTTACAGGACACTCTGGTGAACTAGTATGTAGATACTAGACTGGTTTTAGAAAGGGATACGATGCAGATGCAAACAGTTGTGATGGAGCACCTTTTCTTACGGTGGTCAAGCACTACACCCCAGCTTTCCACAGACCTGCAGACTAGGAGAACACACCCTACTGGGGCCACCATTTCATCATAATTACAGGCCCTTCCCACAATAATCCGCCTCTCCATGGAGATGGAGTAAATTTTCAAGAACATCAGCTACAGGAGTTTGTGAGCACTCTATAGTTAGCCTTTTGCACTGTGTTCCTGGGTGCCTATTATTTGTCTTAATAAAGTACTTTAAATTTATTTATTAATAAAGTAGTGTAATTAATAAAGCAATTGCAGAGCTGTATGAATGCAGTGATAGATAAGGAATGTATCTTAAGCTGGCAGAAGAAAGTGGTGTGGAGTTACTTCTGTTCAATAGCATTAATATGTTGCATTTAGACCAAACAAAGCTGATGTAACATTTCCAGGTAGACAAGGGCTTAGTTTAGTGTCTTGTTTCTTTTCAAGTTGACTCCCTACTACAATACAGCATGTGTTTGTATGTTTTTGTTGGGGTGGTTTTCTTGGGTGTGCAGGGGGAGATTTGTCTCGTAAACTAGATTTTCCCAATTCAGTCTTATGTCATTATTTTATCTATCCTATCTTTGTCTATTTGTGTTTTATGAACAATGAAATAGTATGTTGTTCTCTCCATATTCCTGATCATAACTGAAGATGCTATATTTTACCTATACTACACATTTACCACCAACATGGTATTTTACCTATTATTAAACTGGTTTTCAATCCGTGTGTGTGTTTGTGTGCGTGCGTACGTTGTTATAATTTCCAAGTAAGATTTGTGAGGGCATACATAAATATTTTATATTACAGCTTTGGAACAGATTATTAAGGAATGTGGTAGACTTTCAAGTGTCTGACATCTTTAAATCAAATTTTAAGAGAGACTCTTTTCAACCAGAAGTAGTGGGCTATTTGCAAGAATCACTAGTTGGAACCTGGAACCTGTGCTATATTTTGTTCCAAGGAAAGTAATTTGTTTTTCCTCAATAGTAGTTCCAGTATCATACTTGTATTAGCCATCAACTGTCTGATCTTTTCTGTTAATAAAATTTAACCTAGAGAAGTTTCTAGTTGGCAATTATTCATGTGAGAAGCAGCATTACAAATGGTATCCAGGTTGAATGCCTCAGGATGGGGAGTGAGATGGAGTTTCCTTCTCAGGTTTGAAGCACATTGGTTTAAACAGTGGTCCAAAGTTTGTATACTTACTCACCACACTATACATGGACAGTGGACAAAAAGGCCTTTGGACAGCAGGGTTCTTCAGAAGAATTAAAATCACAAAAACAGTGCAGTTAAGATGAATCCTCTCACTGCTCTTTAGTCATCTCTTTTTATTCCCAGGTTTGTGTTTTTTCTTGCTTATCATATGGCAGGGGTGCTGGAAGGTAAGAAGACTATGTAATTACCTCTCTGTAACTTTCCAATCTTCAAAGCGTCTGACGAAGTGGGATTTTCTCCCACGAAAGCTCATGCGATTAATAAATCTGTTAGTCTTTAAAAGTGCCACAAGACTCTGTTGTCTTTCTACAATAGACTAACACGGCTACCCCTTTGGTATGTAATTACTGTTAGTTAATTTCTGTTTATTATTTCTAGTATTGAACAAGCAAACTTTTTAAAACTTAGTTTTATTTTCCACTGATCTAGAGTTATTTTGGGACTGCTTTCATGGAGAAGCAAGTACTGCATTTCAAGCGCATGCCAATTGGATTTGTCCTTGGGAGACATGAACTACACACTGAGCATTTTGCGGATTAAGGAGGTTTCCTAATTCTCCATTGTTATCACGTCTCAACCTTGTGTAAGCATTTAATTCATAAGGTAAAAAAGAAAAGAAGTAAGGAAAAAATCCCCGTAGTTTTCTTTTGCAGAGCAGAGAACAAGCTGGCAATCTCAAGTAGCCAAACTTTTCTTTTACTATCTAACCCCCCCCCCCCCCCACTTCCCAACCCCTGTCACATAATGATAGACAAAAGTGTCAAAGAATCAGAGAAAACTGCAGCATTTAACCCCCAAAGGACTGTTTCCTTCTAAACTACTGCATTTCCTCCAGCTTTTGGAGGTGTTATCCACAGTCATTCTTAGTGATGTTTTTTTGTTTGTTTGTTTTGTTTTGTTAAGCTTAAAGGGACATCAGAAAGTGAAGTATTTTATTCCTGCTGTTCTTTAAATGGTGACACTTAACCAAATGTTTTGTTCTAAGAATATAATAAAAATAATGCAAAAGAAGGGACACGTAACTTATTAAATAGGAGTCTAGAGAGTTTATTTTCCTAGGAGCAAAGTATTATGTTCTCCACTGAAGAGAAGGAGATTTAATCCTAATGAAAGGTAATGATACATATGTTCTGAGACAGAACATTGCACTGGGTTAAAATGTAAATTCAAAACACATTATTGGAAGGACAAGATTCAATATTTCCATCACAACATACAAGTAGCTATCTGTGGTTGACATCCCAGAATGTGTTCAACCTGATTCTGCCATTCACGCATGATTCAGATACAGTCCAAACTGAACTGGAATTAGTATTGTGTTACATTCTAATGCCAAAGGAACTGTTTTTGCTCAGCCAAGAGATGTGCTGTCTTGACTCCAGTTATGAAAACCTCCCTTTGTCTTGCAAGCCCTTTGTACAATGGTCATTAGGCCCAGGCATACCACCCTTGCAAATCCTAGCATTTTACTGGGTGCGTGTGCGTGTGTGTGTGACTACTACCTGAATTTCACTTTATTCCTTTCCTAAAGCCTTGGACAGTGGATCTCAGAAACATTTCTCTTCCCCTACTCACATTGCCTTTTTTATTAGTGTTATATTAAGCCCAAGAGTTGATCTGAGGGTAATTAGGTCCATTTAGTCATCTGTCACCCTGCTAGTTGTGGAATTGAAGCACACGGTGCAACAAGTTACTTTTCAGTCAAGGGTGTTTGCTAAGATAAATAGCCTCACTTAACTTACCTTTAGCACTGATCTGTGATGTTGCAGCATGACTTGCTCTTACTAGTTATTTAAGAAAAAAAAATCATAATGGCAACAACACTTACAAAAATTAACCTATCAATAATCCTTCCTGAATATTAAAATAGCACAATTGAACTAACACACTGTAAACTGAAACCTTGAGGGGAAAAAAAGCTTAATTTAATCATAAGTGTTTTATATAGCACTTTCTGTACCAAGGCCATTCTCTCAATCTGAATGAAAATAATCCTCAATTGGTTTTATGGAATAGATAGTGCCTGTTATATACATGGGAAAGAAGTCTGAGAGGTACAGTGGGAAGGTAAATGACTTGCTTAAGGTCAAATACTTTAAAGTCAGTAGTAGAACCAAGTTTCAGGTAGCTTCATGCAAAAATGAATTGATTGAATTATCAAGGTTGATTGTGTGGTTTTTATTTTTGTTTTGGGGATGATGGTGTGCAGTGAGAGAACAAGTGAAACTCTCTTTTGAATAAACTGTAGAGAGATTTCCTAGCAACTAATAGCTTGGGGCCTGTTAGGTACTAGAAGATTGAATGATACTGTTTTCATTTTGGATTACTGTGATGTATGTGCTATCAGGCTGTCAGACCTACTATCACAGGTATTTATCACTTTTTATTCAAGACTTATTCTTTAAGGTTGAGTCATGAGGTCTTTGTTCGAACAGCTCAGATTATGTGTTAGGATTCAAACCATTTATCAATCTTTTAAAACATTTGAATCCAACAGTTTTATCTTCATTTAAACCTCTTTTTCAATCATTTTTTCTTTCTTTGACAAGAATAAATGTTGGGGTTGTGGGGCGGGGAGTGGGGGAAAATTGTGTTGGTTAAACATGAGTAATTTTCTAGTTTGGTTTCATACAAAAAAATGCTTATTTCTACAAGTTATAGATGGTTTTATTTCATTTAATAAATGATAAAATGATCATAGTTGTCAGCAATATAGATCTATTTTTTGGCCTCTTTATTATTAGACAGGCATAAAAAATTCTTATCAATTATCTAAGTTTGTTACTCTGTCCTGTGTCATAGGCAATATAAAACCATCATATTGTTAAGTCTCTGGTTTTAGCTTTCATGTACCAAAAACAGCTGTTAAGAATGGCTTGTTTTCTATTAAGAAATAAAGGGCAAAAACGTAATGTAGATATAATTCCATGAACCTTCACACTTGTGTCATGAATACTAACAATGCTAAGATTCTTCTTAGCAAAACTTTCTCTGATATAAATAAAATAGAACAGCACATGAATACATCATACAATTAATATGCATGCTATTGTTGCTTATAGAGCCTAAAACATCAGCATTTTAAGTATGTCATCATTATTACCTGTATGTTTCTTACCTTTTTACTAGATATCACGATACTAAATGTGGAACTTTACATACTGAAGTAATTATTATCTGAAGAAACTAACTACATCACTAAAATCATATACAGATTCTATCATTCCCTTATTTATGCAGGGGGAAAGGAATTAGTTATAGAGTACTTGGCTAGTGATGAAGATAGTGTATTGAGGATGGATTAGTCATAGGAAATACACAGTTCAAATATGACCAGGTTTGGTGGTATTTAACTGTTGTTTTAATGTGTTACTGGAGAATAGTCTATACCACTAAAATCTCTGCCAACACTATTTGGCAGCTTTACTGGAAATATTGGCAGGTAGGCAGAGGATCAAATTAAGAAGAAATGTAGTCATTCCTTCAAGTCAGCAATGAGGCATGTTAGTTAGGTGAAGTTGGAGATTCTATTTTAAACATTAACCATTTTGTATCAGTGCTTGTTTCTTTCATCTTCACCTGAGACTTTGGCTACAAAAGAAAAGTAACAATAGCAAAGAGTTAATATAAATTTATCTGAAAACAATTGTACCAAGTTTTATTTTAGAAACAGGAATTATCTGAGTACTAATTGCTATCTTAAATATGTCAGCATTAAAACTATGGAAGGAAATATCAAATTGCCACTCGTTGTAGGTAAGAGCTGAAATTACTCAATTTGGACAACTGTTCCTGGGTCCTGATTTGAAATCATACCGTGAGATACGTAATAATGTAAATAACATAGAGACCTCATAGTTTCAATATTTACAAGTCAAAGATTTGATTGAGAAATCTGGATTTGCGCCATCTCTGTCTAGACCTCCAATCACATTTGAGGTGTTGAGCCTTGAGCAGTCGGAACAAAAGGTCTAAGATATATACAATTTTGGTTGAAAGAGTTCTTGATAAGAAAATAATCCAAATAGAAAGATGGGAGAATACCAAAGACATTAATCAGTGGTTCTCTCTATGGAAAAGGGGTATCTGTAATGAGGGAGTGTGGCCCCCCTCGGAGGTAGACAGCCAGGGCCCATCTGCCCCTGGGTGGGTGGAGCCAGAGGCGGCCTGTCCGTCAGACCAGCAGCAGGTGGGCAGGACAGGAAGTACAAAAGGGAAGGCTGGGTGCTCAGTTGGAGGGAGAAAGCCAAAGGGGAAGGGTGTATCTCTGCTCCCTTCCCAGCACCAGCCCGACCACTGTCCGGCTAAAGATCTGCCTGCAGCTTGGGGCCCCGAGGGCCGACTGGACCCTGCCGGAACTGCTGGTCAAAGCCTGCGGCACAGTAGCCTGAACCCGGGAGAATTCCTGGATCTGCCCATACCCCCGAGGACCACAGATCTGGCAGACCCCAGCCCCGCACCATCAACCTGTGACTTAGGAGAGCTCCCCCTGGCCAACGAGGATGACTTGACCCCAGAAGCCGGCTGTGACCTCAAGGAATTGCCCTCGGCTGACGACCCTGAGGGACTTTGCAAGCTTCCGCTGGGCGACTACCCTGAGGATGACGGTGACAAGGACCCAGAGCAGGTACCAGCTGGGGTGGGGGCAGGAAGTGGTCCAGGGCACTTGGAGTCCTGTCCCGACTCAGTTAGGCCTGAGCCAGAGTTGGCATGCCGTGGTGGGGATCCTGCCGGGCCCGTGGTAGACCCCTCTGCCATGGATAGGGACCTGGGCTGGGATGCAGTGGAGTCAGGTGGGCCTGCGTCCCCCTACTTCCTTCCCCCCCCCCCCGGAACCCCATCAGGAGCCTCTGCCTGCCCTGAGTCGTGCCTCCTGGCATGAAGACTTAGGAGCTGGTTTGTTTCCCTGCCTGCCCCGCCCGATGGGCCAGAGACTGAGTGAGAGGCCAGACGCCCAACCCAGCGGAAGCTGGGTGGCCTGGCTTACAGTATCACATCTCCAATTTATGTAACTCAGAAAAAATTTGCATGAACTACTCTATAGATGGATTTTGACACCACCATGGCTTTATTACTAGGGAGGCACTCTATTGGAAGTGTTGCAGTGAAGAAAAACATACTTTCACATGAACTGTTTGTGTCAGAAATTAGATGGTTTCAGGAAGAAATTATCAGAAATTCATTTATGGCAAAATGCTGTTTCCTAGAGATCTCACTTGCTCAGTTAGTGCTTCAATAAAAGCTCTATGTTTTAAGCAGAATGACAAATTTCCTTATTGTTCGCAGTTGAAATTTGTATTTCATATTATTAGAAAAACTTGATCCCTTTTCCCTATGGAATCGTGAAATAGTAAAACATAAGCTATCCTTGTAAAGGAAAAGCGCACTCGTATTTAGGAATTTGGCCCTCTTAGCGTTCTCAGAGGAGAGGGCTCCTCAGCCAACAACCCAAAAATCTTTAGCCAGTTTCTTTGAATAGTAACATGATCCTGAATAAGTACTGTATTGTGTAATATATTAATGTTTTATTGTAATTTTACCTCAATGAAAAGCTTCATAAAAAATGTGGTGGCTGCTGCTTTACATCCCAGCACTTACCAAGACGAGAAGAAACTGCACCAAAATACGTCATTCAGCCAAGCAGAGTGACATTTTGTGTTTGTCAGCCTTTGACAAATTTGAAATCAATGAGTATTTGATAATTTTGAAATTCACTAAGTGCTAATTTGCTGATATTTCCCTAGTTACACTTCTTTATTCATGCTCTCTTGCATTTCATTATAATATTGCAGCAAGATATATGCAACCCATGTACCTTGGAATAATGAATAGAAATATAGTACTAGAAAAAAATAAGACATGAAAAGCATTTGGCTTAATGCTTACACTACTCGATAAAGTAAACACAACTCAAGGAGCGTTCTCAAGCAAAATCACTTACTCTCCTAAATGGTAGATTACATATTTTGAAAACATAATAAAATTGTCTTAAGGAATTTTATTTTAAAAACTGAGAGCTACTACATAGCATAGCCCTGAGAGCAAGCATATTTTATAAATGTTTTGTGGTGTAGTATTGCACTACAATTTGGGCAAATTTGAATAATACAAACTGAAGTTACCAAATTCAACACCTTTTGAGAGAAAAAAAGTGATGATAAAAATAAACTAGGGACTGCATGACTTATTCATTGTATTGTATTTTTGTCAGTACATATCGTATCTAAGTGATTTCTCCTCTTTATTAGGAATGTCTTTTGTCAGTGAATTTCCTTTAAGAGCTTTGCATCGTAAGGATCCTTTAATACATAGAGACAAAAGGAGCATGTTGCCTCCCTTTGGGAGCAGACTGTGGCATACGATACCAAACCTGAAGGATTGATGCAGTGCAACATTATCTAGGCTTATGTCATGTTAATATAAAATTTTATTAAAGTAGTGTCAGTCAGAAGGAAAATTCTGCAACACTTTAAAGAATGAAGGCAGGGGGCAGGGATGTGCCTGTGCATGCACATACACCTGAGCTGCTTTTCGGGTCGTTTAGGTAATAAACAAAG
The DNA here is from genome assembly GCA_007922175.1 of Pelusios castaneus. Classification (NCBI taxonomy): domain Eukaryota; kingdom Metazoa; phylum Chordata; order Testudines; family Pelomedusidae; genus Pelusios; species Pelusios castaneus. The sequence goes on from ML685808.1 coordinate 4,934,366, forward strand.
ATGAAATTTTTGTTCACTCCCATTTTTTCTCTGTCTCTCATAATCACTTTGAGATTGGCAACCTCAGACCTGTTAAACAGCAACAGAACTTGAGACAGCCTCTGTCCAGGGTTCTTACTGTTAGGGGCAAAATGATCAGAAGGATCTGAGTATCTGTTCACGTGTACTTCCTCCTCCCCACAAACTGAGAAAAGAGGTTTAAATAAAACATAATTAAATCTGAATAATCTCTTGCCCCTTCCGACTGTGCAATTTACAGCAATAAAAATAATGGAAGCTCAGACTGTGGGTGTTGTGACTAATGGGAGAAAAATTGTTTTCAAAGATAAATTTCTTAAATAAAGGTCAAATGAGTAAGTATTGGTGGCCAGAATTATGCATTTTGCAGTACTGCTGTTATGGTGACAGAGTGGCATTAGTGGTAGAGTCTCTGGAGCATTTCAGTTCATCCTTGGAGCAAACTGTTTTCTTAATCCAATCCTGGGATGAAACCAGTCCTCCTTATGGAGGTGCTATTGATAATGGTGCTGTTCTCTAGTTGCTGGCATACCAACCTTAATTAAAGCACATTGTCTATATCTGATTTCAGCTTTGGTTAAAACGGGATGGGTGAAAATATGAGAGCTCCTTGATTAGCAAAGTTAACTATTTCCAGAGGGATAGCTGTGTTAGTCTGTATACAGCAAAAACAACAAGAGTCCTGTGGCACCTTAAAGACTAATTCATTTCTTTGGCATAAGCTTTCATGGGCTGCAGCCCACTTCATCAAATCCATGAAATGGAAACTATAGTTAGAAGATGTATATAGACATATCCAATATATACACTATAAATACACTAACCAAGGAACCTATCCCTGGAACAGACCCCGTTGCCAACTCTGCCCACACATTGACTCTAATGACACCATCACAGGTTCTAACCATATCAGCCACACCATCAGGAACTCATTCTTCTGCACATTTACTAATGTGATATGTGCCAGCAATGCCCCTCTGCCATGTCCATTGGCCAAACCTGACTGTCCCTGTGCAAAAGAATAAATGGACACAAATCAGACATAAAAAATGGTAACATTCATAAATCAGTAGGAGAGCACTTCAATCTCCCTGAACACTCAAAAGCAGACTTGAAAGTTGCCATACTGCATGGGCTGGGGGGGGGGGACAACCAAAACTGTAGAGCTGGAACTCATATGCAAACTTGAAACAATCAGACTGGGTTTGAAAAGGAATGGGTAACTCGTTACAAAAAATAAATGTGTCTGTTCACACCTTCTAATCAACTGTAGTGAATGGGCCTCTTCTACCCTTACTGAATTTATTTTGTTAGCACTTGCCTTTCCCATTGTGATGTTTCTCACCCATCCTTCCATGTGTATATATACCTCTTAACTGAAGTTTCCACTTCATGCATCTGACAAAATTGGTTGCAGCCCACGAAGCTTGTGCCTGAAGAAATGTTTTAGTCTTTTAGGTGCTACAGGACTTTAGTTGTTTTTCAAAGTTAACTATGAAGAAGCAGAATGAACTGAGCCCCTTAAATAAGGAACCTTTATGAAACAACATACTCCACACACTCAATATATGGCTCAAAAATGACAGGTCTTCCACTGTGCTCCATAGACTTGTGGAAAGCTTTGTGGACCGAGGGAGGGAAGTCTAGGAGTTAGAGAGATCTAGAAGGTCCAAGCTTGTAGGTTTTATGCCCAGCTTTGCCACTGATTTGATATGTGAACTTCTGCAAATCATTTAGTTTTCTAATAAATTGAGATTTGTAATCGACTTTACAGGATTGTCATGAGATCTATTCGAAAAGCCCTTGAAATCTTGGGAGAAAGGTGGTATGCACAAGTGCTAATTATTAAAGATTAACTCCAAAAGATCCATGACACCAGTTTCCTGTTTAGTCATACAATAATTCCAGATAAATAAGCATATGCAAAAATTAGTTCGGATCTTAAATTTGTATGCAGCTGACCCATGATACATAAAATGGAATTGGGTTCTCTGCTTTCTGTATCAGCTGTCAAGAGGATGTTGCAGTTTGTGTAATTGTGCCAAGTACTCAAATGTTAATTAAAAGCTTCTATTAACATGATGAAAAGAGGAGAAGTTATAACTGGCTCATATCCAACACTCCCTCAACAATGAGCCAAATCAAAATTAGTTGATCAGGAAAGAGAAAATAATCACTTAAGGTATATTAAATGTTACTGCTATGATTCAGTGAGCACACCCCTTCCTTAAATAGTTACCACCTCCAAAACTTTGATCAGGTATTTTTACATTAATTTTAGTAGATGCATACTATAAAATTACTATCAAAATGTTTTGCTTGTGACAGAATTCTGGCACAAATTACAAATTCACCTAATTTTATTTGATGTCAAGGGAGATTTTTATTTACCTTTGTAATGTTCCATTAATTAATTTCACTGTTAAATAATTAAGCATATATGTGTGTTCCTTTTAATACCATTTATCAGTGACACCCAGGAACCATTTTGGCAGTTGTTAGTTAAATTGTGCTGATTGAACTAAGGACTATCTTTACTGACAATAAATAGCTCCGTGCTCTCTCTAAGCTAAAAGGAATTTCAATTCCTTGATGTGTCTAAAAATGGAGGACGTCTGTTCCTTGGAAAACCTTTAACCTTGTTCATTGTTATTTGGTTCTGATCACCTTCTCCAACTTTGCTTTGCATTTAGTTATCAAATGACCTGTTATGTCTACACTGGTCTGAAGAATCTCACTTATGCACTGGGCTAACATTTCCCTGATCATCTCAAGCATGTAAATTAGTTTAGTTTGCTTTGAATTATTTGTTTGGTTTTCCATAGCCTAATATTTTGCCAGATGCTGTCCTCTGTATATGATACAAAAGAAGAAAAGAAGAGAAGTTATAACTTGCTCCTAACCAACTCTCCCTCAACTACAAGCCAAGATACAGAGAAGGTTGAGTCACAATGTTAATTCAAACAGATCCAGAGGGATATCCCTCTGGGGTATCTGTTTGAATGAACATTGAGACCCACCCTTCTCTGTATCTATACATTTACACATAACATTGGTTTTTTTTTCCATTTCATGCATCTGAAAAAGTGGGATTATGTCCACAAAAGCTAATGCAAGAAATAAACTTGTTAGTCTTTAAAAGTTCCAAAGGACTCCTTGTTTGTTTAGATAAAACTGTGACTTTTTTAGGACTTTATTAGAAGAATATCTTTACCCTTCAACTTGTTCTGTGATGTTCTTGCTATGGCAGATCTTTGTCTTTTCTACCTTTTCTTTTAACCTGAAAATTAATATTTGGAGTTTTGATTGCTTGAAAAATCCACATTCTAATATTCCAAGCTAAGACTGCTTCATCAGTTCTGTTCTTTCTTTTTATTTACAATGCACAGGATAACACCATCTACTAATTTGAGTCTGATGTGAAACTTTTTTCCCTCTTCCTATCATACTCTATTTGAAGCTTCTTTTCAAAATTCATTACTTTATTAATTTTATCAGTCTAATATGAATCTAATATGAAATATTAATCAAGGTATTTAAGCAGTGTAGAAGGTTTTGAATGTAATATATGCTTTTTAAAATTATAAATTTTATCATCTGTGAAGACTTCTGTAAAATAGTTTGGTTCTGACAGATTCATACATTAATATAACAATCTAATGTAGTCAACAAACCTTTCTGTGCTGAAGTTATTATACACCTTTGGTGAAATATAATTTAGCTTGTCACATTGTTTAGCCATAGTTCTGCGAACCAGAACATACTCTTCTAGAAGTTGATATTTATAATTTTTCCCTGTGCTGAATGGTAGAAGGGCTATCCACTGGCTCCCCAATCCGTCCTGAAAATCCTTTAAGTAAAGTTCAGTATACAACATGGTGAGGTAGCATTGGCAGACTGATTTGGTGTTGCATGGGGACCTGTGTCGCAGACAATGGTATATGACAATTGGACCCTAGAGCTCCTAGATTTTTGATGCCCTTATATTCCTTTAAGTGCCCTAACTTAGAGAAAGCTGTGGTCAGGAGAGACCTTGGTACTGTGACTTCAGCAGAATTGCCTTGCAAAGGATAGGAAGGAATACCCAGCCCCAAAGCCAGAGTGAAGGCACCATTCATGTGGATATGTGAAATTAATGCCTTGTAGATCCCTATGGTTTGGTAAAGACTAATAATATTAATGGCACACCTTTGATGGAATTATGTGGAAGAAACTCTGTGAGGAGAACATTACGCACTTTCCTTTCTACACCCCTAATTTATTTCAGAGGCTTTTATCACAATAGGGGACAAATCTCTCTTACCAGACTGATAGGTTAGTTGGTTCTCATAAGACTCTATTCTCCTGTGCTTATATGATGCTCATTAATAATTTTTATGGTAATTTTCTCATTATTTTTTATCTTCTAAATAGACTTTGCTTTTATTTAAATACGGTGGAATTCTTTGTATAGACTGGGGCTGGAAACGGAATTGACTCTGGAAATGAAATGTCTCTATGGGCACAATACCTCTTCTACTGTTGGGTTCTGAAGGCTCATACTGAACTTGTTAGTTAGGTGAATATGACAGACACAGTGAGGTACTGGCACAGCCATTTTTCTTTTTACATTGAGCACAGTAAGAGCAGAGTCGATTGAGTCAGGTTTTCTATGCAACTAGCCAAACTCATCTTGGCTACTGTGTGCTAATTAAAGCTATTTCTGAGTAGATGAACACTGTGTGAAGTGAATTTGGCAAGCAAAGACACAGGCTGCTACCTTGTGTAGTTAGAAAGAGTTCTTACCTATGGATGCACTTGAAACGTCCCTACACAAAAACTCATCCAACCAAATCCCAAGCAGCTGGCAGCCTATGTCTTGTGTTTGTCTTACACAAGTCTTTGTCTTGCATTTCTTGAAGAATATCATGATGGCAAGTACAATCCACCTCTCTCTCTCTTTCCACATACCAAAGTCACATAAATTGAAAACTAACCACTTATGGCCTAATCTTGTAAGATGTCTTTTAAGCTATCTATGCATTTAAATTGCACTCATCTCCATGGTATCTAAACACCTATTGAAGTCTATGAGAGTTGAGGGAGCTCGTTGCCTCTTGACAAGCACTTAATCCTTGCAGGAGCAAGGACTGAAATAGCCTGGTGTTAAATACAGGTTTTATAAACTAGTAATTTTGTAAGAGCTATGCCAAACAAATAATCCTATTGAGACTTCAGTGTAATGCACCAGTAAACTGCTGTACACATAAGTACTGGTTGTGCTTACTTGACCCAAAGTAATTCTGTATTTTTCTTTTACTGGAAAATCAGTACAGCATACAGTCCTTCTTAATAGCACAATTTTAAAAATGTAAGTGAATTTACACAGCAGCCTAAAACTGTTAGGGTGAATGGACTTTAACACAAGTAGTCAGTAAAAGTATAATGCAGAGAGTCCTGTAGCTATTTCCTTCCATTGTGTGAGCAGAGATTCTGAATGGCTAAATAACAGAGTAAAACAAGTTCATTAAGAGAAGTTGTGATATATGAATTGCTACTACAAATAGGGTCATTCAAAGAGTCATTGGCTCAGATCCTAAATCCTCAGAAGATGTACATTAGTATATCTCCACTGAAATCAACAAAGCTACCAACTTACAATATGGCCCATGATAGATGATAATATCTACAACACTGTAACAAAATATGTTGACTTTTGTACTGTATAGTCTGAGAAAATAAGATGCAAATAGCATATTGAGTTGATTACCCAGTAGTTATACTTTATAAGCAAACCCCATAAAAATGCACATAGTTGCCCATAATTACTGTAATTGCATTGTTCTCAGCAAAATCTTTTATAAGCCAGCCTCAATACAAATGTTTCTGAAACATCAAGAATAAAAAAGTGATTCTCAAAGATTTCACCTACTGTTTGGAGATTAAATTATATCCTTGACAGTTGGCAAAGGCAAGAAATTCACAAGTCTCAGCAACTGTTTTCCTGGTGGAAAAATCTAAGTGAAATGATTAGAACATCTGGCAAAGCTCTTAAATAAAACAGTACTTTGAAACAGTAATGATTCACCGTATTCTAGGACTCTACGTCAATGACATTAGAACAATTAATATTCAAAACATGCTTAATTATAATTATACTTCACAGATGTTCAAGGGTAAAAAAAGGACACATGGTGATTTCAGGTTGAGCTCTCACACAAACTAGCTAATGCAGCAGCACTTACTTCTTCTCAGGAAGAGAGAGTTAATGGCTATTACTTATTAACTAACTATATAAAAATATTTAGTTTATATTTACATACACACACACACCCATTCTATTAAAAAAACTCTGTGTGTGTGTGTGTGTGTGTGTGTGTGTGTGTGTGTGTGTGTGTGT
>ML685808.1:4940772-5004585 GCA_007922175.1 Pelusios castaneus
GAGAGAGAGAGAGAGAGAGAGAGAGAGAGAGAGAGAGAGAGAGAGAGAGAGAAGTCCAAGCAAGTGCCATGATAAATACATGGTTTTAAAAATCTCTTAAAACATTTTTCATGTACTGGTAAATTTTATTAAGCATCTTAAAGCACCTTAAAGTAAAGGAATAGTTGTAACTTAATAATAGATCCAAGTATTGATTTAATGTAATTAAAATACCTTTCTTGACATTTATTAAACCTCTGTCATATTTAACTTCTTTTATTGTTGTGCCCCCAATCAACAATTGCTAACAACCCCTCCTGCTACCAATTAGTCACCTGCTAATCATGAACAATCTTGTAATAATAAGCATTTTATGTGGATCAGAATACTAATTGGGAAAAAATGTAATAGTAGAACATAATCAAATAGTCAACTAAGCTTCAAACTTCGAAGAAAGGTGGATCAGTGACATAAATCTCCTACCTTCAGGCAACGTGAAAATGTGTGTGCCAGTTCCACTAATTAAAATTCTTCAGTTGTGCCTCTGAGTTTTAATTAACAGTACTGGATTGATGCAGATGCATGGTTTGTGTCATTTTGCTTTCCACCTATGTTACACATTAACTTCCACCTTTGTTACAGATTTGTTCTCTTAACAACAAAAAGTCAAAAGAGACAATTTACTAATCTAGTTAAATAATTTTAGAAAATAGTGTCTTAGAATAAGTGAAAAAAATATTCTGCAAAACTCAAGACTTTTTAAAAAATCCAATAATTTAATTGCATAGTCACCAAAAAAATCTGAGGAACAATAGGGACTCAATCTTGTAAAAACACATGATTAACATTATGCCCCTCAACATTGACTCAAAGTAAAGCACATTTGTTACAGTCCCACTGGTTTCACGTGGTAAAGCTATGCACCTGGTTAAGTGTTTTCAGGATTAGGGCATGGGTTTTCCCATGCCCGTCCTGAGTAGAATGAAGGAGATAGTTATTTCTCTGTTGGAGCACCTGAAACTTTCTTTTAAGCTTTAATGTGTTAACAGGTGGACTCATGGTATACTACAGTACATACCTTGGATAATTAATAATTTGCAGTCCTTATATTTTCTATCAACTAAAAAATCTTATTTCCAATGTATTTGTATAAGAAAAGAAAAAGAGCAAGAAAGGGAAAATAAATTAAAGGGCTATGTCTATACTGGCAAGTTAGTTCGAATTAAGGAGGCTTAATTCAAACTATCTAAAGCCATGGCTACACTAGGCTTTAGTTAATTTGAATTAAGGGCTTACTTAATTTGAACTAATAAGTTTGAATAGGGTATTCGAATTAAGGGGTTAATTCGAACTAACTAGTTCGAATTAAACAATTTGGCCATGTTAATTCAAACTAATTTCTTAGTTCGAATTAACCGGCCATTGAAATGAATGGGGATCGCTAATTTGAACTAAGCAAGTGCTTGCTTAGTTCGAACTAATGTTCCAGTGTGGCTATGCTAGTTCAAATTAAGCTAATTCGAACTAACTAAAATTAGTTTGAATTAGTTAGTTCGAACTAACTAATTCAAACTAATTTTAGCAAGTGTAGACATAGCCAAGGATTTTTCCCTTTATTTTTGTTTGCTCTTGACTGTGTCAATGAGTCTGTCTTTAATCTAGGGACAAATTTATAAAAGAACTGTCACACTATTAACCTTTAATGTAGAAATACTGTATTCCACGGTTCATCAAAATGGAGGTAACTTGGCCAATATATATTTTCTGTAAACCAGGAAGCTTTGTATGTCTTTTGTGATTTTCACAAAACTCAGAAGTTTCTACTGAATTAGCTTTTCATGTGGAGCCATTCAACTTAAAATGGAACTTCAGGCTGAAAACTCAAAACACATCAATAATGAAAGGATATGCTGGCCTGACTAAAATAAGCCCTCAGATATAGTACAGTTTCATTTAACATAACCGTGAAACAAAGGGGATTGGGGTGGGGTGAAAATATTGAATTTTCCTTGCCTTATTTCTTTATCTCCCCTAACAATTTCCATTATTTTATATAGTCAATTTTACATCATTTTAACCTGTGCTGATTGTATAGCCTATAGATCCCTTAAGACCAGTAGGCATTTTCACCCTTTTTGTGTAGTCAACCATTTGAACCCACTCTACCAATGAAATAAAGCAAACTGAGCTAGCATTGCCCCCCTCCCCCATTCCCCTTGCCAATACCGCTTACCTCATTCTAATTGAATATTTAGGCCAAAGGAAAAAAATAGTTATTTGAAAGTCTTGCTTGTTTTGGAGGAGTTGAGTTCTTATTAGTATAGTAGCTTTCCCTAAGCCTTTGTGTGGTTTCTTTTCACGCCAAACAGATCCTTCTGGACTGCTCTCTAGTTAGCTTAAAAGGTCATGAAGAATCATGGGACTAATTTTTTCTTGTACAATGAACATCATGAAAGAAGCCATTCTAAGCATAAGAAATGAACTGGCTACCTCAGACTTCCTACTCTTTTCCTACATTGTTCATGCCAAGATGCAAGGAGGTGGCATGCAGTGCTTAATTTGTAATGAAAGAGGTGTGAAGGCTCAAGTAGATTTATGTATTTTAAGGCCAGAAGGAACCAGTATGATCATCTAGTCTGAGCTCCTGCACAAGGCAGTCTACAGAACCTCCTGCCCACTCCTGCAATAGACACCTAACCAGTTGTTAAAGTATAATTTGATGGGCCCTGGAATCTTCCTAATCTCTGGGTCCCCTTCCCATAGGAATCCATAGGAATGAAATTTATGAAGTGGGTGGGGCCCGGGAATGGTGTTCCCTGGTGTTCCCACTTACTTTAACCACTGCACCTAACTTCTGAATGAGTCATTGAAGTCCCCAGATCATGGTTGAAAGACTTTGAGGTACAAAAAACCCCCAGCAAGTGACCCATCCCCCACACTACAAGGAAAGGCAAAAAAAACCCTAAGGTCTCTGCAAATCTATTCTGGAGGGAAAAGTTCCCTGTTTACCCCAAATATGGTGATCAACTAATCCCTGAACATCTGGACAAGACTCAACCAGCCTGACACTCCAAAAAAGAATTATCTGTACCAATTCTGAATCCATCCCCTCTAACAACCCATCATAGGCCATTGGCATATTTATCACTACTAGTCAAAGATCAGTTAATTGCCAAATTAGACTGTCCAATCATATCATCCCTTCCATAAATTTGTCCAGCTCAGTTCTGAAACCAGCTAGGTTCTTTGCCCCCTTGGAAGGCTATTCCAGAATTTTACTCCTCTGATGGTTAGAAACTTACGTTTAAATTCAAGTCTAAACTTCCTGATGGCCAGTTTACATTCATTTATCCTTTTGTCCACATTGGTGCTGAGCTTAAATAATTCCTCTCCCTCTCTGCTATTTATCCCTCTGATATATTTGTAGAGAGCAATCACATCTCCACTCAGCCTTCTTTTGGTGAAGCTAAACAAGCCAAGCTCTTTGAGTCTGCTCTCATAAGTCAGATTTTCCATTCTGCGGATCATCCTAGTAGCCCTCCTCTGCACCTGTTCTAGTTTGAATTCATCTTTTTTTAAACATGGAGGACCAGAATCACACACAGTATGCTAGATGAAGTCTCACCAGTGCCTTATATAACAGTACTAACAACTCCCTGTTTTTACTACAGATACCTCATCTGATGAATCCTAGGACCACATTAGCTTTTTTTCACAGCCATATCACATTGTCAGCTCATAGTTATCCTGTGATCAACTATTACTCCCAGGTCCTTCTCCTCCTCTGTCACTTCCAATTGAGACATTCCAAGCTTATAGCAAAAATTCCTGTTATTAGTCCCTAAATTCATGATCTTGCACTTACCACTATTAAATTTCATCCTATTTCTATTACTCCAGTTTACAAAGTCATCCAGATAATCTTTTAAGATGTCCTGATCCTTCTCTGTGTTTACAGTATCTCCGAAGTTCGTGTCATCCGCAAACTTTATTAGTATATTCCCACATTTTGTGCCAAAGTCAGTAATGAAAAAGGCCTAATAAGATTGGTTCCAAGACTGATCCCTGAGGAACTCCACTAGTAATTTCCCTCCAGCCTGACAGTTCACCTTTCAGTATGACCTATTGCATACTCCCCTTTAACCAGTTCCTTATTCACCATTCAATTTTCATATTAATCTCCATGTTTTCCAATTTAACTAATAATTCCCCTGTGGAACTGTATAAAATAGCTTAACGAAATCTAGGTAAATAAGATCCACTGCATTTTCTTTGTCTAAAAACGCTGTTATCTTAGGAGATCAGGTTGGTCTGGTATGATTTATCTTTTGTAAAGCCATGTTGTATTTTGTTCCAATTTCCATTAACCTCAATTACCTTAACTACTTTCTTTTTCAATTTTTTCCCCAAAACCTTCTATACTGCTGAGATTAAATATACAGGCATGTAGTTACTTGGATCACTTTCTTCCCCTGTCTTAAAAATAGGAACTATGTTAGCAATTTTCCAGTCACATGGTACAAACCCTGAGTGTACAGATTTATTAAAAATCCTTGCTTATGAGCTTGCAATTTCATTTGACAGTTCCTTTAGTATTTTTGGATGGAAATTATCTGGCCTCCTGATTTAGTCCCATTAAGCTATTCACCTTTGGCTTTACCTTGGATGTAGAAATTTCTACCTCTATAATCTCATTCCCATTAGCCACTCTGCCACTGTCCCTCAGCTTTTCATTAGCCTTATTAAAAATGGATACAAAGTATTTGTTTAAATAATGGGCCATGCCTAGATTATCCTTAACCTCCACTCCATCCTTGGTGCTTTTCAGTCCTACTTCTCCTTCTTTATTTTTATTTTTACTATTTATATGATGGTAAAATCTTTAACCATTGCTTTTAATTCCCTTTGCAAGGTTCAACACTACTTGACTTTTGGCATGTCTCATTTTATTTCTACATGTTCTGATCTCCAAGAGGTAGCTTTCCTTGCCAGTCCCTCCCATCTTCCACTCCTTGTAGGCTTTCTGCTAATCACCTGTCTGAGATGCTTGCTCATCCAGCTTGATCTACAAATCCTGCCTATTTGTATCCTTTCCCTAGGGTACAGGCTTCAGATAGTTCCTGAAATTTTGACTTGAAGTAATTGCAAGCCTCCTCCACATTTAGATGCAAGAGTTTTTTAGTCCAGTGTACTTCTCTAACTAATTCCTTTCATTTTATAAAATTAGCCCTTTTGAAGTCAAAGACCCTAGTCACAGAACTATTTTTATTTATGCTTTCATTTAGTTTGAACTGAATTAATTTGTGGTTGCTCAAACCAAGGTTGTCCCCCATGATCAGTTCTTCTATAAGGTCCTTGCTATTCACCAGTACCAAATCTAAAATGGCATCATCTCTTATTGGTTCAGTAACTATTTGGTGAAGGAATCTGTCAGCTATCACATCCAGGAAAATCCTGGCCCTATTATTGCTACAAGCACTTGCCTTCCAATTTCTAAAGGGGTAGCTGTATTAGTCTGGTTCAGCAAAACAGAAAAGGAGTCCTGTGGCACTTTACAAGACTAACACATTTATTTATCACATGAACTTTCATGGGAGAAAATACCACTTGGTCAGATGCCTGACCAAGTAGGATTTTCTCCCATGAATGCTCATGCAATAAATAAATCTGTTAGTCTTTAAAAGTGCCACAGGACTCCTTGTTTGTCTTTCAGTGTATAGCTTGAAAGTTAAAGCCTCCCATAATCACACAATTCCTGGCAGAATTTACATCATTAAGAGCTTTATAGAAATCTCTATCCATGTCCAAACCAGATCCCGATGGTCTGTAAAACACCTCAAGTACTTTAGCTGGTGGAAATTCTACTAGCTTTTTTCCCCAACATTATTTTGCCCAGACAGACTCCGTCTTATCTAATTCATCACTTCTAATTTTTTTATAGTCTACCTCATTATTGATATACAATGCTACTCCACCACCTTTGCCTTTGTTTTTTTCTTTCCGAAACAGCACATACTCTTCAATATTTCTACACCCGTAGTGACTACTATTCCACCATGGTTCTGTTATCCCTATAATATCTGGTTTCTCTTCTTCCACCAGTAACTCTAGTTCCTCCATTTTGTTACCCAGACTCCTCACATTGGTATACAAACATTAGTTTTTGCTGTTTGGCTTCACTCATATTCCTTACACAATTTGGCACAATCATTCTACCACCAATATTGCATATTAGATTAGTATCTATCCTACCCTTCCTCTTGATGTTCATTCTCCTACCAACTGCTGTGGATTGGCTGAATCCAGCCTGAATAGCATGGAGTCTATCACAGGACCTGCAGATAATTGCCTCAACGTTTTGTTTGACTCAAGGACTCATCAAGTTTAAGCAAGCTCAGAGGCAACTCAGGTTTAGGCAGGCTCAGCGGTAATATCTCTCCTGTTGGCAGAGCTCTCAGTCTTTAATTTTATATTGCTGTTGAATTTTCTTTATATTTCGTGATTGTACTGTAAGCTAAACAAGATTTTGCACAGAAGCCAAATGGCAATGACATTCTTTCAAATCAGGGCTCAGCTTAATTGTATAGGTTCCAAGATTCAAGCAATTGTTTTACTTTCATAACTGATGTGGCAAGCCCAGAGGTGCTGGGGCTGAGCCCTGGCAAGCTCTGGAACAAATTAAGTACAGGTGGCATGTAAATCACACTTTGGATTTCATCGGAACTTTAAGTCTGTGCTTAAGTACTTTATTGAATAGAGAGGGACTTCAGCATGTGCTTCAATGTCTTCCTGAATTAATCATAGAACATTTATGATAACAAGAAATGCTGCATACTCACAACTACTTTTGAAGACAGGAGGTCTTGCACTCAGCAATGGAACAACATACTAATCTCCAAAATATATGTTGGATGATCTGTAATAGTAAAAAATAGGTCCAAAGAGGTAGCCGTGTTAGTCTATTGCAGAAAAACAACAGAGTCCTGTGGCACTTTTAAAGACTAACAGATTTATTTATCGCATGAGCTTTCGTGGGAAAAAATCCCACTTCGTCAGACGCTTTGAAGATGGGAAACTTATAGAATGGGAGAAAATTAAATGCAGGGGAGTGTATGACATAGCATCAGGTCAGGCTGTAACAGGAAATCAAAATAGGTGTTAGGATTCAAAACACTGGGGAACAGCACATAGAGGAAGGGGAAGTCAAATCACCTGTTGTAATGAGAGAAAAATCTGTAGTCCCTGTTTAACCCCAAGACAACTGAGTCAAATTTGCATATAAATTCGAGTTCAGGAGTTTCTCTTTGAAGCTGTGATTTATTATTCATCTGTTTCAACACAGCTATTATCAAGTCATCAATGGCGTGAGCAGAGAGATTGAAGTGTTCCCCTATTGGTTTTTTATTGTTGCGATTTCTGATGTCAGATTTGTGTCCATTTATTCTTTTGCACAGAGGCTGTCCTGTTTGTCCAATATATAAGGCAGAGTGGTATTTCTGGCACATGATGGCATTAATCATATTGGTGGATGAGGAGGTGAATGAGCCCTTGATGGAGTAGGTGGCTTGATTTGGTCCTGTGATGGTGTCTTCAGTGCACATATGAGGGCAAAGTTGGCAGCGTGGTCTGTTGCAGGGACATGTTGCTGCTTTAATGTTTCTGTTGTTTGATCTGTAGTTGCTAGTGAGTATTCATTTAAGGTTGGGGGGGCTGTCTATAAGCAAGGAGAGGTCTGTCTCCCAAGGCTTGAGAGAGTGAGGGATCGTCCTATAGAATAGGCTGTAGATCTTTGATGATGTGTTGAAGAGGTCTGACTGGGGGTTGTAGGTGGCGACCAATGGCATTCCATTGTTTTTTTTTCTTGGGCTTCTCCTGTAGTAGTTGACTTCTGGGTACCCGTCTGGCTTTGTCAATCTGCTTCTTCACTTCTGTGGGTGGGTACTGTAGTTTTAAGAATGCTTGATAGAGATCCTGAAGGTGTCTGTTTCTGTCTAGGTATTCCAGGGAGAATAACATTTGTGAAAGACACAGGGGCAGATTCTTAGCTGCAGTGTCCATAGATATGTGCTTCTTTATATCAGCCCTCAGAGTAAATGAAATATATTAGGTGACCAGTGCATTAGCTTTAACACTAATTTATTCACAAAAACCTTACAGTATAGTATAAAACAGTATAGGGAAAATGTCTTGTATTGGTATATGTAGTGGATACTTTATTCTCATAACAGATTTTCCATGCTATGCTGCACGTTTTGTTTATCAAAATCCTGTATATCTCATTATTTCATAAGTTTGCATGAATGCTCATTACTGTTACTGTTCAGATCCTACTGCACCAAAGGTATCCAACTCCCCCAGCTGGGCTATATGATAGAGACAGTAATTAGCAATAAACTTCAAAATCTTTCGTAATAGTAAAATTAATAATAATGATGATGATTTGATTTTAGAAAGCAACTTTTGTGAAAAAGGCATCTCAGAGCACTGTATGGAGATCTTGATTATACCATGCAAGGGAGTTATTCACAGGAGGGAGTATTAACATATCCACACTCCACTAAAAACACTCTTACTCTTGCCAAGTTTCTGTGCATAAAATGATGCTCATACTGTGCTGATGTTATTAGCCAGCATCTTCCAAGCTGCTGCAGTCCCCCTTGTAAAAAAATTTTAAATATAGATTTGTGTGTGTCAGAGAATATTACCCCTACACTCCTAATGTGAAATTTTTTAAAACAATTAAACAATACATTTAAAGCAATACAAAGCAAACATTTAAAGCAATACAAAGAAAAATAATAATATCCAGTATGTCAAGTCTGGGAAAGAAAAGGAAATAAAACACCTTATGACATGTTTCTTTTTAGATGTTTAAGATAGTGTATATTTTGACTGTCTGAACTTTTACTTTAGGTTCTGTGAATGGGTGAAGTTTGCAGGGATAGGGTAGCATTGCTCCCCCCAAACTTATGATAATTTTCTTAGGACTTAACTTTTGGCAGGCCCTGCATCTGATTCAGGTGGGTCTGGTGGAAAAACAATCACTTCTTTCTGAGAAATTAAACTGCCTGATGCTTCAGTTGCCAAGGGAGCTTATTCTTGGCTGGTCACTTCCCAAACTTCCTGCGTCCGGACACATGACTAGCCAAGAAATTAAGCTGCCTGCTCCAGACATTGAGCCAGACAATGTGATGAGTAGTCAGAGGCAATAATCTGAAGGTTTTATGATAGATTACAAACTATGGAACCTGGATTTAGTCAATCCCACAGGCAAGGACCTAGTCACATGATTCCTAAGGCAGATATGTAGGCTCCCTAGGGAAGCAGTTTTAGCAGTCTGTTCAACATCACTATCTGAGTAGGAGTGCTCCCATTCTCAGTAGCTTCAACTGACTGCTTGTTGGTCCTTTCTCCTACTCTATTCCATGTGGTTTTGCCATACTAGCCTGCAACTGCTTCTGCCTCAGCCAGCTGCCCAGCAACTCCGCTAGTGTGGTTTTGTGTAAATTGGTACTGCATGTGCTCCTGAGTGAGTGGAAGATAGTATTAGTCTAGATGTATGGTGACCTAGTTAGGAGCCTAACTTCTCAGGAAGTCATTTCTTCATTGGAGTGTAGTTCAGCAATACTGGGCCTCTGTACTTGTGCCATCTATCTGTGAACATGATGATATGCTCTGGATTTTGCACAGGTGAGTTGAAAACCACTTCCTCTCCACCTTAAGAGGATGATTTAGAGGAAACTAGCTTAACTTTTGTCTTCTTGTGGGTTTTGCTGTGGTTGGATGTTAATTGGCCAGGGGAAAAAAAACAACAAAACCCCCTCCCCCCCATTAAATACATAATTTTAAATTACATGCAGGGGAAACTTATATCAGAAGATTTTTGGCATCTAAAAATGAGCACGGAAACATACAGTGGTGCTGCATGAAGCATCTTATGGGTAAACATGGATTTCAAAGAACTTATGTACTTTATACTGGTAAATCAAAAGACTTTGAAAGTAATGTTCAGAAATTGAAATCTCTAATGAAAGTCTAGCAAAAGCCAAAATAGAAGAAAACAAGAAGCAAGTTATATACAAATCAGTTTTCAAACTGTGTGCATGTATACATATTTCAAATATTACAATATGTATGTAATCAGGTTTAACTAACGCATGTATATGTTGAATAGGTTTCAAATAAATGTATTTGATTAATTTCTCTTTAGCCAACCCTATTCTGAAGGTGAAAAGTCTGTTTTTCAATTGATGCCAACTATGTGCAAGACATTACACATGGAAAAACATATCTTTATTTAACTCTAATGGCATCAAAGAAGTTCAAGCTTAAACTACCAGTCACACAAAACTTAACTAACTCTTTGATAAGCAAGAATAAGAATAGAGCATATTACTTTTTTAATGCAAATAGAATATTCATCCCTGCAGGTAACATTATGGGAGGATGGTTTTGAAATAATAATTATTATTAATAATAATAATTAATAAAGACAAATTATTGGTGAAGCAGGAAGTGTTACATGGTAAGTTTGCCTGATACTTCCTATTATGCAACCCTGGTGTCAGTTGCTTACATTTTGCTTACATTTTCACAAAATTGTGTGTTCTCTCTGAAAATTCCCATGTTGTATGTCTGCTTCAAGTTGAATTTTTTGGTAAGTTTAGGCCGAAATCCATTACTAGCCATCCATTTATGGGATTAATAAATAAATAAATAAAAGAGGGTTACCCATGTTTAATTTGCGTGTGTGAGCTGCACATATTTACGGCAAGACTCTCATGCCTCCATGCTTTGGAACAGGGCCTTGAAATCTGGCAAATTTGCCTTTTGCTATCACTATGAAAACTATCCACTTTTGGCCAAGTTAATAAGCCTTTTAGAACGTTTGGTTTTCACATATTTAGTAGAGCCTTGTTGGAGTTTAGCAGCGAAATTCTCTGATCATTCAATTTGCACTTAACATGCTTCAGACCAGGCTTACAGGGGTTTAACAGTATTTACCTTGCAGTGATTGCTACTAGTGAGGGCAGGCACTGGAACTGAGATCCAGATGTCTGTCTATCTCTCCTGCACACTCAACCCCCTCTTCAGGCAGTGTGGAGGAGAAGCGCAAAGTGGCCCGACTGAAATGCACATTGCAGGAATATTAAGGTGCTAAAGTCAAGCATTGAAAAATCCAGAATTACAAGTGCCAGTGTAGTTCAATCCTTTTGTGCATATGCATTGTGATAGTCTTTAGATATATAGTAATATGTTATTTTTTCCATGGATCCTGCTTCCTTTAGTGCACAGCATGTATCCCTTCTAAGGATGATTTGGGATTATGTAGTGAAGGAGGAGGTTGTCTGTAGGACCCATGCTTCATTTCCTGAGGAACTTAGAAGGTCTATAGTGAGTTAGGCAGGGGATTTCAGGAAGAAAAAGAAAAAAAAGATTAAGGCAATTGAAAGCTGCATGAGAGAATTGTGGCATATCTGGAGATATATGGAGAATTGTTGCAGTACGCACTACTTGGCCTGTGTAGAGCAGTGGTTCCCAACTTTTCCAGACTACTGTTACGCCGTATCTCACTTAAAAACTACTTACTTACAAAATCAGACATAAAATTTTTTTAAATGTCAAACAGCATACTATTACTGAAAAAAAATATTTTCTCATTTTGTCTTTATGAAATTTTAGTTTGTACTGACTTTCACTAGTGCTTTTTATGCAGCCTGTTTTAAAGCCAGGCAAATATCAATGGATGCGTCTACAGTTACAAGTTAAGTTGATTCAAGGAGGCTTAAGTCGACTTAAAATACTCTGCGTCTACACTTAGCTCTCCTTAAGTCGACTTAAGCTGCTCCTTAAGTCGAATTAAAGAAAAGTTAGTTCGAATTAATAAGACCTAGCTTTAATTCGAACTAGTGCTTAAGTCAACTTTATTAAATCGACTTAAGCCAGTGAAGATGGGGATTAGAGCCTTGGTGGAGTTTATTAAGTCAACTTAAAATATTAAGTCAACTTAATAAGGTCGAAAAGGTCCACGTCTACACTTGAAAAGTTAAGTTGACTTTTGTTAAGTTGACTTAATAAGGTCAACTTTAAATCGACTTAAAGTAGACTTTATTAAGTTGACTTCCTAAGTCATCCTAACTTTTCAAGTGTAGATATAGCCTAAATGAGTTGATTTCCCCCTGGGAAGAACTCAGTGTTGCTCTATAGAACACTAAAGAACTTTTAGTACACACTAGCAGGCCTATTTTATGTGCTTTAGGAATTACACCCCCAGAGTGCACATTGTGTACACAAGCTCTTGAATTCTATCCCTGCCTCTGCTGCTGAGTCCCAATGTGATAACCAAACTTTTCACAGCTGCTTCCCAATTGTGCGTTCTTATTTTCTGGCTATGGAATATAAGATTTAATGGTCTGATTTGCAGAAGTGCTGAGCATTCACATCTGCAATGAAAGTCAATGTGAGTTGTGCTTTGGACATACAATGTGCTATATAACGCTAAGTGCTCTGAAAAATCAAGCCCAGGGTCTCTGAAATTGGGCAACAAAATTGGTGAAGAGCAACTTAGTGAAGTTCAAGAGGAAATTTATATCTATCTATCTATCTATCTATCTATCTATCTATCTATCTATAAAGTTGCTAGAAACATACAACAGATAGATAGGATTCAATCATAAGTCTTTCTCCCTCAGCAATTTGATAGAAAAATTATTCTATGAAAAATCATAAATTGTTTTCTATTTTTATACCACTAAATATATATTAAAATAGGTATTTACTTTTTTTAAAATAGCCATTTTAAGCAAATACCACATTTTGGGGAATAACCTAATTTAGAATGCCCTTTAATGAATTTTTATTCCAGTAACATGATTACTTAGTTTGATAGGGCTACCTGTTTTTTTAAGTGCATTTTATCTGCAGTACCAAATAAACCCAATCATGTCTTCTTAATTAACCACAATTATTTTAGTTGGATGGGAATAACAAATCTAAATAAAATGAAATAAGAATCAAGCTAATGGTGTGGAATGCTATGTCCCAATAAGCTGTAAGAGATACTGCAGTAAAGTGCTGTGGTAACATGGTCTCCTTCCTGTCAAATAGAGATCAAACACAGGTTCTTCCTGTTCTGCTAATATGGCTGTTCTGAATGATTACTGAATTGTGCAAGCAAGAGTGTGATCAAGAGCTGTGAGGCTACAGCAATTCTCTACACATCAGTTCCCTCCAGCATAGATGTGTCATGGAGCATTTGGCATTAGAAAGGGAAAGTGTGGAATATTATTACTCTAACTCTCCTTTCTTTCCTCTACAGAATTGCCAGATGTCATTGGATCAGTGTCTAGCATCTTAGGAATGATATGAGGGAGCCTAAAGCAACTGCAGAATATCACAGGTGCAGGTGGGGTATGCTACTTGATGTGGCAGACAGAAGTGGGATGGTGAAATGTTGAGGCTTCAGGCAGAAAATGTATCCAGCTAAACTTGTTAGTAAGGAGAAGACTGCTTTGTCCCCATTGCTTTCATGTTTTTTATCCATCCAGAAACATTAATGGCCAGGGTGTGTAGCTGCACAGCAGCATTTGACATGTTTCAGATGCTTATAACAAATTTCATCTGACTAAACTTTAGTCCTGAGAATGCCTTCAATGCATGATCCATTTGGATTACTAGATACAAAAGTTTCTCACAATGTAACCCCTCTTTTCCACTGTCCCAGTTTCTCCTTTATACAGATATCTTGTATCATGTATTTTGTACAGATTCCTGACAAGGTCCCTCATGTCTCTAAGCCTGTTAAGTCAGTGCTGCTCAAAGCCGTACATCTAAAATCAATTTCATTCACATTTGACCATTGTGCAGATGGAACATTATTCATACATTAGACTTTCTAAGTGGGGTAGAACAGTAGCTTACATTTATTTCCTACAATTGTATCTGCATTTTTGTATTATACATGGTTCAGTAACCTTCAGTAGAAGACCAGAAGATGCCTCTGGAGGCAATACATTGTGCATCAGAACTGATTTATACTCTAACATCTGTCAACTTTTCCCTGGGATCTACTTGTACCAGGGTACTCATGTCATCTCTTCTAATGACTTACCAAAGGATAGATGCTGAGTGGGGAAAGGGAAGCACCATGGGAGAAAATCTGATGTGGCTTTCTGCCATTTTCCTGAGGTATACAGCTCAAAATACATTTATTGGTATGCCACATTAAATATACTTATTGTTTTACTGTATATTATAACCATGGGGTGAGCTTTTAATGAGTGTCTGAAAACAAAGAAAAGATATTTTGTTGTAATATGTATGACTATATTGGCAATGAAGTACCAAAAGGTATTGGCTCTTTCACAAAGAGTCCACTTCTTAAGCATATTTAAAAGACTAAGCCAACTGTCTCCTTTAAAGATGAAATATTTACATGAAAACATTTTACTGCCCATGTTTGCATTTGTTTGATCTGCAGCCCAGGGGAAACTGTGGCTTTTTCCTAACAATAGTTTAATTAGATTGTTTATTAGAACTAATAATTTGTAAGGGCAAACATAAAGTGGATCTACACTTCCTTGAGCATAATCAAGTTGTTTGCCATTTATCATGCAACAAACATAAACGATGTATTTCTTCTGCAGAAAAATCTTCCAAAACCTGAAGTTATCAATGGAGAAATGTAAATAAGCAAAACATGAATAAATATATCAATGCTACTAACACTGATTGCTAAGGCACCAGGTGCACCTGCTTTACCCTGCTTTGGAACAACCTGGGCAAAGCTCCAGCTGTTGGAATTCTGCCACTTTCAAATTGGCTCTCAGGAACACTTGTCCCTGAAACTGACAGTAGAAACACCTGCTGATGCTATTCTGGGAAGAAACCAGAATAAAGTAGTATTGTGTAGAGTTGGTAGGGACTGACCCACCATACCCCCACCAAATCCTTTGTGTATTACAACTCAGTTCCACTCTGAAACTATAGTACACCATCATTCTTAATCTGAGCATGCCTGACGATGTTCTGTTATATGAGTATCCTTATAAATTGGTTGTTTAAACGTAATTCCTGTTCATCTGAAAAAATGGAACTCAAAAAATTCTTAAGATTTTAGAATTCTTTTCCAGTATATTTCAGAACTTCATCTAGAAGTCTGTTGCCCATAACATTAACAGGTTGTCTTTGTGGAAAAACCTTTTTCAGCCATTGGAGTCTGAGTCAATATCTAAGAATAAGTTTGCTTTTCTAAGATGTCTCTTTATTGGAGATACATAGATATATATTCTAGCACTTCATGGGGAAATAATTTAAAAAAACAAACAAACAAAAAAAAACCCAGTTCCTTTTGTTGGGCCTGAGTTGCGTCAGGGCTGATATTACAAAGAGGACAAGTGAGGGGGCTTTTTTATTTCACTTGCAGGCAGTAAGTCTAAGTTATCTCTGAAAGTCTTGTTTCAACCTGTTTGCCTTCAGAAGTCTCACTCAATCAGCCCTACCTATAAGTGTAGCTGCAACTGATATGTACCCTTTTTCTTTATTTCCAGGGTGCCTATCAATAGAATTTTTCTATAAATATGGATGAGACCAAAGTGAGTATGTGCGCGCGCACACACACACACACACACACATCTAAATTCCATATTAAACATGAATTCAGTAACATTATGAAAAGGAAACTTACAACTCTTCATCATTGTTTCAACTCCATCATAATTCTTAATTGGTTTATTGCTTTTTTATCATTTCAGGTTAGCATTTATTGACGTAGATTTGTAAGAAATGATATCTATTTTCATTCTTCTTTCTGCTTAAATCTCTTTCGTATTCTCAAATACTCTATATACACTAGGAACTATATAGTCTAGCTGTTGTTCAAGTTACTCCCATGAAGTACTATTTTAAAGACTGAACATTACTCTATAATAAAATGTTACAGTTGAAGGAAGAGTGATCAGGTACCAAAAGCTAATCAGTATTAATTAAAGATTGGCAAAGACTGAGACTCTTAGCAAAATGATTCTTTGCTCTTCTATAGTGTCTGTCATGTGAGCATCTCAAAGTGCTTCATAAATATTAAAGAAAGTAGCCTCTGAAGAACTCTTAGACAAGTATAATTTTCCCCATTCTCCTATTTTATAGAGGCTCTTGTATCATGCTCATCACCATATACTCATAAACTCAATAAGCTCTAAGGTCAAAAGGGACCAATATGATCATCTGATCTCCTGCACAAGTCAGGCCACAGACCCTCATCCACCCCATCCTGCAATAAACCTCTAACCTATAATTAATTTATTAAAGCCCTCATATAATGATTTAAAGACTTTAAAGTACAGAGAATCCAGCAGCAATTGAGTCATGCCCCATGCTACAGAGGAAGCTGAAAAAACCCCAGAGCCTTTGCCTATCTGCCCTAGCGGAAAATTCCTTCCTGTCCCCAGTATGGTGATCACTTAAACCCATAGAATGTAAGTGTCTTCCAGCAGTACATTAAGCAACATCTGCCATGTGGTGTTTGTTCCTACACACTCCCTCCTGAGAGAGAAGTGTGTGCAGCGGAGTGTCTTGTGTTTTAAAATAGATGTATACATTTTACTGTGTGCTTATGTTAAAGAGATGTATTTGCAAGAGCAGGTGGTGAGGTTTGTGATGGCCTCAGTTCATTCCACAGTCTTGGGCCTATCCTAAGGAGATTCTGTTTCCTGCATAGATGAGCTTTAATGTTGCTGTAGAAAGTTGCACTGTACCAGAAGAGTGTAGTTATCAATTGAAGTCTTTATCCCAGAGCCTTAAGCAGTCTTTAAGATATCTGAGGCTCAGGCCCTTGAATGCCTTGGAGATAAGGACTGAGACCTTGATTTAATGAACAGAGGAAAAAATCTTTCTAGATGATGATGTGTCATGGAGCATGACTGGTTGATGTGTAGGTGGAGCTGTAGTAAATTCAGCCGAAAGTGTATCCTCTTTACAGAGAACATATGGAATTAGATGTTCTGCCCCTACATTGAATTCATTTATAGGAGGTCCCTAGAACCGAGCGCTGTGTGTGTTGAGAAACATTAGACTCCTTTAATTACTGAAAAAGAACTCACAAAATAATGGGTATAGAGACTCCTGTGTCTTATTTGCTGCAGCACCAGACTAAATAGGATTGATGGCCTACTTTCGTTGTATATTCTTTTTGGGCAAAGTACCCTGTAAGACTCTTATATGCTAAGAAAATGGTAGCATAACATATACTGATTCAAGATTAATCAAATTTCTTCTTGTGTATAAGAATATAATGTATCAACAGTGGGGGATCATCAGATTTCTAACCTAATTTTAAAAAGAAACCTGTCAAATCATAAAAAAATGTAATAACCTACATTTTAATCTTTCTTTATATTCCATCAACTTAAACAGAATACATTATTTTTAATCCTTCCTAAAGAGTGTAACAATAGTTAACCTTGATGGAAATTAATTTAGTGTAGATTTGGATCACATCATCATAGCCTGATCCATAACAAGCCAGTTTAGACAATGCCTGAAGAGAAATGCCTTTTTGTAGATAGTTCTTTAAACTAGACGTTGTTTAAAAATGTATTTTTCAGCACCATTTTTTTTTCAAGCACTCTTTTCTTCAGCCTATCTTTTGGCTGCTATATGCAAGGAAATATAATTTAAAATATTAAGCACCACAGTCTTCTCTTGAGATTTCAACAATTTGAATTAACAACACTTGTCACATTGCCCTCAACAGGTCAAACAGTAAATCACTGGGATTGGAATATTGCATGAAGCTGTATTAGACAAGATGACTTAACGTTCAACTGCTGTAATATGTTATAATCTTCAGACACTGAGTGCAAGTGTAATTCCTTTTATATTTTTGGAAAAGGATGAGGTTTTTTTCTCTCTGTAAATAATCATCCCCCCCCCCCCCCGCAACACACACACACACACACACAAAACCCTGTGCGTCTGTCAAGTGAGTGCTCTAGCATTTGTGAGCGAATGAAAGAACTGATTAACTTTATAGGTGAATTTCAAAGTACAATTTCTGGGGAATATTGTAAATGTAATGTTACCCATGACTCCCTTAATGAGTATTTAAATAAAGAATGACCCAGTGGAATTTCAGCAGTGATGCAGTTTAGGAGAATGGAATCATGTCTCAAAGCTTAGAGCCAGTAGAAAGTAGGGAGTTGAAGTTTCCAGTCCCAGGGGAAAAACTAAGTGCTTTTCAGTTTCTTGGGCCAAGCACTGTTGGCTAGAGTAGTCTGCCAGACATGGTCATTATGCACAGAGGGAGACTAACAAGCATCAAAAAATGTCTAATACATTAAACGTGTTTTATCATCATCTTGCATTTTATTTTCATCACCACCTTCACGGTAAGTGCTCAAGCACCAGAAAAACTAATTTTTAGAGGAAAGCAATCCATGTAAGATGAGCCAAGATAAAGTCAAAATCAATGTCCCTGTATGCTTGTCCAGAACCTCATCCCCTACTCTTAGGTAGCCTTTCATTCTGCCTGCCTGCCTAGGTCCCTCCATCCGAGATACAACTTCTTTTTCACAGATATGTACAGGTTTTTTCAAAAGCAGAATGACAGGAGCTATCTGAATGTAAAATACTAGTATTATCCATCATACAATGCAAAGCAAGACAATTCTTTAGGAATAGAGATATGTAGAAAAAGAAAGTAAGTTCAGACATAGATGACAAATTCATGAACAACTAAAAAAATGCATTGGCTTCCACCACCATGAACTCTTCTGATGGCAAATCTACCAGGTGGAAAGATTTCAGTGCTATTAAGTCATGGGGAGGATTAAGCTAGGGTAGATGGCAACTGCAATTTATTGGTTCCAAAAGTTCTTTGGGCACAGGATGCCCTTTCTCACACTGAAATATTTGATTTCAGACTTCTTCGATCGGTTCTGTTTTCATCAGGTGGAATATTTAGCTTTCAGGGTCATGTTTCCTATGCAGTAAGATTTTTAGAAACAGCCAAAAATTTTATGAAAATGGCAAGTTTATTTTGAATACAAATCTTAAGGAAATGAGATATTGCAAATTCCAAGAGCTTTATAAATATTGCCTAATCTTTACAATGTCCCTGGGAAATTTTTAGAAAGATAACTTAATCCTGTGTCAATTTTTCTATTTGTAAAATGAGAGTGTTTGCCTCAGGCCACAAAGCAATTTAGAGAAAGTACCAAAATTATAATTCATTAATGCCTGGTTCCTAGTTCTGTGCTTGGTCCATAATATTAGTCACAGGGACTCCTTTTCTTTTCTGCCATTTATAGAGCTATTGGCTCTTGGAGCTATTTCTCTTGCAAATAGTGATAGTTTATGGTGTTGGCCTCTGTAGAGGCAGGGTGTGTAGGCAAATTGCCTTCTCCCTTCCTACTTATCCACAGTACTTCAAGACATACATTACAACTGCATGAAATAATTCAGATCCTTTTAAGTAAAAATGCCAGTTCTGTAGCTTGTGTCAGGACATGATAAAGCATGTTTTTCAGGAGTATGGAGAGTTTTTCTAATGAGGGAGAAAAATAAGGTATGGTCAGCTTCTAACAAATATTGTTATTTTGTACAATTGCTTGCTATTGCACCTTTTATCCATAGAAATGGCCCCAGGACCGACCCCTGGGGCACTCCACTCGTTACTGGTTGCCAACTAGACATTGAGCCATTGATTCCTACCCGCTGAGCCCGTCGAGCTAGCCAGTTTTCTATCCACCTTACTGTCCACTCGTCCAACCCATACTTCCTTAACTTGCCGACGAGAATGCTGTGGGAAACCGTATCAAAAGCCTTGCTAAAGTCGAGGTATACCACGTCAATGGCTCTTCCCGCATCCACAAATCCAGTCATTTCATCAGGGCTGTTCTTGGAGGTTCACTAAGTCACTGATGTCGATGTTGATCTGTTCCAATCTAGAGCATGTTCCAGTTAGACTTGCACCCAGAATCTCTCCCTCCTGAGCACATGTTGTGCTTGCATATAAACACCCACTGCTCCAGCTGCTTGTCTGGAAATGCTCTCTTTGATGGTTGCAAATGGACAGGTGCCCCCTTGCACATCATTGCAGAAAGAGGCCACACCGGCCTCGTGGAGTTGCTGACAGAGAAGTCCTGCTTCAATGTGCTGGCTCGCACTAAGGTGAATGTGCGTGTGTCCACAATACTCTGCGTAGCAGGTGGGACCAGAACTTGTACCCGCTGTTAATCTGATTGCTCCTACTATCTTGAGCTAGACAAAACTGGCTGGGAAACGAGGCTCTGGCTTCCTTAGCTTGGAGCTGCACAGCCTCAGCTCTATCTGGAATCCAAATGGAAATGTGACGTGGTGACACTTCCATTGTAATATACTGGCAACACATTCTGCCTTCTGGTTTGAGGACTTTAATAACTCAGTCACAGGTTAGGGGCAGGGGTTAAAGTAAGGGAGAACGCACCGGAACGCAGTTCCGGGCCCCACAAATTTGAGGGGCCAGAGTTCTAGGGCCCCTAAAAATAGAAAAATCTGGCAGAATGCATGTTCCACCCTGCCTTGGCTTCTGGCAAGTCCTATGCCCCACCATTGTTAATCACAATACTTATTGTGTTGAGCAGTGTTTGCTAGTTTGTGACAATAATTGCTGTAGACATAAACACCATATAAAATTATAAATATTTTTATGGAGCGATAACCAATGCATGTGGTACTGAGAAGTAGTTGGAAATGCCTACCTGGGCTGGGGCCTGCACATGCATGAAGGGGGCCCAGACAATATGGGAAGGGGGCCCAGAGATTAGGAGGGTTCTGGGGCCCATCAAATTATACTTTAACCACTGTATCCAGCTGACTTGTCTGGCTCACACAATGAATCCGAGGCTAAATAAGGTCTGCATCTGTTAAAGTCGATGGCAAAACTTCCATTGATTTTACTGGGGATGAGTTCTGGCCCACAGAACCAAGGAGTAAAATTCTGTTGAAGGCAGTAGAAGCTTTACCATCAGCTTAAAAGGTGTCCAGATTTCACCCCAGCTTTACTGATTCACAGGCCTCTGTTGTAATCACTCATTCCCTGAGATGATGGAGAAATGCAAATAACATCTGGTCTTCAAGTCTTCCTTCATAGTTTTGCACATTGGACTATTAAAAAGAGATCAAATAAAGTGTTTTGAAAACACAGATTCTCTAATGTCTCTTTTCTTTGGGCCATACTAAGAACGTATTTACTTCTGCACTTTAATTATTGCTATTTTTGATGAATATGTGTATTGAAAAAAAATCAACCTGTGAAGATCTCTTCACAGAGCTGACAGTTTCACTCACTAGAACTTGCCTCTGGCTGGGGAAGGTTTATGGCTGCTGCTCAACATATTTGAGAGAGGATTATTGCTGCTGACACACTTCAATAAGGTAACATTTGTGTGCATCAGTGACTAAATTGCACTCTATTATACCACATCCCATAAAATGACAAACATCAATAAAAAAGGGGTAATAAAAAGAGTAGTTTAGGATTTGTGTAGCTTTGGGGAATGGGAAGCACTTAATATCATTGCAAGGCTGTATCCCATGGCAGGTGAGAGGAAATATTGCTTGATCATTGGGGATTATCAAAACCTGATGACTTTTTGGAAAGTTTCCATTGTCCTTTAATTGCCCAAATAAAGCAGAAAAACAAATTAGTCATGTCTGTCAAACTTTAAAAAAGAAAAGACTGAGGTGACTGTTTCTCTAACTTTACCAACATTTTTAAAGTAATTTTTATTACTTGAATAAGCAGTGCTAAATTCTGTATTTGGGGGAAAAGGTTTGCAAACAATAAAATCTGGCAGCAAATTAATATCTAAAGGAGGTGAGAAGGGGACACACTTAAAAAAAGAAGTCTTTACACAAGAAATTTTATAATTTGAGATAGTTTTGAGGAGGAATAGGTAGAGGAGATTACCAAAACTATGCAATGATTTGACACAAGTTCCCAGTGAATCAGATGGTCTCAAATTGACTAGTGATCCTTGATTTATCTAATCAGAAGCTAAATTTTCATTTTTTATTTTCTTTATTACTAAATATAACATTGTCCTGTATCTTCATCTCTGACATGAGGAGCACCAAAGGAGGAAGGCGAATCAGCTGTTCAAGAGGAAGATGCTGGCTGCTGGCCACCTCAGAGAGAATTCCACTTGCCCACACAGGTCCCTGTCTATTGTGATCAAGAATCAGTATGCCGTACTGGCATCAGGAGCTGAGGAACAACATCCCAGTGACTGAGTAGGATGAGCCATCTGCTCCCATGGTTGGGAGGTTCACTGCTACCACACCAAGAGAAAGAGGTACAGGGGGGGTGCTGGTAGTCAAGGACTCCATTGTGAGATGAATAGAAGTATCCACCTGCTGACCTGACATGATGTCCTGCAGGGGGTGCTGCCTGTGTGGTGCCCATATTTGAAACATTATGAAAAGGTTTCCAAGGCTCACCTCTTCTTCTGACCAATACCCCATGTTGCTCATCCACATTGGATTAATGATATTGCTAAGCATGGCCCTTAGTTGGTCTGCAGTGACCATAGGGCTCTGGGATTGAGGATAAAGGAGTTGGTGGTACACATTGTGTTGTCATCGATCCTCTTGGTTGAGAGTCAGGGCCACGGAAGAGACATGTTTATCTTGTATATGAATGTATAGATGTGCAGATGGTCTCATTGGAGAGCTTTGGCTTATTTAGCCATTCAGTGCTGTTCTGGGAAGGAGAACTGTTGGGAAGAGCTGGAGTCCACCTGTATAAGAGAGGATGAGCATCTTTGCACACTGATTCACCAACCTGGTGAAGATGACTTTAGGTTCAAAGTGAGCAGTGCTGAAAGCCAGAGGTAAACATGAAAAAGGCAACCTTAAAGAGCGTTTGATGTTGAGAGGTACATGGAAAATTGCAATAGGGTCATAAGAGCAACAAGAGGAAAATCAGTGGTGAAATATGCTCAACATTTTATATATCTGTGCACAGGAGTAAGGAGGATAAATAGGAAGAACTAGAAGAATTAGTACATAAGATAAATTATGATATAATTGGCATGTTAGAGACTTAGTGTAAATCTCATGACTGGAATATTTGTATAGAGGGATACAGATTGTTCAGAAAGGACAAGCCAGAGGGGAAAAGGAAATGGTGTTGCATTGTACATCAAGAACATATATACACTTATTCTGAGGTCCAAAAAGAGGTGAGAAGCAGACCAGTTGAAAGTCGATGGGTATTGATAAAAGGAAAAAAATAGGGGTGATGTCACAGTATGGCTCCTGTATAGACCAGATGGGCTCTAGGCAGACAACACTGTAGACCACTATAAATCAGGATAAGGTGGTGGTTGAAGCATTCCTAGAACAAACAACAGATATAGCCAAAACATACAACCTGTTAGTAACTGGAGAATTAACCACCTAGACATCTATTGGAAAATTAACACAGAGATACAAAATTTCCATTAAGGTAACTTTCTTCTGAAGTGCATGTGTCAGTGTTCCAATGACATATAACTGTCCTAATTTGATTCAGAAAAAACAAAAGCAAATTAGTGAAAGCTACAGTGGAGAAAGTGAAAAATGGTGTTTCAGATTAAATACCTTTCATGGGTTTCATATAAATATCCTGCAATAATAGCTCCTAAACCCAGAAATACTTGTGTATGCTTATCTTCACACACGAGTAGTTTCATTGACTTCGGTGAGCATACTCATGTCTATAAAGTTAAGCATGTGCATAAGAGCTTTAAGAAAGGGAGCCTTGGTTGCTATATGGTATCTCTTGACTGTAATTTGGTAGTAACATAACAGTTTCCTAACAGCAAAAGCTTTTTCTGAACCCAAGCAGAGTTGTTTAATAATTTTACTTTTGTAGGAGTCTGGTATCTGTCTATAGAAAATCTTAGATGCTCAGGACTCTACTTTTTCTCCTCATATAAAGGTAACATAAAATCAAGGACAAAGGAGATCTTTTGTTGTGTCAAAGAACATAGGAGCTTTTGATTAACTGACATCTTTCTATTTGAAGTCAGAGAAACCAACAAAAAATACAGTTTCTTCTTTTCTTCCTTTCTAATCTCACAAAATATGCTTGTTTATGATTAGTCTGTGTCTTCCTTAATTCATTAACCAAATCACATCAATACTTGAAAGGGAAGTATATTCATTAGCTGTAGGGATGGTATTTCTGAACAGCAGGTGTGGTAGCAATAGCTGTAGTGTAGAGTGGAGAAGGTGTGGCATACAGTGATCCCTTAGTGCTTAAGGTGCTTAAAAGAGATGTTTTATTCTATGTCTAGTTCCAACTGACTGTGTCTAAGGACAAGAGCTTCACAGCACACACATACACCCCGACTCGCTGTCTGGGGGCTTAGTCCTTCAAAGCACAGTCTCCAGTACCACATTTTCATTCCCAAAAGCTTAATAACAGTATCACTTAACAAACATTAATGTAATACATAGTTATAGAAAGTCATAGCTAGTAGCTAACCTCTTTAACAATGTTGAATTGGTTCTGGTCTACCCTAGAATGTTTTATTGACATAAATTATCTTATCTAGGGCAGTCCTGCTGGACACTTGGGAAGGGAAGTGCTGAAGGGCACCCCCACTGTCTCCTGCATCACCCACCCCCCTCCATTGTGAAGGGCCCGGCAGCCTGGCCAGGAGCTGCACCACCTCCCCCCAACCCCAGCGTTTACCCACAGCTCCATACCGGCCGAGGTTGCCTCCCCCTACCCCCACCTTGATGGGAGGGGGGAAATGTCAACTTGGCATCCCCTGGGCCTGGATTCCCCCACCCTCCCTTTGTTATGCCACTGCCACTGTGAGGAAGTGGCAAGTCCTCTTATTCTGATTGTGCCTTAGTTTGGTGTTCCATTGTCTACACTTCTGGGTGATGCCTGTCTGACACCCTCTCGGGCAAAATAGCAGCATCAGTTTCCTTTTTCTTCCTTCTTCCCTAGTATGTGTCTGTCTGGTGTGACAGCCTCATACAACCACAGTGTTATCTTAGCTTGTATTTTGGCATATGCAACAAGACTTAACATCTTTCTCAATGTTGCTGCTCATTTGAGGCCAGAATAAAACATTTCTGGCTCTCCCCTTAGATTTTTCAATCCCTAAATGACTTTCACATGTCCTTTTTACATTTTTCTATAACACTTCAGAAATCATCATCCATGGAGTACTGAGAGCTAATAGTCTTAACTATTTTCTGCAGCATCTCCTCTAAAGATTGATTCTGGCTATCATTGGGCACATTTTGTCTGAGACCAAACAGTTTTTTAAAAAAATTATTTATTTATTCATTTATTAAATCAGATTGCCTCTTATAAAACTCTAGCTCAGAACTTTGTTCCACTATATTTTTATTAAATGCTCTACAGAGTGTGTTTACAACTGTCCCATCTCTCTGAGGTTTATGTCTATTTCCAAATTATTTGTAATTGAAAGTCCCTGTATTCTTAAGGAAGGTTCTTGACAGGCCTGTTTTGGCAATGACAGTGAGCATACAAGGAAATATCAAAAGCCTTAGAATGGCAGGCATTTTGCTACCCATTTAGATCCAGTTTGTCTGAGTCTCTGCTGCATAAAGGTGGACATAAGCACATGCCTATGTGTTAGTACAGTACTTTGCTGAAAAAAGGCTTTGTTGAGGAATTACTGCTTCAGACACAATTGCATTGTTGCCAGGGCCGTCCCTGGGGGGGAGCGGGGCCCTGGGCCAATAGGCCTATGCGGGCCTCCCCCCCCCCATGCTGCAGGGGAGCGTGGTGGACCCACCGGCCCACTCTGCCCCCCCCCAGGGAGCTGGACCTGGAGGCCGAGGCCGCTGGCAAGGGAGTCGGGACGCCGAGGTCGCAGGCACGGGGAACAGGCTCCGGCCCCAGCCTTGGGGGTGGAGGTTGCTGGGGAAGGGAACCGGCTCCAGCCTCGGCCCCAGCCCGGGAGGCTGAGGCTGCCAGCGGACAGCCGGCCACATGCAGCTGTGTGGGGAGGCCGGCCCAGAGGCCAGGCTCCCCCCAACGTGCTCTGCCCCTGGGCCTGCCTGCTCCACCCTGGGGGCGGAGAAGGGCGCCCAGGGGCCGGGCATAGTGCTCCCGGCCTGTCCCGGCAGCAGGGAGGGGTGCAGGAGGAAGCGGCCCTGGTGTCTGGGGAGGCCCCGCACTGCCCCACTGGGAGTGGGACAGTGCGGGGCCCACGTAACCGCGGGGCCCAGGGCAATCGCCCCGTTCGCCCCCCCAGGACAGCCCTGATTGTTGCACCAGCTGTGAACTTGCCCCACAGTTCCTTTACAACACATTCCTACTCATTGGCAGGTGTTGGTTTAAAACAGGGTGAAACCTTTGTGCTCTGGCCAACTTTTTTCTCCCTTTGTAGTAGCAGCTTAGCTTTGTGTGGGTTAGCTTTTGCACAGACAAGATGGCCTAGTACTAAATCATTTCTGTGAAGTATTTTGAGGAGTGGCATATGAAAAGTGCTTTTGTTATATGGGCGTACTCTTAAAATTAATTCTCCTTATCTGAGGAGTGCCATTACAGTTCAGAGGGATATTGGGTCATCCCCTGAACTTATCTCAAACACTTGACAGAAAGCTATTGCTTGTTACACAATGGTAAAGCAATAGTTGCCAAAGACAATATTTATAATAGATCCATTGCTTCCTTTATTAGTTTAAAGCTTTGCTTTTTTGAAAATCACAATTCCTATTTTAACAAACTAATCTACACACTAGAAATCTTTATCTTAAAAATAATGCCCTCCTCAGTGTCACTAATCTTCTGTAATAACAGCAAATCCTTTACTATTTCATAGCAAACATTAGTTGTAGGCATTTCTCTCTGACTGATAGATGTACATTTATTTAAATGAGCCATACAGAGCTTTCAAGTTCCTTTGTATTGACTTCAGGATTGTAAAACAATGGCCTGAGGAAGGCTGCCCATACATGAAATAATTGCTAATGAAGCTGCCCATTCATTAGCCGTTGAAATTCCATTGATTGCTTGGTCATTAGGATTTCAAACTTTATTTGTGTGGTACTATTAACTCATAAAAGAGTATCTTATTTATCACATATCTACCCAGTTTAACTAAAATAAAGACACTGTGTAATATTTTCTGTATAAAATTGCTAAACATTCCTAGACATTTAAGGAATTAAAGAGCTAATGATTTGATTCTTTACTTGGATGTACAGGACCGGATTAACTGGCTTGGGGCCCCAGTCTGCCCCCCACTGTGTGGCCCACTGCCTGGCTCCCCCCCCGGACCGCAGGCCCCCTTCCCATTGCTGGGCAGTCCCACCTGGCCCCGCTCTGGCCCATCTGCTGGGCGGGGGGCTGGCTGGCGCATGGCATGGGGACCTCTGATGCAGCCCCCAGGACCACGAGCCCTGGAAGACTGTGCCAGACAGCCCCGTGGGGAGCCGGGGTGGGCCAGCCAGCCCAGGGACAGAACAGCGCGGAACACAGAGCCTGGGCCTGGCCTCCCTGGCTCCAGGGCCTCGCCCCCGTTCTTCTCCCCCCTCCAAAGCACTGGCAGGGAAAAGCACTCTCAGCATTCCTGCCCTGCCGGTGCTGAGCCAGGTGGGTGCCAGATTATCAGAGAGATTTTAGGGCTGGAGCCCAGCTCCCCCTTTTTGGCTGGGGCCCAGGGCTTCAGCACCTAAAGCCCCTCCTATAATCCAATCCTATGGCTGTACATAAATAGCTTTCATTGAATAATATTTTTCATCTGAGGATCTCAAAGCACTTTATCAATGTGAATAACTTACAACTTCACAAATCAGGGAAATGAGGCACAAGGAGGCTGAGTGGCTTGCCCAAAATTATACTGTGTGTATATGACAGTAAGGGATAGATCGTAAGAGCTTATCTACATGAACATTTTGTTCACAGCAATCACTAGACTGCTGCACTTTAATTGTCCATGTGGATCCTGCTGATGCATATTAACAGTCATTAATGCACTTTGATCTAGCCTTTTTTTAAACAGGAGTAGATCAAAGCACATTACTTAATTGTTAATGCACAAGAGCAGGGTCCATATGGAGAGTTAGAGCACAACAGCCTAGCAGAGTGCAGACTCAGACCCCAGCTTAACTCAAACTAATGTTGTGCAGGCAAGCCCTAATAAGTCTCCAGATACCCAGTCCCTTAATGTTTAGAACAGAACATGCTGAATTTACTGCTATCCTTCTGCATTAAGTGGGAATGTAGTCCTGAGTGTTGAAGGGAAGATACTAAATGTTTAAAAACTCATGTTAGTTTCTCTTATCTGCAATATCCTCTCAAAAGTTTGAAATAAATCTTCCTTCCTAATTTTGGCCTCTAGTCAACAAACAAAAATTATTTTTGTGCATTAGTAATGAAACAGAAGGGAAGAAAGAAACAGACATTTCAATCAAATATTACACACATATCTCCTATTAGATTCTAAAATTTTTCTGCTTGGGGATTTGTGTTGCCTTCTGGCAGCCAATAAAGCACACAAAGTGTTCCTACTTAAAGCTGGTATGGTCACCAAGAGAATAATTGTTTAAGAACTGGAAGTAAGCAAACAAAATTAATATTGTTGGATGGTGTATTCAGGACTCAGCAATTTGGTAAATTTTGAGAAAAGCAAATATCCAACAAATTTTAAGCATAAAAAGTTGCAGGAAAGTCTGTGTAATACTGCTTTATGAGCTTTTACACTGAAAACTGAAGGAAATATTCCTAGTCTGGGCTTCAAAAATGGAAACAATGCCCGTAAATTGTTAGCATGTTGTCTGTATTGTCATAATACACAAAAACCCAAATCAGAATACTCTGCTACTATACAAACCTTTTTTGGGACCATTGAAGTTATATCTTGGTTCTAAAAGAAAGTTTAAGTCTCTTAAGGAGGATTGAGGATTGAGGTTCCATTTTTTGGTTTTATAGTAAAATGTGTGACACATGATCATGTGGTAGGTCTGCTGCATTGAATGAACCTTCACCAACTCTGTATATCAGGGCTAAACAGGATCAGTACCAGAGAACCTGGGCTACGATGGACATTGTGCAGTGATAAGATCCCCTTCATGGGTATTTTTACCTAGGGGGTGATGAAGCCTTTTGTTGTTAGAGTCATTCAATCCAAATCTTTTCATTTTGGTTTACTTTAATATGGTTCCTGTGCATATATATCACAGGGAAAGTAGAAAGATGTTTCATTTGGACTAAAACAAAAATCTAAGATTAGGTTCACTTCTGATTCTACATGCTAAGCACTGTACACACAGGATATGAGAATCCCAAAATATCCCCAACTGCTCTTATCTCTGATCCTTATTGTTCTCTTGCCAAGTGATGACAAGCATGACCCACTTTCCTAAGTAAAGTGGCTCCATTTCCAGTGTCTACAATTACTGATAGTAGATTGCTGCTCTCATATTTTGCAACTAGCTCAGACTTGGCATATTTTCATGAGCTTGATGCGGTAATTAGGATAACTATGCTCATACTAACTGTACAGCATTTCATTTGCATAGTCACCACCATAACAGTAACCTGACGCTTATCCTTCCAGGATCCCAAGGTGGACTTGTGTAGGATTTTTTTTTTCTGTGATAAAAGTTGACCAAAAAAGTGTAGTTTTTGTTGACATTTTTCAGTTTTTTTCTTCTTATTTAGTTTTTAAAAAGTGGGGGTTTTTTGTTGAGAAAACAAATGTTTTTGTGAAAATTTCCATTTTGCAGAAATGACATATTTTGTGTTTAAAAAGAAAAGTTTAAATGAAAAATTTTGGCCTGTTCTTCATACAGTTGAGGACTTGTGTACAAAAACACATAGTGCATGGCAAGACAGTGTGAAAATCTGCAGCACATTAGCTTATTGAACATTAAGTGGCTATGGGGATCCTGCGACTGTGCTTTAAAAGCTTTGTAGTGCACTTGGGTTACCACTCGTTAAGTGTCCATGTTAAGAGTCAGCCTTTTTGCTGCAGTATTGCATTGCAAACTCATGTGCAATTTGCTGTGCACTATGACGCCATAGTTTTTCTGGTTTTATCTTCCCCTAAAGTGTACATCTTTCTGGTTATTTTCTCCCAAGTGTTCTTAATCTGTATTTTCCAAGTTGAAATTTATGTTATTGCTCTGTCCATACATTTAATCTTCTAAAATTCTTATGTATCATTCCTACACCTTCCTTAGTGTCTGCAACATCTCTCAGTTTGTCAGTTTTAAATATTATTAACATGCCCTTTTGTCCTACTACTCACCCATGAATTAAGATATTAAATAAAATCAAACTTAACATAAAACCCTGTGACACTTCCCCTCTTATAAACGATTCATCAACCAGCACTCAGTCCATTTAGGATTCCTTAGAAACTTTGTTATAGTATTCTAGCAAGCAGCTAAGCATTACTGGGCTTTTTAAAATCCTTTCCTACATATCATCATCATTGGTGATCCCTCAAAGTTGAGGATGATTGTTTTTCATGGATTTTCCACTGAGTCTGCTGATGGCTGATGACGTACACTCTATAGCTACAGACTCTCCCAGGTATATTGCAGATACATTTTTCCAAGCAGAGTGGATGAATCTGGGAGACTGATTCAAGCCATGGTGCACTCTTTCTGTCACTTCTGTGGTTTTTTACATGTAGTCACATCTGGTTCTCAGCGTATCAAGTTTCCTGCCTCAAGCAATTCCTCCATTGTTCTCAGTGCTGGGCTATACATTTCCATGAACTGATGTCAATATTGCATTTCCTCATATTATCCTTGAGGACATCTCTGTAGTGTTTTTCTTCTGCCCTCCTGTAGTGTGTTAGCCCTAACTGAATTAAGAACTGAAAACTTGTTTTGGCAGTCTAAAATCATGACCTGCCAATTGAAATTGAGATCATTGCTTCGATACTTGTGATATCAGCTTGTGAGAGGATGTTGCTATTAATGTATCTATCAGACCATTTAATTCAAAGAATCTTATGCATACAGCATTGAGGATACTTCTCCAGAGCCTTAGAGGTCTCCTATGTGTTGTCCAAGTTTCAGCCCCATACAATAGGGTGGGGATCACAAAAGCTTTGTAAAGCATAAGTTTGATTTTAATTCTGATGTCCCAATCTTTTAACACCTTCTTTCTCAGATGACCAAAAGCTCAGCTAGCACATTTGAGCTGGTACTGGATTTCTTCATCAATGTCTGCTGGCTGTCAGAGGTGGCTTCCAAGATATGGGAAATGCACAATGTTCTCTAGAAGATTATTGTGAATCTATATTGCTGGTACTAGGAGTTGCATATCAGAAGCTTGTTGACAGAAGACCCTTGTCTTCTGTGTGTTGAGTGTCAGTTTGATTTTCTGGTATGCTTCAGCAAAAATGTTGATAATTACCTGAAAATCTGTTTCCAAGTGAGCACATAGTACAATGTCATCAGCATACTGAAGCCTGATGACTGAGGTCAGCAAAGTTTTGTTTCTAGACTGAAAGCAGTCCAGGTTAAACAGCTAACCATTTAAAAGATAAGCTGCACTGGTGCTGAGATCTTGTCAGTGACCAAATAAAGAATCATAATGAGGAAGATGGAGAATAGTATCAGGGCAAAGACACAATCCTGCTTAATACCTGTCTTGACTTTATATGTAACAATCTTGGGGTTCATTAAATTCATTAACCCAGACCACAATCTCTGATATTCATTGACCTGACAAAAGCCTTCAATTCCATCAAAAGGGAAGCTCTGTGGAAAATCCTGCTGAAGTATGGACTTCCTCAATGTAGCAGTACCGGCATTGGAAAAGGAGAGGTGAATAGATTTTTATCATTGGTCTGACATATTTTCATGGAAATAATATAAATATCATGCTGTGGAAGAATGAGGTTATAAATTTGCTGGTGTGTGTTTGCAGAGTAGAGTGATGTTCTAGGATCAGAATAATATATTTTACATTCACAACATATACACAGAGAAGATAGATAAAGACTTAAAATACTCTTTCTGGATGGTCACAGTGTAACACTACTTTGGTTTTTTTGTTGTTGTTTTTTTAAAATCCTGAACCCTCACACACCACTAGAACCAAAAAGCAGAGAGAGAAAGAAGACTGCTCCCTAAGGCAAAAGCATAACTCAATGCATCTTACTTCAGGCTGGTTCCTTATAAACTTACTGTTGAAGTCCCAGCTTACATACTTCTCTCCATAGCTTTTAGCCTGCAAATAGGATCAGGACACTCCTTACAACTTAAAGCCAATATCTTGTAATACTGTATTAACACAGACATCAGTCCCTTTTATGGTATCTCAAGTTGGCCACACCAAACCACTAGTCACTTGTGAAAATACTGACCTATAGGAGAGATTTGAAGCATTACTTTGGGAAGTACCTGAAAGGAATAAAGTGCATGGACCAGTGAGAGCATGACAACATGATTAGACCTTTCAACACAACTGGGGGGAGGACCTCTTATTCTCTATTGGGTAAACAGTTGTAAGACCAGAAAAGTGTGATCCAAAAAGAAACCAGGGCAAATCAAAAAGAACTTGATCCACAGAGCCCAGCCCAGAGGAACTAACGTAAAACCTGAAGCTACTCTGTGACTATCTCTTGAATTCATGTCTGCTCAGCTTCTCAAGGGTCAATTCTATTCAAAATCCAACCTAGGACTGGGTAAGTGCCATAACTAATTAAATAAACAGTGTCTGCCATGTCCCCATAAATACTTCCTCCTGTTTGGCATCAAGTTTGTAAGCATGTCAGTCCTTTCTTGTTACTGATTTGGTGGAGGGTGAAGAGATTTTGCCTGTACTTTCCTCTGAAAAAGTAATCTATCAGTCATTGCCTTGTCATCAGTGAACTTTCCAGTAAGGATTCAGAATTTTAATGAAGCCCTTTCCAGCATGCTCTGCTCTGACAGCTGGCCCTTTAAATCTGCAGTAGCCAAACAGCTGCAACCATGAGGGGACCACTTTGAACAGCAGCAGAGATTGCCTAGACTGCTGTTCCTTCTGTATCAGTATAGAGTAATATAGCTCCATTCTTCTTCTTCTTCTTCTTTTTTTTTTTTTTTTTAAATTATTCCATGCTTTCTATTTCACTTACACTTAAGAAAGTGGCACATTCTCACAGACTAGTTGCAGAATAAAGGAGCAATGAAATGAACATCATGTCTTCCTCAAGTCTGTTGCAAAGTATCTGCAGGCAATGTGGAGCATTCAGGCATGATTTTGCTGCCTGATAGTTGGTTTTGATTTCATTTTGTCTAAAAGGTTGCTGTAAAAGGTGTCGTTTTGTATTTGGGGCATGAAGGAATTTTGACTTACGGGTATTTTTGCTTTTCTCACTGCAGGGCTTTTCAGCAGGACAGTGGAAATGGTTAGGATAGTTGAGCTGTTGTTTTAATGAACTTGAATCTGTGTTGTTACTAGTATTATGGGACTGCTGTTAATGCACAAATGCTGCTTGTACGGGGGTTCAAGTTTGTTGTCTTTTTATTACCAAGGCCCTTAGGTCCTTGCCAACAGCTTTAATGTGTTAAGCTAATTACATTATCCATTACATGGATTACTAATTGTATTAAGCTCAGTGACCAAGTGCTTAGCAGTAGATTTGTTAGTATTTAAGAAACTCATTGAATTTCATTGCCTATATTTTAGGCCCGTTCTTTCCTAAGTTATCAAAGAGTTTTATCAATAATGCTTTTACTAACAAGAGAATTTGCACATTTACAACACCTTTAAAAATATTGAGGCTACTTCTGCACATAATGGGGAATAAGCGCTCAAGGCATTAAACATAAACTTGAGTCAATTAATACATTATTCTGGTTATTATTTTAATAAATTATATTTGAGCTAGTAAAGTTAATGTAGAATGTCAGTCTTCCTCATAACTTTCTCTGCCAAACTTCAGTACTGTAATTTGTAACATAGCTATGAACTTTACTCTGGAATGAAATATAAATGAAATTATTTCAGTCCGGGAGTAACTTTTTAAATCAAATATAAGTGTGTGGGAGGGTATTATGTGTATAAACTTGATGACATTTTACAAGTTTATTTCTTAATATGAACTAATTTGTTTGGGGAGACAGGTAATTTGATTTTTAGTGAATGTTATCAAATTAGTATAAAACATACCAGTTTCATTGAAGGCATTACATTCTGAATCTACTGTTCATGCACAATAACTATTTTTCTTTCAAGTGTTTACTTTTTAGGACTAAATTCTGGAATTAAAAGAAATGATCCACAAATGAATACCT
Source organism: Pelusios castaneus (assembly GCA_007922175.1). Lineage (NCBI taxonomy): Eukaryota > Metazoa > Chordata > Testudines > Pelomedusidae > Pelusios > Pelusios castaneus. Next base: position 4,975,009 of record ML685808.1, read on the forward strand.
TTTTTTAATTAATATTATATGCACACATAGATGCTATGGAGGGGGAGAAAAAGGTGGGAGAGAATGAATACGCGCACACACATATTAGTGTGGGAGAGACTTCTAGAGTTCTACTAAAAACTGAATTGAATTTGATGGATCTAGGAGTTTGTTTGTTTGTTTTTTTCATTAACACCATACACTGTCAGTATACGTTGCAGGCTTTTTAGTTGCTTGACTCATTTTGTGTGCAGAAGCCTAGTGAAAACTTAGGGAAAATGCAAGCTCCTTTGATTTCAACAGGCTTTGGATCAGACAATAAATATTACGTGGCAGCCCTTGCTTCATTCATTTCAAAACTTGCAGTGTGTAAAGCAAAGGCTTGGCAGACTAACCAAGTGTTGTATTTGAGAGAGCGGGTGAGTAATTCCATATTAATGGGGGCGGGAGGGGACAACTTAGGTTAGGAAATGAAAGTACTGATGTACACAAGTACACAACCTCCAGTGCTTAGCCATGCAGCATGGTTGTACGAAAGTATAAAATACGCAGGAGTACTGTAGTGTGTTTATTATAGCCTTCTCCAGCTAGATGTAGAGATCTTAAATATGCTGCCATATTCTTAAAACACTGCACTCTGTTCATAATGCTATCTATTAAAAATTAATGTTAGTATTTCAGAAAAGTGTAGATGTTTAAAGAGGATACTAGCTTTCTTTCATTTTAATAATGAGAATTGTATATTATAGGACTATTTCAGGAAGTAAGAAGGCACTTTGCAAAGGAAGGGGAATGCATGTGGTTTAAAATATTAAAGCATTATACTGACAGCTCTGTTTTTATTTAAATTTTTATTGAATTTTTCCTTTGAAATAACAACAAGAGACATGCACTGTTGGTGGATAAACGATGCTGTACTGAATGAGTGGCTACTTAACCCTAGAACTGTCAAACCCCATTATTTTCAATGTCAAGGAGCTGGCAAGCTGCATGCAATTTATTCATTTCCTCAAATTAAAGTGGGCAGACTTCCGTCCCTTCATAGGTTCCTATAACACAGCTGCACAAGGTACCCTAGAATAGCTGAGGTAATGCGAAATTTGGCTATAAACTTTATAAAAACATAAAGCCAAATCAGTCTACAAGATATCTTGAGAACTCAAGCCTGAATGTTATTCCTTTGCCATGTGCTTTAGGCCATTCTAATATCTGAAGGAGAAGTGTGTTTATAGGAATATACATATTTCATGTTTTATAAGAATGTACAAATCTCTCAGGGTTAGTTTCTGATTCTGCAGAGGCAGCATAGACACATTTTTTTTTAAACATTGCTTATTCTTATTTCTCAGACAATGTTCTCCTCTTTGTCATCCATTTTTTTGTGTTTTCAGTTAGAAATGATGAAGAATGTGAATGCTGCCCCTAAAGATGTGCATTTTGCACCTGCCTCCTTATAGATAGGAAAGATGATTTGCAATATGGGTAATTAACAACCAAGGTGTTAGGGCAACTATTCGATCCCAGTATGAAAATTCCCAGTCATATGAAATATTTCCCTGACAAGAGACTGGAATGGAAAGATATCTTAAGATGACTGTATTGTAGATACAGAAACTTGCCTCACAAGTGCACTTTTTCCCACGTCCTTATGTAGCATATATCAAATACAGTGGTAAGGCTGCACTTGTTAGTAGTGTGGGAAGGCTTCCAGATTCACACCTAATGTTCATGTAGTAATTACAAAAGCAGGACATGGGCTTTTAGCTAGGAAACTTCAATTCCCCTTACTATTTCACAGTGCCACAATTTAATGCAAAGAAAATGTATGTTTCATATTTGATTCAAGTATGTGGTTTTGACTTGGTTTCAGCTGTACAAGTTTTCTATGTGCACTTTTCTCTAGCTTTTGCTCTTGCTTTTCTTTTTCATTTCCAGCTATGTCTCCTGGCCATGACTCCTCACTTATACCTTCTTCACCATAGCAACCTCAACTAGGGAAAATTTCTCTTTGCTCTTTGCATTCATTGACATTAAAAAGTAATCTATTCATGTATGTACCTTTGATACCTTGGGAATAAACAGAAGAATTATTGCAGAAAAAGAGACTTTTCACAGTGAGAGCTTGATGTTTTGAATAGTTAAACAGAAAGATTATATTTCTGGTTTTAATTGTATATTTATCAGCCTTTTCAATTGTCTCTGCAATCTACTCAACTCCTTCAGTAATTTTGTCGGGCAGGCTAAATATTGTTGTCTGCATAAAGCATGGATAGAACATTCAGTCTTTAAGCATTTCTCAAACTCTAATCAAAACCAAACTGAACCATGGAAGATATTTAGGTACCTTTCATATTGAAATGTTCCTCAATTTTGTTTTCCTCTGTACTTTTTGACCGTTACGAGATCAGAGCTGTAAGTGAAGCAGTACCACACAAAAGGCTATTCTTCCCCAGCCTTGTCAAAACCAGGGTGATCCTGAGAATTTCATAGAAGTCTGTTCTCACAAGATTTGATACAGTTTACTCCCATATATTCCCCCAGCGTACTCAGAGGTCTGGAATGGATTTGAGGAGAGATATTTGTTTTGGGTTTTTTTTTTTTTGAGACAGCTTGTTGATCTCAAATGAACCCAGATGATGTTCACTATCTATTGTTGACCCTATTATCCTCTACATATGGAAAAACTCACCAGTTTAATTTTAGTTTCTTTCAAGGGCATTCGGCTGGCTGAGAGTGTCATGGTGGTTTAGCTTGGTTTCTTTAGTTTTTTGAAATCCCACCCACACAGAATATGCCAGGGCATTATCCCACTAACCCCGAACACGCTCCTGAATATCAGTAAGAGAATCCCATAAAATTTATCCAACCTGTGGAGTCTTGTAAGTGAAGGGACCGGGTCTCTGCATTGCTTCTCAGGCCCCCTGTGACACAGTATCATTGTGGCTCCATGCTGACAATTATGAACCATTAATGACTCATATCACTGTGTTTTACTGTATCTGTGGACCTTGTAAACTCTAAGCAACAGCTGTGGCTTCTGTAAAATCAATTGCACCTCTTGGTAGGGTTCAAGAAACTTACAAGCTCCGATAGTAAGGCTTCTAGAGTATTCTGAGAGGAAGAGGAAAAGGAAGAGAGGAAGGAAGAGCCTAGGAGAAAAGTTCCAAAGGGTAGCTGTGTTAGTCTAGTTTAGCAAAACAAACAAGGAGTCCTGTGGCACTTTTAAAGACTAACAAATTTATTTATAGAATGAGTTTTTATGGGAGAAAACTCCACTTCGTCAGATGCTTTGAAGATGGGGAATTTATAGAATGGGAGGAAAATAAATGCAGGGAAGTGTAAATCATTGGATCAGGTCAGACTGTAACAGTAAATCAGAGCAGTTTTTAAGATTTAAACACTGGGGAACAGCATATAGAGGAAGGTGAGGTCAAATGACCTCTTGTAAGGAGAAAAAAATCTATAGTTCTTATTTAGCCCTGAGGCAACAGTGTCAAATCTATATATGAATTCCAGTTCTACAGCTTCTCTTTGAAGCTTCGATTTGTTATCCATTTGTTTGAGTACGGCTATTAACAAATCATCAATGGAGTAAGCAGGGAGATTGAAGTGTTCCTCTATTGGTTTTTGAATGTTGTAATTTCTGATGTCAGGCTTGTGTCCGTTTATTCATTTGCGCAAAGACTGTCCTGTTTGTCCAATATATACGGTGGGGGGGGGGGAGTGGGACAGAATTCTGACACATGATGGTATAAATCACATTGGTAGATGAGCAGGTGAATGAGCCCTCAATGGAGTAACTAGCTTGATTAGGTCCTGTGCTGGTTCTCCTACTACAGGAGAAGCCCAAGAAAGAAAACAATAGATCGCCTACACCTGCACCATCACCTACAACTCCCAAGTCAAATCCTTACAGCATATCATCAAGGACCTAAAATCTATCTACAAGACAATAACTCACTCTTTCAGGCCTTGGTGGCAGACCTCTCTCCTCACTTACAGACAGCCCACAATCTTAAACACATACCCACCAGGAACTACAGACTTAACAACAGAAACATTAAAGCAGGCACATACCCCTGTAACAAAAGACGTTGCCAACTTTGCCCACATATCTGCACAAAAGACATCATCATAGGATCTAATCAAGCCAGCTACTCCATAAAGGGCTCATTCACCTGCACATCTACCAATGTGATTTATGCCATCATGTGCCAGAAATGCCCTCCCCTCCCCCTGCCTTACATGTTGGACAAACAGGACAGTCTCTGCACAAAAGAATAAATGTTCCCCATCTTCAAAGTGTCTGATGAAGTGGGATTTTTCTCCCATGAAAGCTCATGCGATAAATAAATTTGTTCGTCTTCAAAAGGGTCACAGGACTCCTTGTTTGTTTTGCTGAACTAGATTAACATGGCTACCCCTTTGGAACCCGGCTGTAATAGGAAACAGGTTCCTACCTGTTGTTCTTACCTGGCTCTTCTGTTCAAGAGGGTTTTGCCCACAGTAAAACTGAAAAAGAGTATACATTAAGTGAAAAACAACAGAGTCCTGTGGCACTTTTAAAGACTAACACGGCTACCCCTTTGGAACTTGACTACATTAATTGAATCACATATGAATCAGGATTTAGGAGGGGAAAAGTTCTCTGTAAGATAGGTTGTACTGTAACTCACCTGAAGTATCATTGCAAGTTGCTAATATTATTAGTCTGCATACACATATATAGAATGGGTAACATTGTGTAGTATTGGAGATAAAGATTGACCGCTGGCCAACTCTGCTAGGAGACTGTATTTCAATGTTTCTGAATGAAGCAATCTCTGTGCATATAGTGTAATATGCAGTGCATTCTGAAACATAAATTTTGCTGTATATGTCGTTAACTGTATGAATACTTTTCTACCCCTCTTCTCATCTTTAGTCTTGGTATTATATCTGGACTAAACATACCTCTGTTTATGCTAGAATACAAATGCTGAGTATGAAAATGTGATGTTTTAGCTCTCATTTTCAGCCCTACTTACTATTGGACATTTGCCAGTAAATTCCTACTAGTTAAGAAACTGGGTTAGGAACCTTGGGAATTGTGTTGTAGGTAAGTCAGTTGCCACAAGGGCCATTTCTTTACCATTGTTTTGATTTGACTTGCTTTTCCACAGGCATAACTAAAATAATGGTAAAAATGGTTCCAGCAATGGGAACATGGTCTATGTCCCACGTTTCACCAGTTTCTCTGAAGAAGAGGGAAATTAGTGGTAAACTTCCACAAATTAGACACAGCTGGAGTTACTTTGTGAATATCATCTGTATGAGGAACAGTTTATTCCAAGCCGTCTCCTAAATACCAGGAAGAGAGGCATAAGCAGATCTTTTGTGATAGTTGTGTGTATCTGAACAGCAGGGAAGGTGTAAACAGGTGCTAAAGAGTAATTATTAGCATATGTATACCAGCTGATGAGGTGTTAAACAACATCTCATGCAGAGGTGTCAAAACCCTGACCAAAGTAAATGTTCTAACCATATGAGGCTGCACAGATGAAATAAAACAAAATAATACTATAAAGGACTTCTGGTACAAATGGACTGATCAAAACTAGGAAGAAGTCTTTCAAAAGGGACGTGTGTTTATATAGCAATTATCTGTATACACATTCAGAATAAACATATCGTATTCTAAAGGGGATTTTCTCCCACGAAAGCTCATGCGACAAATAAATTTGTTAGTCTTTAAAAGTGCTACGAAGACTCCTTGTTTGTTACCCCATATTCTGTAGTTCTTTTAGAAAAGGAAGACTTATAATTATGGCATTTTTCCTGACTTTAGGATTCTACACTAAGGAGGGCTTTTTTTTTTTTCCAACATATAGTTAATTTCATAGTTTCTATTACTTTGTGACTCATTTACACTATTTTTGTTCTTTGTTGAAAGATAGCACTGGGCTGGAGTTGAGTACAGATTTTATTGATCCTAGTTAAATCATTGCCATTTTTCTTTTGCTTGTGCTGTACAGCTATCTTTCTCCTGCTGCTTTTATTATGCTTAGATTATCAGGGTTCTATTAGCTATTGTAATTTTTCTCTTTCATTGCTTCCACCATTTATTCTTTATGTTCTCTTACTTACTTCAATGAACTGTATTATAGTCTCCTCTTCCAGAAACTTTCTCCTTTGATTTTTTTTTAAATTCTCCATTTCCTGCCCCAAATACGCCTGTGTTGACATATTCCTCATCTCCTGTCAGTGTATCCTTTGACATCTCAATCTCCAGTCTATTGTCTTGATTGTGAATCAGGGATTCAGTGTGGAACACCAAAACATGCTACTGCAACAGCAGCCAATGCAGCTAACTCTGCACATTCTCCTTATTTTTACACTAACTCGTCTATTGAATTTCGTGAAAAGAATAGAGCTTAGTATTGATAAATATGATAACTAGATGATCAGAATTTTTCTCTTCCTTAGACTTGTCATTCTCAGTACATGAAGAGAATTTTAGAATTGAATGCAAGAAAATTACGTAGTGAAAACTGCTCTTAAATATATTTATAACTAACCTGATCCTGTGAGAGTTCTGGTTGGGTGGACCCCAGTTATTGACTTCAATGAGCTCTACATAAGTGAAAGGTTCTTGCTCTTCAAAGGATTAGGGCCTAAATTTCTAAGAAAAGTATGCTCAGATTTGGAGTATGTCAAAACAACGAAGAGTTCCATTTTGTGCCCTCCTCCTATGACCATTGTCTCAGCTCATGCTTACACATCTTTGGAACAATCCAAAGGTTTTTTGTTTGTTCCTTTGTTTTGGGGTTTTTTTGTGAGTCTCAGTTATCTCTGGAATGAGATTGTTCAGTTTAACCCTGGCTAACCTTACTTGCACTTCAGAAGAACTTTCAGAATAAATTGAGGTAGTGATAATGAGCAAAATAGTTTCTTGCATCTCAACAGCGTCATTGCCACCTTGGCCTCGAAGGATGAATTTCTTGCTACCTTGATTACTGTTGGAGGGGGCTGGTTTCAGCAATCATTAGCAATTTATCAGAGAGATACAATAACATACCGATGTGTAGATTGATAATGAGATAATGATAATTTAAAGAGAACAGACTCACTATAGGTAATACAATCCAAATATAATGCTATCACAATGCTATATTTGCAAAGTCCATAGAGTTGAGTTCTCACTCAATATGCTGTGCACAAGAGTGTTCTTCAGGAATCTTCATTATCTGACTAGTCGGGCAGAATTTCTGTTGGATTTGGGTGGCAGATTGCACACCTGACTGCCCAAGTGCACTATTTTTATAATCCATTTGTACACAACCACTGTAGCTGGTATATAGCAGGTGATGACAGAGGGTGCCATTTAGGTAAGCTGAGGCATATAATGACATTTGAAACAACAGCTGGGATTGATGTACAGTGTTTGGCTCTGCTTCCCTCACTATCGAAGACTTGGAGCAATGCAATAACTTTGTTTTCTTCTCTTTCCCTCTCCCTTCATTGAGCTAGCCAATAACAATACAGCATGTGGCAGAGCCAATGGCAGGACTGGAAGCCTGACAAAACTTTTCAATCTTGAAAAAACAGATATGGTCAGCTGGTGGAAGCAATCTCACAGTCTGAAGAGGTTGCAGATTTCGCCCCTCACCTTCACAATGACATGTTAAAAAGGAAGGGCACACTCTTTGTGACACCAATAAACACAGCACATTAGCAGCAGTCCCCTCTCCTTTTTGAGCACAGTCAGGTGATGACTATCCTCTCGCAGAGAGCTCACTTTTGGAAGTTTCAGGCTGTAAGAGCAGCACTGTAGAATGACCACCTGGAATCTTTCCCTTATGTGAAGAAATAAGTAAATACTGTCACACCACAAATATTTTTGAAAATTACACTTTAAATGTCCCCATTTTTCCAATGCTCTAATTTTTTAGTGAATAGCAGTACCCCAGCGTGGCCATTTATTCTGCCATTTATTCCCCCTTTAGAGAATCTTTCCTTTGCCTACAATGGGCTTTGGTTGGGTCAGGTAACCAGATAGGTCCATATAGGCTGTTACATAAAAATGCTGTGACTGCATTGATCTTCCCAAATCTTCTGTGCACTTTTCTAGGACCTTTTCCCCAAAATATCTTCTGAGGAGTTGCTGGACCTTTATATGTGCAGATACAAGTTACGGCTCCCTCATGCAGCCATGTGTGTGTGCTGTGCTATGTCCTTTTCCAACTCCTGGTAAGTAATCTTAAATCCTCTTGTAATAATTAATCTTTAATATTTCTGAGGAGGCCAAAGTCTTCTAAACTTGAGTACCTCAGTGAATTTCATTGAAGTTTGATGTTTACTCTCTCAAATCCTTAGTTATGCTCTAGAAACCTCCTTTCAACTTAATCCTATTTATTTATCATAACTATTTTATAAAACCTTCTGTGCACATAAACCCAAACCATTCTTAACAGTTTGTAAGATTTGGCTACCGAAATATATTCATTATAAAATTAATGTGTCCTGGCATGTGGCTGTGTGTGTCGCCAGGAGTCAGTCCACTGCCAAAAGAACGCACCCCACTTCCCAGCACCAAAACAAACTTTCCCCAAATCAGCCCCCCTGCCAGAAAGCTGCAGCATGCCACACTCCAGCTCCTTGTGGGGGTTTCTTTCAGCAACAAGGGGTTTCTCTCCACAGCAGGGGCACTGTGTTGCGCACAGTTGTGCATGCTGCCAACTATGTCATGACACATACAAAAAAATTGAGAACTGCTAAATAGTGATATTTTTAAGCCTTTTTTTTTAAAGGTTGGTATAGCAACTACTTTTGAGCTATCATTAATTTATTCTCCTCCTCCATTTGTTAATTAATGTGCATACTTTCGCTCTAATACTACTTTCCCCTTTGACAAACTTTTAAAATATTCATCTTAACCCCATAGTTTAGCATCAGCTCATTTATGTCAGTTGTGAAATATCAAGTCACAACACATAATCTGAAAATTTCTTTCATATTGGATTAGAAAGCTTTCCAAAAATATCATGTCCAAGAATAATCTAGAGATTATGCAGCTACTGTTCTGGTACTCTACATAATGGAAACCACTTCAAGCCAGGGGGTGCTGCATCTATGACTTATTTTTTTAAAAAACAATGTTATAAAACCATAAACCACAAAAAAAAATTCCAAAATCTTTTTAAAAGGCTATGTATTGTACACTCCTCCTTTTCCTCCCTGGGTTAGTTGGGAGCATGCAACACTTGTGTATGCACAGGCACCTAAATTTAATGGCAAAAAGGAGATCCTGAATATCCCAGTGGTGATGTTGGATTAAGTGGGAATCCTCTATCCACCCTTCGACTGCAGTGTCTTTGCTTTTGCAGGAAATTAAAATTGGCGGTGCCTGCACCTGGCTGGATCCTGTACATACTCAGTGGTGTGCCTTGAGAGCCTCCAGGACTAAACCTATGCTGATAAGAATAGTAATCACAAACCTTTACTTAAAAAAGAAAACTTGTCATAACAGGATGAAATTAAATATCGCTACTATTTTAAATACACAGGGACGGGTGAATACATCAATTAACACACAGAGAGAATTACAGTAATAAAGGAAACTTAACTAACTAGCATTATACAGCCACAATTACCCCACCTCTGGAGTGCACACTCCCCAGAGTTCAGAACCTTGACCCCTTGCTTGCGTGGGCATGCTTGAAGGTCTGATGAAGGAGATGATATAGTGCTCTACTGGTTCAGTGTATCAGTCTGGTCACAGCACCACATTGAAGATTTGGAGTGGACCTAACCAAATGTCAGTGGTCCTGGCCGAGAGACCAATTCTCTGCCTCTTCTTAGGCTCAGTCAGTCTCACTGCAGAGTCCCTTCCCTTTACAAGCCCTGCTCCAAAATGGTGTGTGGGGTGTGTGTGTGCGGGGGTTGGGGGGGTTCTCACATCACCTTTACTGCAGGTCCAATTCATCCAGCTCCAGGCTCTGTTCCTACTTTGGGTTGAGCAGTGCCACCAGCATCCAAAGCTCCCTGCTCGAACAACCTCTTGCAGGCTCTTGGCAGCAACCTCAGAATCCCCAGGAGCAATCACCAGCAGCAGCTTTCAGAAAGGGCCATGTGCTCCTCACAAAATGGAGTCCACCTTCCCTGAAGTCTCTTCCCCTGGACAGAGCTAGGGTCTCCTCCCTTCCCCCAAGGCATGATGGGAGTTGTATTCTCCTAATTAAATTCAGAGGCCCCTCAAGTACAGGGTGTCTACAGTATCAACTGGAAATAGTTCTTAGATCAAGATTCCTGTGGAGTATTTGCAACCCAGATGTTGGAGAGGACTTACCAGGACTCTGAAAGTTAAATGAATTAAAAGTTGTAGAGCTAATTTTTTTATTGTCTCCATTTTGAGAAATACAAAAAGTAAAGCAAATAATTAGTTACCAACTATATTCAATTGTTAAAATTCTTTCATTTGTTATCACCTAAATCAGTGTTGTCATTATCTGCCTTGTTAGATTTGGGATTGATTTTCAAATAAACTTAAAATATGGCTTTAATTGATGTTTATTATTTCTTTATATAGGAACTAGGTACAGTGCTCCTGTCAGCTAAATTTCTTATTACATACCTATCCCTCCTCCCCCAAACTAAGAAATAAACCAACCAAACAACCCACCCAGAGTTTTCAGTTGCCGAAGTAGCCCCTGCAATAATGGTTAAAAGTTCCCTCCCTCTACAAATATCTGAAATGACACCTCTGCAATGACATCTCATGGCTGTTCCTTAGGGATGTTCCATGTACTTTTCCCATTTTCCTCAACTCATCCATATCCATCTTTATTTACATTATTCATACTATCAAAACCAAAGTATTATTATAAGAACAAACAAAACATAACATTCTTTCTTTAGCCAAACAAGCTAAAACTGTTTGACTCTCATGTCACTCATGGGGATGTCCAGACTCAAGGCTGTATTTCCTAAAATGTTTTTTTTTTCTTTTTGATTTAGACAGTTGGCTTGTGGGAATGTGTGTAGTCAGTAGTTAAAGGCTGCCAACATACAGGCTGCAAGAATGTGATCAGTGCTGCAGGGCAGAGTCAGGCCCGTGGACAGAGTCAGGCCCATGGCCTACAATTACATCTTCAAATCTGGCCTGATGTTCAAAGAATTAGAAATAGCAAGAGTATACTGATTCACCTGTGTCTCTACCCCTCAGCTATCATTGCAAACTTAGGTTACTCATGATAATTTGGGGCTTTGACCATCTTGGCTGTAAGGGCCTGTTTCTTTGGGATAATCAGCACTTTCAGCTCCATTGACTTTTCAAGTGGCTAAACAGTGGAGCTTCCACTACTTTTCTTGTGAAAGATATCTAGGGGAAATGGGCTCCAGTTCAACAAAGCATTTAAGGACATGTTTAATTTAAACCACATGAGTAATCCCAATGCTCTTCGGCAAAGTATTTAAATCCGTGCATAAATCTAATTGAAGTTAAAGGGTCTGTGGTATATGATGCAAGTTAAACACTTGCTTAATTCTGGTAACCGATCTTTCACTCATCATTCTGGAAAATCATTGCCAAGGAGCTCAACCAACACATTAACTTAAAATAATCAGTTGAAATTCTGAATTTGAATCAGTTTTATTTCAAGTTCATGGATTCAAAATGTACCTCAAATTTGGACAGCATGGAGTTGCATGTGAATGTATAAAGTGAACACAAAGAAAATATTTGCATTGTATACTCCTGAACTAAAATAGTTATATTTTACAGAACAGAACTGTAGTTGCCAATGAAAAGAAAAAGGTCTTTGTTAACTATTCTTGGAACACGGTCTTTCAACCATTTTTGCACTCACCTTATAGTAATTTCATCTAGACCACAATGTGCCTAAAAAAGTGAGATGGCAGTTTAAAAGACAATTTTAAAAAAATATTAGGTGAATTGGCAAGACAGGAGACTTTGGTTCTCAGGTAATATGGTGATAGGCTATATTTTCACCTGGGTCACACATAAGTAAGTTACTTATGCCAATATTTTCAAATGTTTTTGGGTTTTTTGGTACTCAATTTGAAACATCTTGGGCATGATTTTTCAGAAGTACCAATCATGCACAAATCTGAGTGAAATCAGTGGTAACTGTATCTTTCAGCTACCTGATGACTCATGTGCATTGAACAAAAATAGGGACATCCACAAAATATATTCCTTTCGAAATCTGTCTGCTAACATATGGTGTCTCTGTCTATAAAATAAGAAGGATTGTCTACTTCTGTGAAGTAAGTGCTTTGAGAGAAAAAGATAAAAAAAAAATGCTAAGCAGGAATATTGTTGCTAGCTACTGTATAAAATAGAAATTGTGACTTGGCCTCAATTCTTGAAATCTTATTAGTCATATATTTTAATCTGGTTTTCTTTAAAGAGATGAGATGACAATGAATAATAATGTAATGCAATAATATTATAAACATAGTTGGCCCCATTCTCAGCTGACATACATTGGAGTAGTGTCATGAACTTCAGTGGAGCTATGCCAGTTTATATCAGCTGAGCTCTCAGATCATTATAGTTACCTTTTCTTACCTCTGAGACCAATACATTCTGTATTAGTACTCAGGAGAAATAGATTCTCATGTGTTGCAGAATCTCAGTTTTATGTACAGTTTTCATTACTTATGCATTATAAAGGAATTGTTTCCTTTGGATCTCAAAAGTTCTTCACAGGGATTCATTAATTAGAGTTCACAAAATACTTGGAAGGCATGTAAATACTACTCTATTACAGAGGGGTTGTGTGCTTTGGCTGAGTCAGGTATGCTCACACTTATGACAGCAAACAGAATACAGGTGCTGCACACCCACTTCGCAATGTAGATGGTGTAAATAGTAGTGTAGATGGTGAAGTACAGTTTAAGAGAGTGGAGTACCCTGCACACAGCTCAACCTAGATATATATATCCTACACAAGCTTTCTATATGCCTCCCGTGTCACTGCTATTTTAGTAGTATAGTGTCCTGCTGCATTCAGGGCTGGAGTAACCATCCCAGGGGCCAGAGGCTGTCCCCCAACATGGGTGTCCCCTGGCCGACTTCAGGCCCCCCATTACTGAGCGGGGGGCTGGGGCCAGAAGGTGCTTTCGCCCCAGCTCTGCTCTGGCTAGTCTGCCGGGGGGGGGGGTGGGAAGGGGCTGACTGGTGTGTGGCGTGGGGGCCTCCAACTCAGCCCCCCCCATATGACCTGGAAGGCCATGTCAGAGCAGTGGCAGGCGGCCTTGCCACAAGCCAGCTGGTCCTGCCAACCCCCCGGGTGGAGTGAACAAGGGCTGATCCGCCCCGCGCCCCAGGAGCGGGGCAGATCACAGACCCTGGCCTCCTGGCACCAGGCTCTCCCCACCCCTGAGTGCTGTCAGGAAAGAAGCTCGCCTAGCACTCCTATCCTTCCACTGCTGAGCTGGGCGGGTGCCAGATTATCGCAGGGGTTTTAGGGGCTGGATCCGGGGGGCCCCTTTTGGTCAGGGCTTAAGCCCCTAAAGCCCCTGCGATAATCTGGCTCTGACTGCATTGCCAGAGACTTTCCCCACTGCAAGGAAAATCTGGAGCAACAAGAAGGTAGAGGGGACAGATTGCAGCAGCCTCCTTTTTGCCAGAGCTTTTCACTGAAGCATGTAACTGTACACACTGATCTGTACACAGTTCTATAAGAGCACACAGAGTTGACAAGCATAGGTGTAGTTTAACTTCTACATGTGGGGCAACTGGGTGGGGTGGGGTTACAGCTCCAGTCAAGCCAGTGGGACAGCATGTGAGGAACGCATATTCTGTGCCTGCCCTTCTACCCCACCCCAACTATGCCCATGTTGACAAGCCATGGGTGACCGCCAGAAAAGGAACCCAGAAGTTCTACTTTAGATCTGTTGTTTTAACTGCTTTTTTTGGAATTAGATTTTAATTTGAAACTTTACATTTTGGTTACTCTCAAAAGCATCTGCAAAACTATAAAACCCGGGCTCTTTAAATAGTAACATCACATTATTGTCATTTTGTTTAGAGACTGTTGACTGTTAATAAAGGACATGGGTACAAATCAGGGTCAGCATAATTTCAACACTGTTTTTAAAAAATGTTATGGAAGAAACCAATTACAGGATTTATTTATAAGTGGTGGTTTCAAAGGACACAATGGGGGTGGCTTTTTGAAAAGGAATGAGAATGTACCAGATGGCTTCCATTAATGTCCACTCAGCTGAAGCATTATCATTGCTCCATTAGGCAGTGAAACATGAGGAAAGTACAAATCTTCCGTGTTCCAACTTGTTGTAACTGTTAGTTCAGTCAGTGGGGCTTTATTCTAATCTCAGCTACAGACTCAAAGATTGGTAAATGGCTGAAAAGGGTGACTTCCCTAGTAGTGCATTTTGTATGTAAATTCAAGGAAATTTATACTTGAAACAGAGGTTCATTACTAAATAGCTGCAGATGCATGGGATTAAGGAAAATGTCTTGCTGCTTGCTGCATAGAATGTTCCAACAAAATTTGGAAAATTTTGAACCTCCAGATTACAAGAGAAATTTGGGGGGCTCTTCTCCTATGTACTCAAGAAGAAATGGAGGGTGATCATAACCCCCTGAAACTGGTCCTACACCCTTCTTCCTCAGAAGATTAACAGTGTAGCAGAACTTCTTGTTGCTGTAGTCAAAACTTTAAAAATCATTATGTTCCACCAATGGCAGGCCTTTTTATTGCTGCATATGTAAACAAAGAAATTTCATCTTCACAACAAAGTTCATTTGCGCTATTGTGCTAGTTGTATTCAAGGCATAAGGCAAACTTCCCAGTAAATGCAACTGACTAATTTTTAAAACCTGGTATGAGGCAGTTGAGTTTTCATAGCTTAATTACAGTGTCAGCAGGTTGCCAGTTAATTAAATGAATTTCTTTTGTGCAGTCTCTAGCTGTATTTAATTAGAATGCATGTTTCTGGGAGAAGAGAGATGGCTATTGTCTTCTGAGTGGCGAGATGAAGCCACTACAGCTTCTTCTTCATCTTC
Source organism: Pelusios castaneus (assembly GCA_007922175.1). Taxonomy (NCBI): domain Eukaryota; kingdom Metazoa; phylum Chordata; order Testudines; family Pelomedusidae; genus Pelusios; species Pelusios castaneus. The sequence continues at coordinate 4,990,025 of ML685808.1, forward strand.
TTTTACATATACTGTTTGCTGTTCTTTGCTTCCTGTTGAGGACTTTGTTCTCAAAAATCTGAAGTCTACACATCAGTTCTAATTATACACATATCTATGAGTGTATAGTATATAAGAAGGTCTGTCAGAGGTAAGGTTTGTAAACACTGAAGTTAGTAGCTTTCTTTCTAATCTAAAACTTCAACTGGAAGCTTCAGTGAATTATTGTCATAGGGGTGTATTTCAGATGCTGTGGAAGTTGATTAGACAAAGGGAAATAGTACTGTCAAACAAAAGACAAGTCTGCATAGTCACAGGTAGGAAGCTAAATGAAACAAAGAGTCCTGTGGTACTTTTAAAGACTAACAAATTTATTTATCCCATGAGTTTTTGTGGGAGAAAATCCCACTTCATCAGATGCTTTGGGATTTTCTCCCAGGAAAGCTCATGGGATAAATAAATTTGTTTCTCTTTAAAAGTGCCATAGGACTCCTTGTTTCTTTGGCTGACCTAGACTAACATGGCTACCCCTTTTGAACTCCAAATATATATAAGATGTCCTGTGAATAGGACAAAAACTAAAGAGCAAAGTGTTTGAATTGATCTTGTGACCCACCCATCTCTGCATGTGTATATATATCTGACATACTGCAGTTTCCATTTCACAAACACTCCTTGTCTGTTATACAAATCTTAGTCTCATTAGACCAAAAAAAGATTAGTTGACTGACTACATCCAGAATATGACCCTCCAAGTAGCCTCTGGAACACAAATTAGCCTACTGTAAAGGTAATTATAAAATTTGCCTGAAAGGATAAGACAGCTTTTTATATCCAAACTGGAGAAAATTTTAGTATCTCTGCACAGATCACACTTGATTTTTCATTTACTAGGAGCATACCTACTTTTTATGCATTTATATACATATTATACATATGTATACATACATGTATACATATATACATACATATGTATACATTATATACATTTATATACATATAAATACATTGTGGTGAAAACAAGCAAATCATGATCCCTTTGTAGGCAATAAGGATTTCTCTCTACTAAAATTAGGGCAGCTTCTTTTTCCTGTCTCCCTGGTGTCCTCTTTACCTTGCTGTCTAATTTAAATGAAGATGCAGGAGCAAATTAGCTGTTTAGCTTTCCTCTTTGTCCCTGATACCGAAGCATCCCTTAAGCATGTTGTACAGTGCCACAGGTGGAGGCATTGCCCCAGGCTTTGGTAATTATCGTAGAAAGTTTCAGATTGGCAACTGGGTTCTGGTCTAAAATGCAGTAATAATCCAGTCACAAATGTTTAGGAAACTCAGCTTTAATTCCAGTATGTGAATGTCTCATCTGTGACTTGTGTGGGAATGGGAGGGAGGGGATCAAGGAGCAACTAGTCTGCATATAGAATAAAATATTGAATGATGCTTTGGTGTGTGAAAAGTAAGTAATCAGATTTATGTATGTGAATGTCCCTTTTAAATGGAATAGGAATAACTGTAAATTACAGCTGCCAATACATCAATAAGCTGCCAATTCGTAATGTGTTGTATTTAAACTACTACCATTTAACAGTAGTACTTGCCTTTACATTTGTTTTGCATTGCCCTCAAGCTAGGACAACAAATGATTCTGCAAAAGGTCCCTGGCATCTTACCTAGCTAGTTTCCTATCTTTTAACCTCCAAAGGGGTAGCCGTATTAGTCTATTGTAGAAAGACAACAGAGTCCTGGGGCACTTTTAAAGACTAACAGATTCATTTATTGCATGAGCTTTCGTGGGAGAAAATCCCACTTAGTCAGATGCTTTGAAGATGGGAAAGTCACTCCCCTGCATTTAATTTCCTCCCATTCTGTAACTTTCCCATCTTCAAAGCGTCTGACGAAGTGGGATTTTCTCCCACGAAAGCTCATGTGATAAATAAATCTGTTAGTCTTTAAAAGTGCCACAGGACTCTGTTGTCTATCTTTTAACCTGTTACTGATCCAAGAGGGGACATTCCCTTTTATCCCATGACCACTTACTTTGCTTAAGAATCTTTGGTAAGAGATCTTGTCAAAGGCTTTCTGAAAATCTAAGTATACTATATCCACTGGATCACCCTTGTCCACCTGCTTGTTTATCCCTTCAAAGCATTCTAGTTAATTTGGTGAGACATTTTTCTTTCTAAAACTCATGATGACTCTTCCTCAACAAATCGTATTCATCTATGTGTCTGACAATTCTGTTCTTTACTATAGTTTCACCCATTTTGTCTAGTATTGAAGTTAAACTTATCGGCCTGTAATAGCCAGGATCACTTCTGGATCCTTTTTTAAAAAATTGGCATCATATTAGATATCCTCCTGTTAGCTGGTACAAAATCCAATTTAACTGATAGATTACATACAACAGTTAGTAATTTTGCACTTTCACATATGAATTCCTTCAGAATTCTTGAGTGGACACCACCTAGTTGTAATGACTTATTACTGTTTAATTTATCGCTTTGTTCCAAAACCTCCTCCAATGACACTTCAGTCTAGGACAGTTCCTCAGTCTTATCATCTAAAAAGAATGTCTCAGGTTTAGGAATCTCCCTCACATCTCAGTGGTGAAGAAGGATGTAAAGAATTCATCTGGTTTCTTCACAATCTTTCTTGAGTGCTCCACTGGTTGTTCAACAGTTTCCTGCTTCTGATGTATCTTTTTTTTTTCCGGTTACATTTTGAATCTTTGGCTAACTTTTCTTCAAATTCTGTTTCAGCCTTCCTGATTATATTTTTACACCTCATTTGCCAGAGTTTTATTCTTCTTTCTATTTTCCTGAATAAGATTTAACTTCCATTTTTAAATTATGCCTTTTTTTCCTCTCACTGCTTCTTTCACTTTGTTGTTTAGCCACAGTGGCACTTCTTGGGTCCTCTTAGTATGCTTTTTTAATTTGAGGTACACAGTTAAATTGAACCTCTATTATGTTTTTTTTAGAAAGATTCCATGAAGCTTGCAGCTTGCTGCACTCTACCATTTTTAATTTCTGTTTAACTAATTTCCTTATTTTTGTGTAGTTCCCCTTTCTGCAAATAAGTGCCCATAGAGCAGGTAATCATACATGTTGCACTCAAAGAAATAAAATGGATAGTCCCACTCTGGACTTCTGCCTGCATTTTCTTTTTATCCCCACACCTCTTTCTTTTATTGTTTGTTTTTTTTCTTCTTAGTTTACAGAATGTTAATAAAGGCAATAGTTGGAAATACATCAGTGTGTTTGAGATGGGGGGGTGTGTAAAGTGTATTATAAAAACACTTTCAGGAGGCATCCAGTACCACACTTACAATACCGACATCTCTTCCATTTCAAACTCTTTTGTGATTCCAGGAAGTTGCTGTATCTCCACTGACTATAACTAAGTTGATTCCACTTAATCATTTTTTAGAGTCATGTGCTCTTCAGATATCAAATAAATTCATGATGCCTTCCACCCCCTCGAGTTACCCAGTGACAGATACCCACATGCAGCCAGGGGCACCCACTATAGGTCAGGTCACCAACAATTCAGTTCAGATTCAAACTTTAAAATGGATGGTTTTAGGCCCTTGTGCTGGTAATAATGAAATAACTATTTGGCTGGAATGTTGTCGTTAATCTTGAACTTGAAGATAATTCTTATACTATCATATATATATATGGATTCTTATATTATTCCTAAGACATTTGATTTGCGAATATTTTTAGCCCCAAGATGTAATCTAATATTAAAAAATAGTATAACTTTATAAGGAAAGATTGTTCAATAAGCATCTAGAGTTTCATGTGTTCCTTTTTCCTACGCTGGTTTTAACAGTTCTGTAGTACAGTCTTTTTGCCCAGTCTATAGCAGAAATCCACTGAGTACCATCAGCTGATGGCTGGCAGGCTACTGTTCATTCTGGTGCACTAACCAAGTTTCCATGAAGACTACAGCCATTTTGCATGAGTAAAGGCTGTGGTATTTGGGTTCCTAGTAGTTTGTCATAAGATGATATTTAGAGTCCTGAGCCTAATTTTAAAGAAAATTCACCTTTCCAAACTGGAGAAAAGCAGAAAAATCAGTAAAAAGAAATAGTCAGTCTTCTATTGCAAGGTGCAAAATAAAAATGTGAATTCCTTGACATTCTTTCAAGATGATCCCAGTTTTCCTCTGCTTGTTTGAATGTTGATCTCTGATTGTCCTACATGCAGTAGTGAAATATATGTTGGGGTCCAGGAGTGCATCATTTGTCTGTTCTAAAGAAACCACCAGGAAAGAAGCAGACCCCTGAGACCACAGAACTTAAGGACATGAATGGAATGCACTGAAAGAGATTATTTATCAAATGTTTGCTCTGAACAGGGATCTAGTTCATCAGACAGACCAACAAATACAGCAGCTAATATTTTTCCTGTGAAATACTGTTCACAAGCTGGTTCATATGGCAATTTATATAGAAACTGTTTGTGTAGAACTCATTTGCTGTCTGGTAATAACACTTTTGCAATGAAGTGAACAGTTGGACATAATAGTATCACTAAGTCATCACTATAGATTGATAAGGATCATATTTGAGATGCAATTTTAAAAAAAAATGTTATCTGTATTTCTTTTTTAGAATATTTTGGATCATATGTGATACAACAGTGCAGAACCATGTTAATTCTATTTTTTCTTCCCAATATGAATTGTCATAATTGATGTATGAGATTAGATTTCTTTATTCTTTCCCATAGTTCCAACATCTGCTGTACTTGATTATCTTCCCTTTTTGTCAGCATCATTTCAATTGGAGTCCAATATATTGTTAACATCTTTGAACTAGTTCTTGCCTTTGGTTTTGTGGAGACTATTCAATTTTGTCAAACAAACTAAAAACAAACCAAAAACGAAAACTGACAATAGGATTGAAGTAATACTAAATGTTTGAGAATACAAATGAAGAAAGTTGTCTTTTGGAAATGAAGTAAAAATCTTTTGAGGAACTAGTAAAAATCTCAGAAGTTTGATTAAACTGGCACTGCGTGTGTGTGTGTGTGTGCGCGCACGTGCGCACACACATGCATACTGTTTATAAAGAGTCAGGAACTGGTGGTATTTCATAGTCAGGTAGCAAAGACCCGGTCCTTGCCTCAAATATTTTTATAAGTACTGGTGATATCTATGTAATAAATTACATTTTTCCATGGTGGACCCCTTAGCATCTTACCTGAGCTTTTCTCACAAATCTTTCCATGCCCACACTACTTCTAATATTCCAAACACTTGAGCAACTTCAAAAAGCCTCACCTTAAAAAAGTGCACAAAATTTTTCTGCCAAATAACTTTTTCTTTCTTTCTTTCTTTCTTTCTTTCTTTCTTTCTTTCTTTCTTTCTTTCTTTCTTTCAAAATATGAAATTTCTCCTCCAAAATTACATTGGTATGAGGTCTGAGATGCATCATTCAGTTCTAGACCTGTCCCCAGTTTATTATCCATTTAGTGATGAGTTGTAATATGTTGGAGCTGGGGGGGGGAAAGAAAAAAAAAGAGATGTATCCTATTTAAAAAGCCTGGAAGCCCAGTGTCCAATGGAATTCCCCATTCATTCAGCAAAGCTTGTTTGTTCAACTTCAGGACATGTGGCAAAGGTTATACTTTATTCAAGACTTTATTTGCATGGTAGACTGAGTTAATGGTGGACTGGAGTTTTCCTTTTTAGTTCTCTCTTTTTAAACATAGTTTTATCTCTTGGGGATTGTAATTAACAGATTTAAAAAACAAACAAACAAACAAAAAAACCCTGCAATGAAGTTACTATGCTTTTTCACAGGCCACAGGTTTGTTTGGGGTTTTTTTTGACAATTTTTTCATGAAATTGGGGGAGTGAGAGGGTTGATTATATGAGAAAATATATGGTATATATTTAAATATATTTTTCCTTTTCTATATGGCTGCGTCTACTCTGGTAAATTGTCGACTTAATTGGCCCTGCGCCTACACTACAATTTGCTTAAGTCAACTTAAGCAAAATAAAATTATTTTTTTCTATTTTGTTCTTGTTCCTCAGGTGTTTATTTGATCACTGCAAGAATTTGATCCTTTTAAAAATGATACATATTAAATGGATTAACAACTGGCTGATACATCTGTGATGAGTTGCTGGCTCTGTTACCATGAGTCCTGCACTTTTCTTTCTCATAAAGGGCAAGGAGCCCTGGGTGGAATGGTGAAGCTTGGTTTTCATCGTACTGATCTATTTTCAGGAGTATTCTTAGAACCTGTCCATGCACACCACAGAGATGTAGCTCTTTTTCACAAAAGCGGAGAATACTTTCTAAACAGACATTTGATCAGTCAAAGGTGGCAAGACAGGAACTGCTGATGAAAGCCAGACCCAAAATTTCCTGCTTCTTTCTTCTTGTCCATAGTGATGTGATCTGCAGCTGTCAATATGATGAAGTTATCATTTACCCAGGGCTGTCCCTGGGGGCCGGAGTGGGGGCAAACAGGGTGATCGCCCTGGGCCCTGCAGTTACGTGAGCCCTGGATCAACTCTAAAGGGTGGTAACAAAGTCTTTACATGTAACACCTGCTGCAAATGTCTTTTTTCATTTTTACAATATCTTACCCATATCTTACCAATTAATCCTATAGAATTAATGATGAGCTGTTTGCCTCCCTGAGGAAAGGAAATGCACAGGATATTCTGTCAATCAGCAATAATGCCATATCGCTTTACATGACTCATAACTTTTGCCCCTCCTCACTAGTCATTTAATAGCAGATGAAGTGTTATAAATATCATGGTTATCTCAGTTTAAAAAGATTTGAGAAAGAAGGTTGAAATGATTTGGAAATTTTCTACAGAAGTAAAAGAAAAGAAAAGAAAAAAGAAAAGAAAGTCCTTGATTGGATACCGCCTAGTGGAAGATATGGAAGATAAAAAAGAGGACAACAATTGACATAAGAAAACCACTGAGAAAAGATGCTGCTATCATGGAAACAGATTATAACAAACAGACTATAACATAGCAAGAAACATGTCATTAGGCAGACTGAGGTGAAAAGAATTGGTTGCCAAGGCATGAGAATATCTAATAAAATAATCAACTTTGAAAGTTCAAGTCCTGTGAGACTAGGTCTTCTCATAATGAAAGTGAACATTAGGTTTCATGGTGAGAAAGTTAAAGGTACAGTTTAAGGGCAAAGGGTAAATTCTGCTGCTGTGAGATAGACTTTCAAGCTAAATCTTAACCAAATTATCAGGTTCACAATAGAAAGAGCTTGACCCGAGATAGGTTAGTTACAGAGTCAAGATCAAAAGTTGCAAAACGACACTTATATTTTTTGGGGGGGAACCCTTTCTAAACCCTCTCTTTTACACCAAAATGTGTTTTTGAAACGTTTTCTTCACTTGGAAAAAAGAGAAAGACTGGTTCAAGGATAATTATGTGGAAATAATTCAGAGTCTAGAGAAAATCCTCAATTTTGAGGAAATGAAGAAGAGTTTTGCCTGAGAATAACTGACATCTATCAGCAATTGCTGAATCTGAAAGGGATTAGGCAGTATCATAGGGAAACACTCACCCTGAGGCACACTCCTGCAACATGCTGTGGCACACATCTGCCTCAGTTTCCCCTATGAAGTCCCTTGGAATGGTTTTTAAATGCTCACCAGGTATAAATAATTCTTGTCAGGTTAACTCATTAACAAAGTCCTTTGCACATAAATCATAACTAAACAAACCCCTGCATGCCATCAATGATCAGCCCCAGCATCCCTCAACATGTTCCAGCATCTCTTGCTACACTTCATCTCCAGCTGTCTCTGACCTTCCAGTTTCATCTCTTTTCTAGGGAGGGCCTGAAGAGAGATTTCTGCCATCTGTAGCTTTCTCCAGAGACCTTCTTCTGTCTTCTGACACGCAAGGAGTTCTCACTTGCCCTATTCCTTGCTGATTCATGCAGAATGCTCTGAGTCACCAGGTCACACTTCCAGGGCTTAGTTGCCTCTTTTTAAGCCCAATTGAGCACCAGCTAATGAGTCACTGGTAACTGGCCCCTGTTCTCTCTTAAAGGGCCACTCATCCTGTGACAGTCAGTTACAGATATTATTCTCTATCAATAACAACTGAGGATTGTATACTGGAGAATCTGATAACCAGCCTTAGGACAATCAATTGGCCATGCTCTGTTCTGTTTGTAGCAATTACCACAGCATTCTGTTTAGTCCTCAATACACACAAACACACACACACACACACACAAATAGTGGAATGAACGATAACAAGCAACAGCACAGTTCACAGTTGAGACTGGTGGGCTATCTGATAGTTGAATGGTCAGCACCTTCCCCAGCTTATGGACATCCACAGGGCCTGCTTGCCCTTCTGATGGAGCTACAGGAAGGAGTACTTGCACCCCTACCGTGATCCCAGGATCCCTTCTGGAACTGGGACGCTTATTGACCCAATCATTTGATGAAGTCAAGCTGGGTTGTCTGATTCAACGTATCCGCATTTCGGGCTTCTCTCCATCACAGGGCTGGCTGCTACCTTGCCCTTAAAGAGGCAGCCTGCCCTGTTATAGGAAACCTCCAGCCACTCCATCTTAGTTTAGAAAGACAAAAAACATAAAATGAGTACCAGAGAAATAATGATAACTGACTAAGTTTTGCATCCTTCTTTTCCTCTTCTTCATGCCATGACTATTCTGCAAGTGGAGCAGCTGCTAATATTATGGGTCCATGCCTTAGTTGAGCCAGCCTTGGGTAGGATTTGCCCTGTGGGGATATGCCCCAGTTGGAGCTGGGCTTAGACTGTGTACACTTCCAAGCATGACTAGCATGACAGCTGTTAGTATCACCCCTCTTTATGAAAGGGGTTATGTTTTTATATTTAGTTTCTTTCAGATGACAGCATGTTCACTCTCAACCCCAACAGAATTATGTAGTAAGTTGAATGGTTTTGTAGCCAGAGGCGCATTGCCATTATGGCTCAAATCCAATGGGTTGGGAAGCAGATACTTCATGACTGATGGCCGCTTCCCTGCTAAATCAACTGGTTAAATTATGCTACATTTGTAAATCATTCTGAGAAATGTTTTTTTTTTCTAAGCAGTCTTTTCATTAGCATTTGTAGCCTGGTACTTTACAAGGTATCACAACTCAGAAATTAAAAGGATAAAGATGAACAACAGGGTAAAAAGCCTGTTATCGTATCGTTCCCGGTGCAAACCAAGTTAATAATAGCAATTCACTATTATGCAATGCCCAGATGTGGCTTTATCCAAGAGATGGTTGCCTTTTAGTTTGCACTCCTGTTATATGTCTTACTTTTTGTTTCTTCCTGACTGGGAGTCCTGCTACTTGGCCACACCTGTTGGGTACTTTAGTATGCCATTAAGGAGTATGAATGGAGGTCTCTGTAAACTTAATGGCCACTGCGAACAGTGAGTGTGATCCTGCACAGAGATTAAAAGTAATGGCCATGAAATAGTTCATTTCACCTTTACTTTGTACTTTTATGTTAGTAGTAATTACTGTACTTTGTTTACTGATGTCTCCTCCTAGCTTTTCCTAATGTGAGTGACAGATGGATTTTTCAGGTCCTAACAAAAACATTGCTGGTCTCATTCCACTTCCTGATGCTTGGAAGGCTTGGGACTTATCTGAAAACTTGAAATAAGAAATCTCTTTATTAATAGTTTGTTCCATTAAACTGCTGTTCCATATGGGCAGTGAAAGAAGAACAGATGGGCTTACATAAAACAAAAAGAGTTTTGTTAGAGAATAACTACTGTGTAAATAATAATGAATTCATACCTAAGGTAATATAACAGATTTACTCTTTTATATTACAAGTATGTTCCCTAGGGCTATGATTTTAAGCAAGAGCTTGCTTACGTGACTTTGGCAAAATCCACTAGAAGGCTCTTTTTTTCATATTAATACAATATCACATGAACTAAGTAGCTTTTTTAAATTAATCCCACAGGATCTACATAGAATCATAGAATCTTAGGGTTGGAAGGGACGTCATGAGGTCATCTAGTCCAACCCCCTGCTAAAAACAGGACCACTCCCATTAATCATCCCAGCCAGGGTTTTGTCTAACTAGGCCTTAAATGTTTCCAAAGATGGAGATTCTACCACCTCCCTAGGTAACCCATTCCAATGGTTCACCACGTTCCTAGTGAGAAAGATTTTCCTAGTGAGAAAGTCTCAACTTAAAACCATTGCTCCTTGTTCTGTCCTCTGTTACTACTGAGAACAGCCTAGCTCCCTCTTCTTTGGAACATCCCTTCAAGTAGTTGAAGGTTGCTATCAAATTCCCCACCCCTTCCATCTTCTTTTCTGCAGATTAAATAAGCCTAGTTCCTTCAGTCTCTCCTAGAAAGTCATGTGCCCCAGCCCCCTATTCATTTTCATTGCCCCCCGCTGGACTCTTTCTAATTTATCAACATCCTTTCTGTAGTGAGGAGCCCAAAACAGGACAGTATTCCAGATGTGACCTCACCAGTGCCGAATAGAGGAGAATAATCACATCAATCTGCTGGCAACACTCCTAGTGATGCAGCCCATTGTCCTTTTTTGGCAACAAGAGCACACTGTTGACTCATATCCAGCTTCCTGTCCACCATAACCCCCTAGTCCTTTTCTACAGTGCTATTACTTAGCTGGTTGGTCCCCAGCCTTTAAGTCCATGGGATTTTTCCGTCCTAAGTGCAGGACTTTGTACTTGTCCTTGTTGAACCTCCTGAGATTTCTTTTGGCCCAATGCTCCAATTTGTCTAGGTCTCCCTGAATCCTATCCCTGCCCTCCAACGTGTCTATCATTCCCCCCAGCTTGGTGTCATCTGCGAATTTACTGAGCATGCAATCTATCCCATCATCCAGATCTTTAATGAAGATGTTGAACAGAACCTGACCCCAGGATATGGGGCAATTAGAGTGAAGAATGTTAGTCCACTTTATGAATGACACTTGTCTTTCATGTTTTGCCATGCCATGCCAATAAACATTGGGACTGAGACATGTAAAGGAAAAAAAAAAAAGTTCTTTATGAAGACCCGGTAGGTAGCGTTTTGGATGACACAGTGAGTGAAATCCTGGATCCATGTAAGTCAGTAGCAAAACTTGCCTTGACTTCTATGGGGCCAGGATTTCACCCACTGTCTCAGCATGTGGTTCATTGCACTGAGGTGGAGATGGTGATGGTGCTTTCTCTTTCTTTTATGGGATAAAAACTCCAAGACCTGATCATGTGTGAGCATCAAATATCTTGTGTCAAGATATGTTTCTGAATCCAAATAAGGTACTTATGGAATCATTTCAGATCATTTAAAATATAGGTATATGTTTAGAGTGAATTGTTGGCCTCAGTTTTATGAGTGCACTGAGTGGAGAAGAGAAAAGCTAATTAGTATCAGATCTCCCAAGTTCTAGGGCTTGTCTAGACTGAAAATGCTGTGTTGAACTCCATTCAGTTGATCTCGGAAGTGCTCTCCCATTAACTCAGTAACTCCACCCCACCAAGTACAGTAACACTGTGTCAAAGGGAGAGCACTTCAAGTCAACATACCCGAGTAAAGACACTGCGGTAAATGAGAGTAACTAAGTCGACGGGAGATATGCATTCTGCAGCACGCAGATTGCATATCTTGCATCGACTTAGCCCTGCAGTGTAGACCAGGCCCTAAGCTAGTGCCCTAGGTAATGGGCCATCCTTAATCTCTAAATAGCTAAGGATGTAAAGCTGTGGTATTGGGATGAGTTACCTTGTTTTAGTAAAAAAATTAAGATCCTTCTTAAATTCTAGTCAAGACAAAGCAATTGTGCTTTTAGCATGTACTAAACTGGTCTTGTTAACATTTACAGGGTATTCTTGTGTCTAAGTTGATCACTTCAGTGCACATTAACTTAATTGCTTTGTCTTGACTAGAATTTTAGAAGGTGTTAGACTGAGCTACATAACTTAATGTAATACCATCCTTTTAAAATTCTAGTCTAGACAAGGTCGTATTGAGAACCAGTTCCTATCTCAAAAAGTCAAGACACAGAGGATGGAAGGGGAAACAATAGCACAGAAAGGTGAAGTGATTTCCCAAAGATTTTGCACACCAAGTCACTGGCAGAACTGAGAATAGAGCCCAAGGCTCCTGTATTCCAGTTCAGGAACTGCAACAAACTACTTTTCTTAATTAATAAGATTAAACCCTTTTAGAGATTTACTATAGAAGTTAGCTCAGGTGACGTTATTTACAGTTTCTTCAGATCTTTCGGTGGTAGGGTCCTACAAATTAGCAGCTGGCCACCATAAATATTAGCACCAGTAATGTGACGACCACATAGCTATGACATGCATTCCAGTATACCAGACTAGGAGGGTGTTTATTAAATGTCAGTGGCAGAACAAGAGAAATTGCTTTTCTAACTGCAATACTTTTTAGCTGAATATTTTTTCTCAAGCCCATGTACGAGAATGGCAGATAAATAAACATTTGTTAAGAGATTTTGTTTGTTGCAAGTGCTACAAATTGACTTTAACTGAAATATTCATTTATGTAGTAAAACAATGTCAAAAATAATTAGTAATAGTCAGATTCTGCCACTCTGACTTATGTGAAGTAGTAATTTGTGATTCATATAGTCCTACTGATTTCATTGGAACTACTTGTAGAGTAATGTGAAAGTAGCAGAATCTGATGTTAAAGGACTAAGCCATAGAGTAAGGTTATGGAGTTACATCCGGACTTTCAAAAGAGTTCAGCCTATCCACATTGGACTTTTTATCACTAGGGATGAAGGAAGCTGTGTTCCAATATGTTAGCTAACCTCGTAAAGGATTTAGGTCAACCAATTAACATGCTAAAATACAACAGTCTTTTCTACACTAGTATTTTAGCATAAATTGGCTAACAGATGATTTAAAAATACACCTCTTTTCCTAGTGAAGACAAAGGCTTAGATCCCAAGACGAAGTGGCCTGATTTTCAAAAGTGCTCATCTCACATTTTTCGCAACTGAACTCATAGTTCTCATTGGGAGTTGCTGGGTGTTGATCATTAACTCTTTAATTTCTCCACCCCTCCTTTGTCAAACATGGAAAACAGGAACATAGGATGTTAAACCTTTGCATTTCTTGAGATTCTGCTCTTTTTGGGATGTACTGGCTTCCTAAAAGGCTCCTTCCTTAAGGAGCAATAAGGAAGAATAACAGTGGCAACCTGAGCTGAATCTGCTCCAGTGAATTATATGTAAATACTCTCTCAAACAAAACAGAACCTTAATGTGCAAGAAGGCTTATTATGTTCAGAAATATCAAATATTCTAAATGTTAAAACCTGAATGGAGTTCACTTTGATCTCCAGATATAGTGTGCTCTCCGTGTGCACTGAAGAGTAATTCAGCTAGAGGAAAACCAACCTGGACACGTTTAGTTTAGAGACTTGGCTTGAAAATAATTGTATCTCAACCAGTCTTTGTGAGAGAGCGTAGCAAGTATATTAGCAATGGAACATGAAGCAGATCTGGCACTTAGGTATAACTGTTCATGTAAATTACCAACAGCAAGATTTGTGATACTATACATTTTGTATAGTCATTCACAGCTCATTAAACCTTCAGCAGTGCTGTCATTCACTAAATAAAAAGGTAGCATGAGAACAGCATAATTAAGGAGATTAAGTCCAACTTTTCTGCAACTGAATCTCTGAATAGTAAGAGTACTACCTGAAATACAGAAGTTTGACTAAAAAAAGGCCAGGTTATATAAAGAACAGAAGCAACACTTACTTATGCTGACACCAGCAGCTATGGTTTTTTTTTTCAGTTTAACTGAGTTTTAATGCTTTTTTCCCCTTTGTGTGTGTGTGTATCTATCTCCATCTCTCTCTCTTCCTCCATTATTATCTTCTGCATATTTTTATAGTCTTGATATGTTCCATTACTCTATTTTTTTCTAATTTGAATTGTGATTTTCAGGCTTTTGCAACATTAGTCCCATTCCTACAATATGGCCCACGGAAGTGGAACCCTATGCCCCTGTGGAGAGCTAATGAATCAGTAGAGTTCATTGGTGCAGTGATCTGTCAGCACAGAACTTACAAACTGGGACCTACATTTGCAAATTGTCAGGTTGAATGTTGAACTACAGAGAAAACCACGCTCCTATTCTATTTTATTTACAAGTATTTGGATTTCTCAAGATTATGATGGTAAAAGCTACAACAAATGTTTCACAAGTGTGGCTTCATACTTAGAATTATAGTGTAGGGCAGGGGTCCTCAAACTACGGCCCGCGGGCCGGATACGGCCCGCCAAGGTTCTTTATCCGGCCCCCGCCCCTGCTGCGGCCTGCCCCGTGCGTCTGGGGCAGCGGGGTGGCCGCGGCCAGGGCAGGCTGCCGGTCTCCCACCCACCGGCTGCCTCGACTTCCCGGCCCAGAGCCGACCCCGCCCCGCTCTGCCGACAGCGTCGGCCTCCCGGCACGGGGCCAGGATCAGGCTCCGTTGCCGGGGTTTGTCTGCCCTGCCGGGGCCGCGTTCGGTCCCCGCCGGTGCTCCCTCCCAGCTGTGCAGGCTGCGGCCGGGCTGGGGAGA